>SJOL01006476.1:187164-237039 GCA_004794785.1 Opisthorchis felineus
AATAATAATAATAATGTTTATTCCCAACTGGTGGGTAGCATGTCGTCAGGCATGATCACTATGTTACAGTCAGAATAAAAAATGACTGGTGGGGTTTGTGGTTACTGGGGATTGCTCGGAAAGGGGACGGTGCCATAAACATTGTGCATTAATAATAATAATAGTAACTTGTAGGGCGCATGCTGATTGAGGCATGATCAGGTCGCTACAACCTAAACGCGGCAGGCAACAACACAACTGGCATGCTTATTACGTGAAAAGTCACCACAGTTGTGGGAACCGAAAAAAACGAGGATAATGGGCATGGGGTACGACTAGTTCCAAGATGAGGCCTGCTGACCTGAACTAAAACTGAAAACCGTTGCAGGACATGAGTGACCTTGGGCGGTCGAGTAAATGGCTAGGGTTACCAAAGGCAAAAATGGAGATGGAGGTTGAGGAATTCGATCTGGAGACAAATGGCAAGTTTCGTCTCAAAAATATGGTTTAAATTAAAACTGCGTAGACTCACTGGTGTCACTGTTGTAGGGAGGTCAGGTAGTTTTGATGGGGATATGGTGCAAATGCATAGGGCCAACCGAACACCGTAAATGAAATTGAACTTGTGGAAGTAGCAAACCGAAGTGGCGCCAGAAAACTAGGTTAGTTAAATCCGAACGGTATGTTCAGCGGTTTAGAACGAGGCGGGTGGGCCCAGGTGAAAAATTTGTTTGTGGTTGCGATTACAGGCTAGAGAAGACAAGAGGCTGCGGTCGAGGTTCTGAAGAAAGTAGTTGCGGGAGTGCCATCAGACTGGATACGGCAGTGCCATGCCATCATTGCACTGAAGTAGTTGGGTTTCTGGACAGCCCCGGAACGGTCGTCAAGGTTGCCGCAATCGGACAGGGGATACGCATTTCCGTGGCAGCTGGTTCCGGGTTAGACTAGGAGATTGGCATAGTTAGTGACAGGCCGATGCAAAGTCCCACAAAATTTCCAATTAGTAGGAGATCATGTGAATGTAGACCGCGGACAAGCCAGATTGAGTGAATAACATTTATACGGGGCGTCTGCGCAACTGCAGCCGAAGTTTGAAGCTTGGGAAGAGGGGGAATGGGGAAGGAATAGGATGAGAGCAGTAGTGTCTGGTGAGTGTCAGGAGGCATCAGGTAAGACGGTGTCCCATGGAAAACAATCTAAAAGAGGATGACAGCAAACTACACGAACCCAGGAGGAGGTGGACTCTTTTGGCTGGCCTAGAAACCAAACTAGAAACCTAGCTGGGCCAGAGTAGGTGCCTGATTTTGGGAAGGTAAGAACTTAGCCGCCGAGGCAGGTAGGCTAGTCGTTGGACTAGTTGGAACAGGCGATTATATGGTGAGATTATATGGCGGTAGTTTTTAGCTCAGCAAAAAGGGCCCCCTCATGGGGTCTCCGTTGTGCAAAGCGGGCGTTATTTTAAACAGGGACAGTAGACAAATAATAAGCAGTTAAGCAACCGCTTCCGAGATAATGGATAAGAGCCGTGGTTTGACTGGAATCTATTACGTGAACTTAACAGAAATGTAAGAGTAGGCGTTGGCAGTCACCGAGTCACTGCTGTCAGGTCCAAGAAACGAATGGTGCACGTCAAAAGCAGCCATTAGGCGCTAGCTATGACTGCTGTAATAAGGAAATTATGGGGAATTTACGTTTTATGTGTGTATGTTTGCTTCAAAAATGTGTGTTTTGTCTGGATGATGACGTGGAATTGGGGTGGTACAACCCAAATAAGACGAAGGTGGCAATTCCTTGTAATTCGATATTAGTCGTTAGCCTCGCACATTACGTTCAAGCTACTCGTGCATACATATATATATTTGCTTAAATCAAGCGGAAGGATAGCTGTCATTCACCTGTATTCTTTGGTGTTGCCAGACAAGAGACAACCGGGACAAGTCCAATCCAGCTTTAGATATAGGTAGGTGTCCAAAGATAGAAGTGTAGAGCTGATGACCGTAAGCGCGGGATGGGGTGTTTGAAACTAACCGGCGGATTTGGGACACTAGTCAGGTGTGTATTACGGAAAAGGCCCCAGAACAGCGTCGGTGACGGGGATCTCGATACTGCAAGCAAAAGGTGAAAGCTGATCCTTGTTCGACCTCCTGAAGGAAGACTGGTGCCACCCGAATTAGTCCAGTTGTTGAAATAGCCCGCTGCTCAAATGATATAACTGCGATAGTTAACCAGGCAGTTGAACTGCCATCAGGCGGATCACATTTATGCCTTGCAGTTAAACTGAATTAAAAGATTGCTTCCACGTTTATCACCGGTTCAAAAATGTGGCTGAAGTTTTGCTATGCTTGAACTTGGCCCCATTCTATGTAGGTTCACAGTGTTGAAGAATGAAGTATTTTTTATGTGCTCTTGGTGCCTCACCGCCGCAGGTCTGGCGGCTAGAACCTTATTGGTTCACGGACGGGCGTAAATTATGCCACTAGTTACGTCACAGGTAAAATAATTGAAAGTGTTTGCGGTGCTTCGTCGTCCAGACGACAGCTTAAGGGACTTGGGCAAGCCGAATGCGCTAGTAAGAGCAGTTCTATCAACAGGTTCTTGGCGGACTAGGAACTGGTGGAATGCGCGCACAATGTTTTTCTCCTCCAAGGGGATACGACCAGCCAAATTGACTGAGATTACTGATGAGCTACATCGAATAACCGTTCTGCACGGTAGCTGTGTTACCGCCTTGGTATTCCCTGCAGCGGCACCAATCTCCAGACTTTTAGGATTTGGAGGAGCCCGTGGACGGTAAGAGGGTGGAATTGTGTCATTTCAAACATATAGTGGAACTTCTTTTTTTGGAAATGTCTGATTTGCCAGACACAAATCTTCTAATAAGGCAAACACGGGGACGTGGTAATGAAAACGTGGTGCTGAGTGCTGGTGCTTGAAGACAGTGGAATTAGAAACTTCGGATGATGGACAGAAGGTTGCTGATAGGGACATCATTTTGTGCAGTGTTGTCCTGGAGGACGAGCGGAGACAGGAAATAGTGGATCCTAATGGACCGCATAGCGTAGTCAGCGTGGCTATTGGATCCGACAAGATTTTACCGCGAGAATCTACAACTAGTAGAAAGCCGTCTGAGAAATCCTACCCGGTGGTGGCTGTGGGTACAATGAACAGTCGCGTAAACGTCCGACACAGGCCAGTTTTCGGAGTCAGTCGTCGGCCGCCACAGGCGGTAGTAACAGATGTGCTGGCTGCTAGCAATTGATATCTCGAAGTATACCCAACCCAAATCTGTCATCATCTCATAGTAATCGGGCTTCAGTGGTGCATGGATCTTGTGGGATACTCAGTGATACTCAATTTCTCATGATTTACACGTGCCTGGAGGAACAGCGAGGGGGAGCATCACGGAGAACAGTAGACCCACGTAATTCAATGAACCGCATTACGCGGCGGCCTGCAGGTACATTCTTATTGCCCTGTGAGTTAGGAGTGTGGGTGCGGTAAGTTGGTCCCTTAGGGCAACCAGAACTTTCACATATATGGAAGCAACCACACTGCCTTTATCGAGAAAGGAAGAAGCGGAAAAGATCAGCCTTGAAGTTAGCAAATCCCGCTTACCTAACTGCTGACCGTGGCCGGCGGCGCGTTATTAAGTGCGGTCTAAATACTTTTACAGTTCAAAAGTCTAGGGCTATTCAGAAAATACCCACTACTTACAGTTGTGGTTAGAAGCCAGATAGCGCTCTCTGCCTGAGCTAGCCTCCTGCTGCCGAAAAGGTCCGACTATTGAACAGTCAGCTCTGGGGATGTGCCTTTGGGAAAGTCCTGACAACCACTGTCTTGAGGTTAAGTCCACTGAGTCTGTGGTCAAAAGAAAAGGCCCCAACCTAAGACCAAAATCCCTTCGCTGGCTGGTATACTGAGTCAAGAACTGAAGGCGGGCACATCAAACAAACCCCTTCTTCAGTCTGAGGAACTAAGTTGTCTTACTGACCCTTGCAGCTCATCATCCATCGGACCCAACCTCCATATCCTCTCCCCCAGTCGGATGACTTATTTTGGTTAATCCATCAGCCAGACACTAATCATTGTACATGTATAAAGCACAGCCATTGTAAACATGCCAAATTCCCCCCTTACTGAGCTCGGAAGACCTGATCCACGTTACAGACTTCAAATTCCGTACCCTACCTAATTGGGCAAAGGTATCCTCGGTCTGGTTGGAGTTGAGATGCTCACCAATTTTGAGGACATCTTACTGGGCTGGATCCCAAGAAACAGTCATTGCGCTGCGCGGCCTCCTGGCTCAGTTGCACTCAGTGCAAGTTGATGCGGTAAGCGATGTCTATTTATCATATCAGAATGCGATTCGGTAGACTGGAGTTCAGAGACCGAAAATAACTGGTCTCATCACGATCTGTCATGATTACTTCGGCTAGCAAGGAGGACGGATATAGCAAGTCTGGTGGCTGACATGAATACCCAAGTTGAACGCTAATTCCAGGAGAAGCACAATTCTGTTCCAGATTTGGGGTTAATCCTCAGCGAACGGATAATGGCTAGAGACTGCTTCAGTTGTGTGCTGATCATTGTCTGCTGATGGCCGGTACCTGCTTCCAACAAAAAAGCTCACACAGACTTACTTGGAGGACACCGCCAGCAGGCCATTCATTTATTCATTTGGATCAGGCTGCTATCACTTACCGGTGGAGAAATCCAATCATGGACTAACGTCCTTTTTGGGATAGGCGCCCTGACTCCAATCACGATACTTTGAGGGCTGGGCTATCGTTTCTCTTTCCGTCAACATTAAGCGTAATTTAGCAGGGCAACCCCATACACTATCATTGGTGAGTTTCACTGACCCAATACTCAGCTGATCTAAATAGAAAGTCGATAGAAACGCACAATCGTATTGATGAAGAGGATTGGTTGGAATTTGAATGAAAGCAAGCTGAAAAACCTACTACATCAACTCTTAGAAAGGCCTTATTAGATCAAGTGACTCGATTGAACAAACAATAGATACCGTTCAGAACAGCAGACCCTCCCGTTACCGGAAAATTTATGCCAAATCTAGTGAATATGAGGGTACACGCAGAACCTTGAAACGCTGGATGATCAAGAGCCTGAAGAATAACAGAACATTGGCAGATCGCGGTGGCCCACAAGATAAAGGGCAACAGCCGCGCCTTTTTTCGTCTGAGGCGACCAACTGGCCAAAAGAACGCAGGTACAAGCAAAGCGTTTTGTGAAGACGATTGAACGGTAATTTATCCGTGATTAGCCGAAGACTTTATGGGGCAGTTCAGCTGGCCTCCTTAAAGCAACCTCTAAAAGTACCGAACGTGCCCTAATAGAAAATCAACACTGGCCCCACCTCACCATCAAAAACCAAGCGCGAGACATCACTTTTCCTGCATAAAAAGGCATTCGGATCGGTTGGTCTGCACCCTTAAGAGGTGCCGAAGCCCTATATGACACCTATAGCGCCGATGTGACCTCAGCTGTAGTCCGCGGCAGAGTTTATGCTGCTACAGCACGAATAATGCTGATTTTGGGTCAGAAAAGTAATCTGTATGAGCATACTACGCACAAAAGCTGTCGGTGTTTGATCAGTGGTGCCTTAAAGGCATTGGCATGGCCTGATTGGAAAATAGAAATAGCAATGCCAAGGTATGACAGGTAGTGTTAGAAAAAGACAGCTCCATAATAATGCCTGAGTTACTAAGGCTCTATAAGTTGCGCAGGCTATGGCATGTACTCTGCAAGCAGGATGACCGCCTGCGTCGCAGGGCTGTTTTTGTCTAGCCCTTGTTGCGTGGCAGCAACCGATAGGTAGACCTGGCAATGAATCATGAAAACACTCACCAGTAAAGTGGGTAGGGTCAACACACCCGGGATGTTTACGCCGGGACTCAACGTAACAATAGCTGGTGGCGCTGGCGGACGTGATTCGTTGGTGCAGTCAGTGGCGCTCCTGTTTGAAAGCTGCCAGTCTCAATGCGTGGACATCCGGTTTCCCGAAGTAAATGATTATTTGATTGCCTCCAATACATGGTGGTATATCCCATGTATATCTTGCTGTTGCGGCGTCACCTTGTCGGTTGAGAAATCGGATTTCCTGAGAGGGTAGTTTGAGATAAGTGATATCGCGGGCCACTGGGTGCAAACCGAAAGAAGTTTTGCCGAAACTATTGGGTTTTGAAGTAGATAAATTTACGATGGCTTATTTAAGTGTGACGGTATGTCATCATAATTCATTTCTGTAAAGGAGTAAATCTCAAAGTCACTGAAAGCCACCGTTTCAAAAGCAGAACTGGGTTTATTAATGAATAGCGAATTCAAGGCGTCGAAAATTTTAACGACCCACGGCACCCCTAAAATCCGATATAGGGGGCAATTTCAAGCGCATATTCCACTAAGGTGGATACTTGGGCGCTCACTATTAGCACAATGGAATTGAATTTTTGAAAGCTACGAAGTGCCCCTGATGAACTAAAACAGACAGGCAACTGGGTTCAGAATACCAGTCCGAACGTTTGAGCCCATCTGGGCACTGTGGGGTCCCAGTGATGCTAGGAAAGTATTCCACCAGAGTTTTTCCGCCAGAGGTATGATTGCGTCAGCGGGCAATGAAATTTGGTGAGTTGCAAAAATATGAACGAATATTAGGGTGGCTTTTGGTTTGAGCATATACGAAACAAAATGCAACATTTTGGCTTAAAAAGTTTTATTCCACTCGTAAAGGTTTTGCAGCTAAGAACATTGTGTGGCCAAGGAGCCCCGGACACTTGGATCATTTTGGTCTGTTATAACAGCCCAATCTAACATAGACGAACTGGGTTACTGAAAATTGCCACGATACCACTTTTGCGGCGCTCAGGTTTGGCCGCATCTAATATTTAACGGTAACCTGGTGTATTGTGCGATACTAAAAAAACACTGCATCTCCCTAGATAATGCTTTATCTCATTAATTCGCAAACAGTAAGGGAATAATGTGGTTTCCTCTGACTACTTTCGCATGATTTGTGGACGCTCCTGTGAGATATCTTTCATAAAAGCTTCCATACCCAAGGAATTCTCCGTTCGGCTAGGGAAAACTGGAAGATTGTCAGAAAATGTTGACTATACCGGTGGCAAGCCTCTGCCCCCCTAATAGCTATTGAACGCCACGATGAATGCCACGGATTATAAGGCAAAAACGATGCAGATGCGTAGCCTTCCTGGCATGCTTTGGTCTGAAAGCAATGAAACCAATTTGGCGAACGATCCGTTTGATTTAATTGATACACTGGAACAAATGTAATAAAAATATTTATTCCAAAAATAGTTGGTCCGGCATCGTCATAATAACATATTCAGAATAAAGTCACGACTGGTGTCAGTTGCGGGGGTGTAGCAATGCGTGGTATTTAGGCAGTCATATAAAAACTAGCATCGTCCAAAGAAGATGGGTGTCGCCAGCCTTGGCACGAATTAAGTGCAGTGTACATTGGGGACAGTGAGACGCAATTTGCATGGGCATCGTCCGGCGTTTTTCGGAAGTGAAGGAAAATCGCAGGTTAAAGTGGTGGAATTAGCATCACTAGTGCATGCTATTTATAAAACCTCAAATTATTGAACTAAAATCGGCAACCAATGCAAGGATGGGATGACCTTGAGCTGTTGGGGTATTAGCTCACGCCAAAGATAGTAAAATGAGGATGACGAAACAAACTTAGGTCCAGTGAGGAAGAATAAGGTTTTTTACAATCGGCATGTAGGTCAAGTTAAAATCAGGTGAACTCACTGGTTGTGAGGAGTGTGAACAGTCGTTGTTCGGGCTTATCGGGACAGGAAGAATGTTGACACTGCGTAAAGCCAGAATGTCGTTACCGGAAGAATAAGTGGGTTTATAGGCAGAACGAGCTGACAGTACAATAGGGTGACAGGCACTGTGGAGTTTTGACATAAATTCACCGGACCAAAGCGGTATTATGGGTGCCTGGGAACTAGCAGAGATACGGTGACCCACGGGCAGGCCGTCAGACTGCCTGTGGCAACCGTGATACTGTTAGCGCAACGTCATTCTTGTGCCCGTGGGTAGCCACGTACATGAACTTGGGCGAATCAGTTGAGTCTATCAGTGTAGTTGGGATTGGCCCAGGAGTTCGACGGTGTGGTACCAGTCTGAAGGAAAGATATTCATGGGTGCGTTGAGGGGGCAGCTTGGTTAATTTCATCCATTCAGTCAACACAAGGCAGCCACCCTTGGATTGAGGGCTCAAAACGAAAAAAGGGGAGTACTAGGGTAGTAAACGAAATGCGGATTCAAGTAGAAGACGTCGAGGAGTGTTTAAAATTTGTAACTACTGTAGCGGCAGGACAGTACCCGATCTGAACTACCTATTTGACAGGAGTTTTCCTGCTGCTCAGAATTTGGATAAATTTTTACGGAATGTACCTTGCGAGGTCATTAGTCCCAAAGCATTTTTGCTATGCAGACATTTGCAATGAGGCTTGGTGCGCATATATCTAAGCCTGGGAGTGAGTTTGCTGATGTGAGACACCTATTCATTGTCGGGGGCGAGATAGCTAAGTGGTTAGAGCGCGAACTAACGGACCGGAAGGTCCGTGGTTCGAACCCGACCTCTGCCTCTCGACTTCCCCTGTCTATGTTTAGGCAACTTGGCAGTATCCCCGCCTTCGTGCTTCCTTCGGGTGGCATGGCAGTTAGGCACCGAAAAAGTGCTACAGGTGAACGGAATAACGATGAATAAAATAATAATCATTGTCGGTGGTCGTACGGCAGTGAGGAATCGACGTGGCGATGTCGACATTCTGAGATCACACGATTTGTTGGAAGCTAGCGAAGTTGAACTTCGGGAGAGGCCCTGGGATTCGAGTTTTTTTTGGGCGTCCTTAAACGTTTTCTCACCAATGTCGCTGGAGAAACGAACTGATGAACGTGGGAGTACTTGGTGACGGAACTGTTTCGTTGGGGCGGCAGATCAATCTTGCCAGGTACGGGTGGTTGTGGCATTGCCGAGGAGCCGTCTAACACCGATCAGTTACCACAATGTCTGACCGTTGAAATATCACTGATAGAGGCTTAAATGGCCTACATCGCCGGTCACGATGGTAGATTGTGTGCATCTGACGTACACGCGTGAACCACTTGGTGTACCTATAGACCCGGGTGGCACTCTCCAGGCTGTCGGTGTGGTGTACACACTTTATCTTACACCAGTTTGCGTCCTTAAGGTGGTTACTGGTCGCGTTTACAAGGTGAACAAACACCTGCTGCGCGTGACAGGCCCACTTGATGTGGTGTACAGCCAGTAGACACTTCACTATGAAGCGATCTAGGAGCCGGCTCTCCACAAGGTATGGAAATCGTGCCTAAATCTACGTGCTCATTATCCAGTGAATAGTTACCAACCCTGCCACGTTATGTAAGCAAACCATGCAGTGGAGTTTTCGGCTGCAACTGGGGTCGTTTTAAGAAAGATGTCAACATTATTGAGGGTCGCACACGCTTCGTAATAGCTTGGCGCGCGTGGCGGGATGGCTCAGTGGTTAGAGCGCGAATTCACTGACCGGAAGGTCCGTGGTTCGAACCCGACCTCTGCCTCTCGACTCCCCCTGTCTAGGCTTGGGTAACCTGGCAGTATCCCAGCCCTCGTGCTTCGTTCGGGTGGCATGGCAGCTAGGCACCGAAGGGGTGTTACAGCTGAACGATTTTTTTGTCACGCGTGAGGACAGTTCGGGATTATGTCACGATCAAAAATAGCTTTGGCGGACAGAATTTGTTATTTCACTTTGTCGATCACTAACGTTGTGATGCGATAGTGTTAACCCATCGTCTTCAAAAAGGAGATTAATTTATGCATAGTCAAGAAACGCGTGCTTCCTGCGAAGGTCCAATCTCCATGCAATCCTTCATGTGAAGGCCAAACAGCGAAAAAAATCGAAATCGTTCAGCTGTAACACCCTTTTGGTGCTTAGCTGCCATGTCACACGAAGGAAGCACGAGGGCTGGGATACTGCCAGGTTGCCCAAGTCTAAACTGGAGAAGTCGAGATGCAGTGGTCGGGTTCGAACCACGGACCTTCCGGTCAATAAGTCTGCGCTCTAACCACAGCAGTCACGCTCCAAGGCCATACAGCCTGCATCTACACATCTAAAATCAGATGTCCTTAAAGAATTTAACAGAGACCGCTCTTGTCATGATTGACAATGACGTTGACAGCGCCTGGGAGACGTCGAAACAGGCATTTGTTTCACTCGGGTGGATAAATGTAGCTAAGACGGTCAGCGTCGGGTTGCATAAAAATTCCGCGACCACACGTTTCGGATTTGTCGATTACCGAGGTCTTGTCATCCATCTCAGTGAAGCTAATGCAAACACCTGCCTTCTAACCTACCTTTGACGCAACCTGAGAATGTGCTAAGAACGCTGCACCGGAGGTACACGATTTGCAGGCCAGTGAGATCATTACAAGTGGGACGCCGACTTCGGAACTGCGTCAACAGACTTGTCGTGAGGTATTGGACGCCAACCACCATTTCGAGCGCAGCTACACGCTGCACAGAGCAGTGAGCTTATAACTCGATTGAATTAACCCGCAACTGATGTGTTAACATATCGGACTGTCGGCCAGCCCTGCATCTGGGTGAGTTCATATTGGTCGTAAATAGGGACAAAAGAGTCTATCACTTTCTAGTATCCGCTGAACGCTAGTGTCGGTGCCACATCCGGGCGTTCAGAAGAGTCCTTCACCCACAAGCCAAATTCAATCAACTGCTCGATCCAAAAATTATCGCGTGACCAGGGCTAACAGACGGCGTCATACGACCACCAGTACCCAATGTGCAAGAGGACCAGCCGAAAAACTAACATCCTCACCAGGTGTTAGGCGGAATTCCACACGGATCCCGCTTTACCGCTCGCAGTCAGGTGCTGCTACGGCCGAGAAGCATACCCCGCGCAAGATTGGCCAAAATTTCGGGACGCTTGCCACCCCGGCATCAAGCCGAGATGTGATTGGTCGAAGATCTGGACCCAACAGCCAATCATGACGCAGTATTGGCCAAATGCCGGTTGCCAATGGCGCATCCAGAAGGCGTCCGAATTTCCAGAAAGTTGCCACCGCTTACACTATATATACGAAGCGCTGCACAAATGTTTTTGACTTCGTTTTGGGCGTTAATATACCTTGTGCATCCTTGGTGGTTGGTTTTGACGTGAGCGCTAGCTTGGGAGGCACAGACCGAGAACTAAGCTGAGGAAAATACCGTTATTACACCAGGCAACGTCTGTGACCGGTTAGACTAGTGGGAAAGGCCACTGGACTCGCTCTGCCGTGTTCGCAGACCGCGGTTCGCAACGGATCAGCGGTTTACTCTTTCCCGTTTCCTCCACCAAATAATGACTAGGTCCATGCTGCTTACCTTGATTTTAAGCTTTGTGAGGCCTCCGGTTATTATTTGGGGTGATCACGGATCATGGGTCCGGAAATAGAAGGCAACAGAATGACACGGTATCGGGCGTGTTTAACTACGAGACAGTGCCATTTGTGCCGCCAGTCAACTATAACACAAGAATGTTAATGTATGAGGTGAAACCGGTTGAAAGATTGTTTTTAACCGGATTATTGCGTGCAAAGCTTGGGTTGCGACTTAGTTCGACTACTCGCTCTCCTCCTATTGAAGAAAGTGACACAAATGGACCGGCAAAGGAGTTTGAGTGAATTGAGGAAAGTCGGCTGGGAGCATCTTAAGTTACTTCAACATAAGTACACTGTTAACTTACCTTCGAATTTTGATACACTTATGAGTTGTTAATTCAAGAGCATCGCACGCGGGGTATTTTGAGGTTTCTTGGAATATATCGTGCAAATTATGGCGTGACTTTTTCCTATGTTTTACCTACCCAGGTTCCCGAAATTTTTTTACGTACTGTGCGTCCAAATCGTTCTTGACTTGCCTTGTGCATCAGTTTGACTCGAACGTACGCGCGCTCTTGCCTGGTTTACGTTAGCTAATCATAATGACGCATTGTGTGTGGGACAATCGGTGACCTCAGCGAAGTGAAACGGTAGCGGCACCTTCAGTTCGAATTCGGTCCAGCACCTGCACCTTAAAGCGACATTGATGGTCCGTGTTTGGGCGTTCTACTGTGTAGTATTCAGCAGGATCAGTCTGCTGTCAAAATTCCGGCAGCACCTCTAGTAGGTGAGGACAGGCGTGTGAAAAAGACCGTGTATCTACCTCAAGAAGTACGTCTGATCTAAACCGAGTAGTGATTACTCACACTAGTGTTGATGTGACAGTAATCTGGATTAGGGTGTACGACTTCGTTGGGATCTAAGCTTGCAAGAGCAGGACGGGAAAACAGCGGAATATAAGTTACCTATCATTTTTGACTTCTGCCGCTACAGTACCCTTAGGTGTTGATCACAACGCCCACTAAATAAGAAGGGTTGGTTATACATCTTTTACGGTGATTTCCACATGACTGGCTGCGTCTGGTAGCGTGCTGTCCCTGTTTACTCCTGGAGCACACCAAAGAGTAATTCCCTGGAACAATTGAGACTGTTAAAATGCGCACCATGAATGAGCGGTGTTGCGCTGTATTCACCTGGTTGATCTGACAGGTGACGCTGGTTTACATCTCTTCAATGACCATTTCTTGTGTAACTTTTCTGGAATACATCCGAGTGGACCTGGATTGTGTGGATACACTCGTTATCATCATTAACGTGACCTTGTTTATGTTCGCCGAGCATACTGCCTCATTGGAGGTTGCCTTACTGTTCCGCTGCGAGCTGTTTCGTTTGGACCAAGTCTTTCTCTAGCTTCACGACCTACTGCGTAGACAACAATCGGAAATGTTAAATCAGGTGTCAACCTTGGTTAACTGTCGGTTGTCATACCGTGAACAGAATAGCAAGCTGATGTGTAAACAGTTGCCCGTAAAGTAGTAAGCTGCGAGATAACCCTACATTTCAGTCCCATGTGCCCCATTCATTAGTGGAAGCTTTCATCAGTCCCTTCTGGGAGTGACTAGTATGTTCGGCCTGCCTGTTTCCTTGTGGATGTTAAACTGGTTCGGGTCTTTCGAAGTTTCATCAACTGATATGGCTCCGCCAGGAACTACCTCGGAAAACTGCTCCTCCAGTCGGGTCGTGGTTGTTCCGGTTCTCCCTAGTGGGTGATCTAATGTTTGAATAGTGCAATTGCTGGACACCATATTGATGCAGCTTGGTACCACTTTGTGACGTGATTGACCGTAGCTATGACGTATCAATCTTCTCTAGATGTCTCCAGTATGGTTCCATTAATATCGATCGCGACGGTTTTATTGGGCTATCCTATGGCAAGTGACCGGAGAAGAGCGGGATGGAAAATTGAGATTTGGCAGAAGTGCGTGAAAGGGAGAAAGAGAACTTTCACCGTCATCGACAGCAAAAATTATTCGCTATTGATGCTTCGCCGCAGTACAACCGTGAATTGTTTTAAGCCTTTTTTTGAAGAAAAGAATAAAAGGGGATCGGAAGAGACAATGCTAGCCCACTACAATCATATGGAGTTACCTACATATCCGTTCGCATAACTTTGATGGAAACTGACGACATCCACGCCACTGATAACCAATGACTAACTAACTAATGCAACACCAAACACACCCAAAGGGGATCATTTCGAAGGCATGAAGACGTCTCAATTAGGCTGCTCGCAGAGGCCACGTCTCACAGCCACACAACAAAACGGCCAGTAATTTAATCTGATGCATACGTCCCTTAAGATTCAGGGATATACCGCTTTGACGCCATATGAATCCAAAATTCGCACGCGCGACCCGAGCCTTGCAGATTCGTGCGTTGACCTCGTGCGTCACACCACGATCGGAACTAATACAATTTCCAGGATACTTAAAACGCCCCACAACTTCGAGTGCCTCTCCCTGGATTGTAATTGTTGTGTTCAGTGACTGCATGTCCAGAAGCTTGACCTCACACTTTGTGGGTGCAAAGTGCGTGTCGAAGGACCAGGAATTACTTCGGTCAGTTCATCCCAAAGACGCCTTCGTATTCTCTCCAAAGACGAGAATGACTTTGTCTGCACGTTCCAGTTCGACGCGGTTTTCGTCGGCAGCTATTTGAACACTTGGGTTTTGAAGACCCTCCAGCGTTTGTCTCATAATCTCGTCTATTACTAAATTGAACAGGAATGGTACAGCACTTTTCTTACAGTTGATTTTGGAGAGCTGTCCACATACTCTCACATGCCCGTAGGAATGACAATACAAAGGAAACATACGCGCAAACTTTTGGGGCATTCCTTGTTGAACAAGCATGTTAAAGATAAATATTATTAACTAAGCAGAACGTATAATCAACAAAACCGCAACCGGTAGGAGCAGAACTGGTAATAGTCAGCAAGGCTCTAGATACGGGCAGTCAGACAATGTGGATAGGCAGTATACAGGGGTAACGGCACGGAATACAGTTACTATGTTCGAGAGGCAGTTCCGAATAAGAAAAATGAAACTATATTGAACAATAGGTATCGAGGGAGTCTGGCACAAAAATAAAAATACCTGCAGTTTTTTAACTAACAGCGTGATAAACCAAAATTCGTGCTTGAGCCTACTTAAAACAAAAAGGAGCAGACACTACCAGGCAGGACGCAGTACGCAAGTACTGATTAAAAAGGCTACTGATGAGGCTGATTTAGCATAGTGCTTAACGTGTTCGGTTGCCTTCTAAGGGCTTCTGGTTCAGACCCCAGGTTGGCCGATTCGAAAATAGACAACGTAGACACGAACTTGCATATGAAGACGGGCAATGGACCAAAATATTGGTCCCAGCCACCCGAGGATAAGTAAATGTTAAGCAGAAGCAGGCGATAAGCGACAGGGAAGCAAAACCACGCTACGGTGGACAGCCATAATATGCGCTACGCGTGAGTAGCCAGGAGAAATCGCCACTGATTTTCGCTGATACGCGTGGAAGATCAGCACCGGTATTGCTATCCCAGATAGTATTGATGATGATTGTGAGACGGGGATGTCTACCGCAGGTGAATCCGTCACCGAGTGAGTCAGATTCCCGTTAGGCAAGCTCGGTTCCACCCTGACCGGGGTTGCATCGATCATATCTTCACCTTACGACAGTGTTGGAGCTGCACCACTCCTTTCGACGACCAGTAATGGTCATATCCCTTGGTCTCAAACCTGCTTTTGACTGTGGCGATCGTCGGGAACTGTGGAGGTATCTGGCGAAGAGGAGTGTTCTTTCTAAATTATTATCCCTTATACAGGCTTTATATGCCTCCTCCCGTGGGTGCGTACGCGTCTACCGCTAGTTCTCTCCTGAGTTCAATACATCCGGTGTTGTCAGGAAAAGGTGTCCTCTGTCGCCATTCCCCTTTGATTCAGTAATGTGTGTGCTGCTTGAGTCTTCTTTACCTACCTGTAACACCGGTGATCGAAATGCTCCCAGAGCGTTCGCTCACGGACATTGAGTACAACGACGATATTACTCTTGCATCAGACCCTTTAAGGATGCAAGCTATTTTAAATAAATAATTCTGCTGCACAGTTCGGTATGCACTTCGCCGCAAGATTGGGTGAGAACAAACCCAAACCTCACGCTTACGAGTGAACCGATCGATGCAGTAAATAAGTTTGTCTATCTGGGCGGCTGCATACGTACCGTCGGACTGGCGAAAGACAAGATCACCCTCACAGTTGGGAGCGCCAGGGCAGTGTTTGCTAACCTTCGACATTTTTGGAGCCGAAGTGACATCAGCTTGACTGTCAAAGGTGGAGTGTACTGTGCCGCCGTCCGATTTGTTCTACTTTTTGGATCAGAGACGTCGCCGCTGCATGCAAAAGATCTCCGAAGGCTCTGTGTGTCTGACCATGGTGCCCCCGAAGCAGTCTAGTGGGAACACTAAATCCACACTAAACTCCAGGTGGTTATCGGGAGGGTTCATTCCCCCCCTCCCCCGATAGATCAGCTGGCCACACTCCACAGGTCCCGCTGGTTAGGTCATCTACTTTGTATGCTAGAAGACAGTTAGCATCATAGAGCCTTGTTCGCCCAGCCTTGTGTGACCCAGGGGTGGCCAGTCCATGACCTGGCAACGAAACGTGAAAGCCCTTACCAGTCAGCTCAGTCGCTTTGGTAAATGCCGTCCCCCCGGATAGGTTCCATCGCCTCCAACGGGTGACTCATTCCTCCATTCTCCTTATCTTCGGTGGACGAGGCTATAATAGCTGGAACCACTGCGTTTGGATGCCCAGTTTATGGGCTGCTAAACTAACGTACTGAACTGTTGTTTGCCGTTCTTTATGGTCTCTGACAAAATATATGAAAACTACTGATAAAAAGGTTGGTTTTGCTGGTGGCTCTTCGTTCTCGCTGATCCTTTAAGGCATACCTGGTTCGTGTAGGACCGAGGACCCCACTTTCCGTGAGAAACAATACAAAAAAGGTACCAGAATAGAAAATCGGCAAATCAAGTTAGCGTTGTAATTCAACCTTACGTCGAGGGATTGTGAAATCGAAAGCAGCAGAGTTTCATTGTGGTGTATATTCACATCTGTTTGAAATGGCGAACTCACAGGTTGGGTAACAACAGGGGCCAGATGCTACTTCGTTTTTGACTCAAACCTGATTCACAGTGCAGGGGGAGACGTGGGGACCCCAGCACTAGCGTTCGACTCAGTCACCTGATACACGAGGCACCCCACTGCTCTTTTTCGGCGTTAAGCGCTTTTGGCATCGCCCACTGGTTCGTGGCAGCATTCAAGCCTGATCACTACAGTGGCAGTGTCTCGAAAGTACTGAACTTTCCTGGGGTTGATTTTGTTCATGGCCCGCCGTGCATGGTCCTGTGTATGCGGACGAGATGCTTCGAGATGGCTCAGTGGTTAAAGCGCGAAGTTACTGACCGAAACGTCCTTGGTTCGAATCCATCTGCATTTCGACGGCTCCTGTCTAGGCTTGGGCAACCTGCCAGTGTCTCAGCCCTCATGCTCCCTTCGGGTGGCATGCGAGCTAGGCACCGGCAGGGTATTACAGCTGAACGATTTTTTACACAAATGTAGTTACATAAACATTACATAGGTGCGTCCACATCGAATCCACCTTCAATGCAGCTCCTTTTTATCTATTGTTCCAACTCGTTTGCTCGAATCGCCAGTCGGGCTAGTGACATTCGAGCACTTTTTCATTCGGACAACCCCGGAAAGGACTCTTCAACAGGATAACTGTTGCACTCCTCAACCAAATGCGGATGTTGTACGAACTGGGTGCCTTCTATCATTGTGACTTCTGTTGGATTTTGTTAATCTGATCACAAACAGTCGGGTGTTTGCAGGATATCACATAAGCAGAACGTCTTCAGCTGTTTTCCTCAACCCAGCGCGACCCTGTTCTGGGAATAAAATGGTCTGCACCGTGATGAAGTACAGTATTAGTTTACTTGCACGTCATGAACACTGTGTGTCATTTATTGAAGGAGAAGGCCTAAAGCAAGGGATGTTAGTTGACTTATTTGGTACGTGTGCGGGTAGTGAACACTGCTGTGTCCACAGGAGCTCGAGATGACTGATTAAAGCGCTAATTTACTGACCAGAAGGTCGGTGGTTCGAACTCAACCTCTGCATCTCGATTGCTCCTGTCTAGGCTTGGGAAACGTGACAGTGTTTCCTTTCGTGTTTCCTTTGGGTGGCTCCATCATCAATATCAGCTGTAAGAACCGCGTACTTGTCGTACAGTGGTTGTAGCTTCCACAGTTTCGTTCACCGATGATTTGGGGAGGTGGGGTAGGTAGCTGCGCATTGGAGGCGGGAGCTGATAAACTGGTGCGCGGATACAGGGCTATCATTGGATTGTTAAGTGGGAGGATTGGGATGGGAGCTATACATTGAAGGCAATAGCTCGGACGCACGAGCGCCATTAAAGGCGCGACTGGGCCATGTCTGACAATGTCTCTAACCGTTGATGTGGCCCGTCTCGGGATCCCCATCCAGGAAGACGGCAATGACCAGCGCAGCTGAGTTTGCTGGTAATGGCTTTTATACTTCGCTGCCAAGTCATTGTTTGACCGCCTCTGGCTCGTTTCCACCCATCACGTGGTTGTGTGAAAAGAACCCTTCGAGGAAGTCGGTCGACTGGCATACGCAGCACGTGACCAAGCGAGCGCAACCTATGCAGTGTGATCAGTTCATTTATCGTGGGCGAGTTATTTCTTCCGAAAACTATTCGACGTACTTCAGCACTACTGATCCGGTGTTTCCAGACTCGGGCAATGCTCCGAAGACATCGATGGTCAAATACTGAAAGTCTTTTGACGTCGGCGCGCAGCGGCCACGTTTCTGACCCATATAGTAATATGGAGCGCACCGCGGCATTGTAAACTTGACCCTTGACAAATAAGTTGATGTCACTCCTACGCCACAGGTGACGCAGGTTCACAAAGGTTGCTCTGGTCTTCCTAATCCGGATGGAAATATCATCTTTCGCGAGACCACCGGGAATGATACAGCTGCCCAGGTAGACAAACTTGTCTACTACCTCACGTGGTGTGAAGCGCACGCCAAACCGTGGGGCAGAATTATTTAGATTATTTAATATTGTTTGCATGACCACGGCATCAGATCCAAGAAGAGCTATGTCGTCTGCGCACTCGATATCTGTGAGCGGACGCCCCAGGATATCTTCGACCCCACAGGCTTTAGAGGCTGGTAGTGAGTCTTCCATAATCGTATCAGTGACGAAGTTGAAGAGAAATGGTAAAAGAGGACAGCCCTGCCTGACACCACTTGATGTGGTAAACTCAGATGAGAGCTTCCCGTAGACCTTCACACGTCTGCCGGAGTTGGCGTACAGCGCCTTAAGGATGGCCAAGAATTTATGGGGGACACCTTTGCTCCATAGACACTGCCATAGTGCCTGACAGTCCACAGAGTCAAAAGCAGCTTTCAGATCCAGGTAGACAACCATTGTCGGTTTCTGGAAGCAGTGTCGCTGTTCCAGAATCTGTCGGAGGGTGAAGATTTGATCGATGAATCCTTCTGAAGGACGGAACGCAGCTTTGTTTTCACGGATCTGTCTCTCCCTGTGTTCAGTCAACCTTCGAAGGATAAGACCAGAGAGGACCTTCGATGCTACAGCTACCAGGCTGATGCCACGGTGGTTTTCACACAGCGTCCGCGTACCCTTTTTGAAGATAGGGATAACTGTCGACATGCCCCATTCAGCAGGCAGCTTCTGTTCGTCTCATATAGCACCAACAAGCTTTGTCAGATGGGTCACCAGGGATTCTCCGCCTTATTTGAAGAGGGTTGGATAGAGACTGTCCGGTCCTGGTGCCTTCTCACGTTTTAGCACGGATATTTTGTACTTTATTTCTTCTTCCGACGGGCGATCAAGGTTTACATTCCATTCGCCTGTATGCACTATCCCTACAGGCTGTGTTGCAGGAGGCCAGCTAAACTGTTCTTCAAAGTGTTCGGCCCATCTTTCCAGTCGACGTTTTTGCGAGTGAATTAATGAGCCATCGTTTTCACTTATCGTCTCGCTGACCGTTGCTTTCCTCGGGCCAGTCGATCGTATCAGTTGATATAGGGTACGGCTGTTTCCCATAGCAAAAGCCTTCTCCATCTCCCGAACTTTCGATGTCCACCAGAGCTCTCGGTCTTTCCTAAGACTCTTCACTAGTTGGCGTTTGAGGGATTTGCGTGCGCCGTCGTACTCGTTGCCTGCTGGTATGGATTTCGTGGCATCAATCATGGATAGCGATCTCGACGACATCCAGTGGTTTTACGGTCGGATTGGAGAAGTCGGACAGACAACACTGAACGCCGCTAACATTGCTCCTTTCACATTTTTCCACGCTTCATCCACATGCTCACTGCCACCACAGTATTGGTTTACTGTAGAGGGTTGTTGGGCTAGCTCAGATCGATACCGTTGAGCTGTGGTAGTTCTTTGAAGATAGTGAATTGGTATGCTTCTTGCTGACTTGCGGGGAGCCTCAAGGGAAGCGAACTGTCAGACGTGATCGGAATCAAGTGGTGTGCCCCAGAAGGAACGGCAGTCTTGAATTGTGGCTCTCCACCGGTGGCTGATGGCCACGTGGTCCAACTGGGTCCACGGTTGATTTGCAGTTGGTGGCCGCCAGGTTACGCGATGCGAACGTTTATGTTGAAAGTTCGTACTTGCCAGAAACAGTTCATGGTCAGCACACAACATGAGGAGTCGCTCTCCGTTGTCTGTGCGGCGAGCATCGACCCCGCACTGACCGCCCAAGTGTGACTCCAAGGAGCTCAGACGACCTACTTGACCATTCATACCGCCTGCAAGGATCACAATGTCAGTGCTTTTTGCTTGACGAATGAACCCGGATAGCCTCGATAGAAAGTACACTTCTAAGCATCAGAATGGCAGTCCGTTGGGGCATAAGCCGACACTACAAACAGGCACTGCTTTTTACGCTCAGAGGCGCAAAGACCACTGTTCACTGGGATCCAGTCCAGCAAAGCACGCTCAGCTCTGAAGCTGAGTGCAACTCCCATGCCATATATTCCACGAGTCATCGCTTCTGGGTCATCGGACACGGAGGGAGAAATGGGAAAGAGCCGAGTTCATCCATGGAGTTCTAAGATGCATAACCACGCTTGGGTCTTCTATGCGTGTTTCGGAGACATAGCATACATCAATATTAAGGGAGTATAAGGTTTCAGCAAGCATTGCCTGTTTCCCAGTTTGACGTAGAGTACGGACATTAAAAGCTCCTATATAGAAAGGAATTCTTGGATTTAGGAAGGCGTTCTTTTGTTTGTTGTTAATAGGCCCTTCGGTCGGATAACTGACAGTCAAGTTACCCAGTGACGTTTGCTTGTGTGGTGCGAAAGGGTTGGGGAGGGACATCGATGGACACCGAACTGCGCGGGCAAATGATACTTCCCGGTTACCCAGGCCGAGGAAGGGGGTTTAGTTGAGGTAACCCACCTTGATCCTTTGACTCAGAAGCCTGACCCACGAGGAACCAGACAGTAGGGTTTTCTCGGGGGACCATGCCCGGAACCGATGACTCACTAGTTTGACCCACTTGGCTGTAGGGGGCCGGCCTGGCCCCACAACCCATGGAGTAAGGCATTACTGTCTCACCCTTGATACGGCATCTTCAGTAAGTGGTTGTTCAGGTTCTTCAATCTCTCCTGATACAACTGATTCCATGAGTTCTGTTTGGCTTTTCTGGGCCCAGCGCAACCAATCAGGGGCATTGGCTCAAATGTTTGAATCATCCTGTGTGCATACGACGCGGAGTTTCACGGATAATACGAGTCCTCTCTTTGTTCCTCTGTATAATACTACAAACTACGAGGATATACCGAACGAGGCTAAAAAAGTGAACACTGAACCAGTAGGCTAGATTTCCGCTTCTGAAACAATTGCTGGGTGTCCTGCGCCAGCTTGTTTCCTGGTGACGGATTTCGGCGACCCAAGCCATTTCTGGAACTGACTCATTCTCTGACTGGTGACAGTTGCTGCGATTTCGGTCGGCTTTCGAGAATCCATGTTAGTTCTTTCGCCGTACTGCTCCATCATCTTTACCACTTTCCTTTTGTTATTTGCGATACTTCATTGCTGTATTCTCATGAAACGGTTGAATTTTTCATATTTCCAGCACGATGGAAATAGACGCGCTCGCAGATTCAGGACCTGTTGCTTCCGGATCGGGTTCGATTTGTGTTCGGCTGCATCCTTTGGTGGTGTTGAATATTTCGGAACACTGGACTCGTAATAAAGTAAAAGAAAATTCCCCTGCTGTAGTTGTCTATGGGGCTTTGTTAGGTAAACAAGAGGGCCATTATGTCGAGGTTTGTTCTTCACTTCCTAAATGTACATACCATTTAGATTACAAATTCGTTTGAGCTATTGTTGGACGAAGAACCGCATATGGCTGTCAATGCCGATTTCTATAGTACCCGCGAATCACAGTGCAAGCAAGTCTATCCCGACCTGGACATCGTTGGGTGGTACACTACCGGTGGTCCAATCACTGAACATGATGAGCTCTTCAATCGGCAGGTAGATTTCGCATTTTCCAATCTCGACTCATTCATTCAGATGCAAGAACTCAACGAATCTCTGATCATCCTAAAGCTAGACCCGTTGCATTCTTGTGGGGAACAACTTCCAGTGCGTATATATGAGTCCGTGGTGGACAATGATGGCAGAATACACTTTCGTCAAGTAAGTGAAGGACTTCCTCCCACTTATTCTCTTTTTGGAGTGGCCTAGTCCAACTTCGATCTTTTTTGCTACATTCTTAAAATTTTACGCTGCGGCGCTCGGTCCACAACTCCACACGGTCTCGATTACGTCTGGATTACGTGCTACACTATATTTTTGGCTATATGAAATTGTCTCGCTAATGCTCACTGCTGTTCTGATTATACCGTGTTGGAAACGCTACTTCCGTCTGATCGTCAACCGTGCGTAATGGTGGGCTCGGCTAGTATATTCCTGAGTGACAGGTTGGGAATACCAGTTGTTGCGGTCGTTCTTTTTTCCTGGTGGTAGCTGGTTCATGCTGTCATTACCTAAAGTAACTCTTCGCACTGGAGTCTTGTGTGATTTGCTACCACAATCCGCTGATTAGGACGGTGGCACCTCAAGTCTCCGAAGTTTGCTGTTCTTCCTGAGTTGACGTGTCTTACCTCCTGTACGCACCCGTTTCTGCAATACCCACATCTCGAATTGCATATTATGAATATACTCTTTTGCTAACTGGTAAAGTGTCGCTTCGAGTTGTTAGCTCGTATCCATGAGAACGTTGTCTTCCTAGTGATCTTCCCGTTTTAGCTGAGTCGAAGTGTTGTTTTTAAGTCGGACAAACTAACCTGAATGAGGCACATCGATCAGGTAACTGACAGTCAAATGATCCAACGACGTTTACTTATGGGGTTGGAATGGGATGAGAAGGGATTTCGGCGGACTAATAGCCGTGTGGGCAAATGATAAATCCCGGTTGCCCAGGCCGAGGAAGAGGGTTTAGTTGAGCTGTCTCACCTGAGCTTTTGACTCGTAATTCTGAACCTTGAGGCTCCAGGCAATAGGGTTTTCTTTGGGGACCTTGCCCGGAGCCGATGACTCGCTAGTCTGACCTGCTTGGCTACAGAGGCTTCATAGACGGCGTAACTTCAGTGTTCAGCACTGATGCTTTGCTGCCGTATAACCATGATTTGTTTGGAAGCCTTGTTGTGAAGACAAGGATAAAAGTGGACGGCGAAAGGACTTACTACTACCCCGCCACAATCATTCCTGGGTGCCCACAGCTCCTAACACTCCTTCAGGCAATCTGGATAGAGCTCGAGATAATTCAGGGATTAAGGTGCCAACTTACGGTCCGGAAGGTCCGTAGTTCGAATCCAACCTCAGTATCTCGACTGCTCCTGTCTAGGCTTGGGCATCCTGGCAGTATCTCAGCCCTCGTGCCCCCTTCCTTTAAATAAAAAAATCATTCAGCTTTTACATCCTTTCTGTGCCTAGCTGCCATGCCACCCGAACGAAGCACGAGGGCTGGGATACTGCCAGGTTACCCAAGCCTAGACAGGGGAAGTCGAGAGGCAGAGATCGGGTTCGGACCACGTACCTTCCGGTCAGTGAATTCGCCCTCTAACTACTGAGCCCTCTCGCCCCCTGCTTCCTTTAGCATGGGAGCCACGTACTACAGAGGGTGCTACAGCTGAACGATTGATTTTGATTTGATTCAACAGAAGCTGGCAACAAAAACACCACTTGCATCCATTGCCAACCATATTTTGCATTGTCTCCAACCAGGCTCAGTGGGAATCACACGGTCCCCATCCTGGAAGGCGAATCGAGCCTACAGCACCTAGACTTTTCGTAACCTCTCCTATACCCGTCTGCAAGGTCAAAGGTTGACCACCTCTCTGCATCTGCCAATCTGAATTTGGCAAACGATGGTTCGACATGCGCAATACATGCTCTGACCAACGAAGCTTCTGGTGCTGAAGGTATGAATACGTCACTGTGCCCCTGCTCGAACAGGCCAAATCCCACAGCCATTCTACAAAACAGCCAGTAATTTAATCTGATGCATACGTCCCTTAAGATTCAGGGATATACCGCTTTGACGCCATATGAATCCAAATTGGCACGCGCGACCCGAGCCTTGCAGATTCGTGCGTTGACCTCGTGCGTCACACCACGATCGGAACTAATACAATTTCCAGGATACTTAAAACGCCCCACAACTTCGAGTGCCTCTCCCTGGATTGTAATTGTTGTGTTCAGTGACTGCATGTCCAGAAGCTTGACCTCACACTTTGTGGGTGCAAAGTGCGTGTCGAAGGACCGGGAATTACTTCGGTCAGTTCATCCCAAAGACGCCTTCGTATTCTCTCCAAAGACGAGAATGACTTTGTCTGCACGTTCCAGTTCGACGCGGTTTTCGTCGGCAGCTATTTGAACACCTGGGTTTTGAAGACCTTCTAGCGTTCGTCTCATAATCTCGTCTATTACTAAATCGAACAGGAACAGAAGGGGTAGGCTTCCTTGTGCGACAGCACTTTTCGTACAGTTGTTTTTGCAGAGCTCTCTATGTACTCTCACACGTCCGTAGGTCTGATAATACAAAGGAAATCTATGCGCAAACTTCCGGGACATTTCTTGCTGGGCAGCTGTGTTAGGGAGAACAGAACGGTCAATCGAATCTAACGGACTTTGGAAACCCAGGAATTCCAGAACTTTGAGTGGTTTGTACGTATGGCGTTGTTCTAGCACCTGACAGGTTTTTCAAGATTTGGTCTACACAATTTTACCTGGCCGGAATCCCGCTTGCTGTTCTCGAGTCAGTGTTTCACGAGCCACCATAAGCGGTGAAGCCAACGGTTTCGTTACGACCGGGGTCAAACTCATCCCCTCGTGGTCACTACACTCACTTCAAGCCTTTTTTAAATGGACACTATTATCCATTCTCCCCAGTTTTCTAGGGCAGTCTCTTTTCCAAATACACGCAAACATAAGACAAGCGCCAACTGAGGACTTCATCCTCATCTTTGAACAATGCGAGTGGGAGGTCATCCGGACCAGGTGTTCGGTGGCGCTTGAGAGAAGATATTTAGTCATAGACCTCCGAGGCTCCAGCTTTATCGTCCAAGTTTCCACTTCAGCTGCAGGGTTCAAATGAGTATCAGCTCTTGGTGGCGAGAATTATTATTCTAAGCATTCAGCCCAGTGGTCGAGGTATTCTTTATTCAACACGGTCGCACCCCTTCGATCCTTGGTGGTTTCGCTCACAGACGGTTTCTGGGGGCCACTCTCACAGATCTGCTGAACTAATCTTCGGGCATTCTTCGCTTTCCGGATCTCTCCCACTTCCTTGGCATTCCTTGTCTCCGAGGCTTTACGGTCAGCGCGCACGCTCACTGCTACTTGGTGTCTGATAATTCGTCGGGTCAGATTATATTCGGGACCAGTTGGAACATTTCTCCGAGATTCACACAATGTCACTGTTCTGTCTGAAATCCAGCGCTTGAGCGAGCCTGGTGTCGCCTTGCCGCAGACAAAACTTCCGGTACTGTGCAGAGACATGGCGATCTCGTTCCAGCACGAATTCACTTCTGATGGCGGAGTAGTTGGAAGAGACTCCCGAAGGCGATCCTGATAAATCCATCTAGCCTTGGAGTTGCGCAGTCTCTCGGTTGGTGGGCCATTTGTTCGCACCTTACACGGCTATGGAAACGAAGAGAGAAGTGCGTGGTCGGAATCCACAAGTGTGTTCCAAAACGAGCGGTAGTCAGTTATTGATCTGCACCATCGGTAACTGATGGCGCTGTTATCAACTTAGGTCCGTAACTAGCATACTGTTCGAAAACACCATGTGGTCTAACGACTTCGGTTGGTTAGTACTGCATAAAACAGCCTGCGGTCAGTACATAGATGAAGCAGCCGTTCGCCATTGTCCGCTGTTACCGAGCCCAGTCCATGACCACCTAATTAAGTCACCCACTGTGCGTGCCCACTTGTGCATTCAGACCGGCAACCAGGATATTTGAGCATCTAGCTCGCCGCAACATGGCATTCAAGGCGTCATAAAAGTTGTCTTGGATGGAGTCAGAGCTATAGTTGGTTGGGGCGAAAGCGGACGCGACAAACAGACAGAGGCGCCCAATAACCGTTTTCCAGGCAAGCAAGCATCCTTCCGTTCGGTTACTTATGATGATACCAACCCCTGCACATCATGTCGCAGAGACATCCGGATCACTAAGGGTACGCTGCCTGAAGTGGGTGGAGAGTGATTGGATAGTTAGCTTAGCTACTGTGCTTGCATCTTGAATTCTTGTTTCTGGTGCACATCGATGTCCGGCGAGTGCAATATGAGGGCGAGAGCAGCCTGTTATCCTACTTGCTTCAGAGTGCGAAAATTAAAAGCAGCCGGATAGACTGAGCGTCGAGACTCGATTGATTGATTCCCAAATGCCTGAGGTTGTCAGTGCCAACTAACGCGCAGATATTGCTGCCCAAACGGACGCAGGACGAACGGAGTTATCAGTCCCAATGGGTGGACCTACAAGGAGAGAGTCATTAATGGGTGGGTAGGGGGAAGGAAAAAATATGTGAAAGAGAAAGAAGAGAGCGGTCAGCAGTAGCCTGTTTTTCGCTTACCCACCCTGCTATATGCAGCAATTAAGGTGACCTGGCTAATGGCACCACGCGACAGTCGATTTGTCAGTGTTGTACATGGGCTGAGGTACTGCTATGGCGCCCACATCCAGACAGGAGGACGATTAGGGTCCTCGCCCAAAGCCTTTGGCTCAAAATTCAGACCTAAAGGCAGCAGTGTTTATTTGGAAATGCAGTTGCACTGCCATTTTCATAAAGCAAGTCGCCATGCATGTTCCAACGCCCAACCTGAAGAGCCGGGAGTCTGTGTTGATCAGACCTCTAACCATTGACCAACCTGATATGAGACTGCGGATGTAGCACGGACACCCCCAGGATAGCTCAGTGGTTCGTGGAGGTACATAAACCGTCACACCACGGTGAGGTCCAATCTCCTCGTGACGGAACAGTAAGAGCGGCCTAACCCTGTGGTTGTAAGACTTGGACCCTGCAACCCTGGACCTTAGTTATCTTCAAGCGTTTGAACACGAATGACCGCAACATAGAAAAATTTGGCTGGTTCCACAAGCAGGCTTGGTGCGGAGGCGGGTACTCGGTAACGAATCCGATTTGTTAGAACAGCAGATTAAACTGACAAGGCTGAGGAGGTTTTCGCATGTTATGAGTATACCCAACCACCATCTAATGAAGAAAGCGTTGTTTTCTCTTCCGAGCGACTGCTGATGGGGTTCGCGGGGGACATGACATAATGTGGCAACATGAAATGAAAGCGGCTACCTGTCAAACTGAGTGCTGTAGGTTCTTCGTGCCTTCCTGACTGGGGCTTACGTGATCCTGCTTGAAGGTGGTTGGGGATTCTGCAGCACATGACACGCAACCGATCCCGGTAGTGCCGTCATTTCCTAACCTGATTGCCCAGCTGAAGTTCGCCCATCGTGCGCCGGGCCTATGTCGGGTGAGGTTTACAAAAGACGTTGAGTCAACCCCGTTGATGGCGCCTTGCTTCGGCATGATTCTCGGGTCTGTTTATTCTAATGTTATCCCAAGATGTAGGCACCTTATTCTTGATAGTTTTTCTCAAGTACACAGGGCTTCTTCGCAATAACTTCCCACTCTTCCCTTCTTCCCACTCTACTAAGCAGTTAAGCACCAGTCCGTATTACTCGTGTATTGTTGTCGGTGATGATGGTGATATTTGTTATGATGAGGAATTCAGCATACGGCTCATCCGTAGCATCTTTGGCTATATCGTAGCAGTTCAGTGGGGACTTTCAACCCAGACTTCAGACAGCCAATCTGATTTTGACATAAGACGAACAAAATAAGGTTGCAGAGACCCCAGAAGCCTTATCACTTGCGTTAGTAATACTGTTTCTTTTGGATAATGTAAGTTGTTTCCGCGGAGAACGGTATATTGTTCTTCTAATGCTTTGTGGTTTGTGATACTCTCTTCGGACCAATTGTGTATTTGTACATTGATTTCGGCCAGCTGATACAGAAGGCCAAAGTCAAACTGGGATGAAGCATGTTACTGGGTTTCTGGAGCATTGGGCGGAGTCCATTGAATGATTCTTCATGGTTCTATTTGTTTCGTTTGTTCTGATGTGTTGTGTGAGTTGTAAGCTATTTTTACTTTACTAACGTAAAGCTACTGGAAAGGTCGGACGCTGATGTCGGATACACTCTGTAGAAATTACAAGCTGAAGGATTACATATGCATGCAATCCAGCCACATGTGACAAGGTTTCTTCATTGATCCAACTCATGAGACCACATGAGACTCTTATAGCTTAGGTGGTCGCATGTGCGCGGACATTAGCATAACTTGTTCACCGTCTTGGTCATAAGGAGGACCATGTAGTACCTGTTGATTAGCACATACAATGGATAAATTGGCGCTTGCCATTTATTTCAGGTGTAAATCCACAAGACAAACTCCTTTTCATCGGGAATAGTCTATCCAGAACTACCGCATTCCGTAAAGATCTGACTGTTTCCGTCCCTCTCATGGAGAGGGCTTTCTCTTGGGATTACTTATCCACCGTTGGAATTGATTATATTAGCATATACACCTACTGGTTCAAGGAATGAAGCGATTCAAAGTTGACCATTGTTTTTGCGCTTCTTGACGTGGGATCAGTTCGCACAACGAGCACAAAACAGTCGTCATAGTTTAATCACGAGGAACTTTGTTCCAATTTGTTCTCCTTTATAGTCCAGAGTTCTAGGTTCGATCTATTCGCTAGGGTTTCAGATTTATATGTTTTCGAAGACTCTGTACGTGGTGATTCTGAACATTTGGTATCTGAATAAATACCGACCGATGTTCCACCCACAGCTCTTCTGCGCAGGCTTGTCATTGTCAGTTTTATCTATAAATATAATGAAACCATTCCACTCCTACCACTTCCAATATTTTGACATTCTCACCTCGTCTTGTCAGAAAATATCTAAGGAAGCAAAGTATGTTTGTTGTCGTGTTTTGCTCGTTTCTTATAAAAACTCGAGCTTAGTCAGTCAGCTTCTGAAGTGTAAACCATGTGCCAAACGTACTTTCACGTTCAATAGAAAGCAGGGAAGGATAAACGTAAGCAAGATTTTAAATTTAATTGAATTCCTGTATGCATCATCATCGACAGCATAACATCAGTGTTTGACAATGATGATTCGCTGCCGTACAACCACAGTTTAGTTGAAAGCCTTATTGTAAAGAAAAGAATAACGGTGGATGGCGAAGGGACTTGGTGTTAGCCTATCACAATCATTCCAAACACTCAAATAGACAATCCGGAGAAAAAATGGCAAGAAGAACGCCACTGACATCGACTAGCAGCCACATCTTGTAGCGTGTCCAACCAGGCACAGTGGGGATCACACGGACCCCACCCTGTAGGGCGGGTCACGCCAAGCATTTCATGATCTTTTTGATTCCTACATCCATGATGTCGTTGTTGCTTTTATTTTAGATCCTGCGCTTGCTCTCTTTTAGGTTTTGTACACATTGGCAACTGATGAAGCCGAACGTATTGGGGTTGACTACGTTGCTCGTATCTCAATGACCAGCACTGGACAAACATCTTCTATGGTAGGTTCCAATACATTAGTGAATTGCTCACCACCGATCTTCTCTGGTGCACAGCCGGCTTTCGTAATAATATATTACGTGGGTTTGTGAGATGTTAGAATCTCCATCTGCCATCACCTTGTTTCTTCCCTGATAACCTTGACTTAGTCTTTCTCTGCTATCCCAACTTTCAGACTGCGGAACACCTCCTGGGTAACTATCAGGCCACCCAAATGCTGTACAATCGTCTCTCTCTAATCCGGGCCTACGTTTCGGCTGTCGCAGCTGGTGAATTACCCGTAAACCGCGCTCGCTTACGAGAAATCAATGCATTAACCAAACGTCTCTCGTTACTGTCCTCTGCTACTGGCGTGGGAGACCGGCCTTCGGAAATCAGAGAACACCTTTATCGTCAAGCCAATGATGTGTGCTTGGCAAGCCTGCTGGCCAGTCTCACGCAAGGGTTACATACTTTTTATACTTGTATGTCAAAGACCGCTCATGTTGTTTCTCGTCGATCGGTGCCGCTGGAGAGCACTATGATGCTCGGAAACCCCTCATGTGGTTTTGTCAAAATGTCTCACTTTTTGGGGAACATGAGCTGATATTGCTCGTATATGTTTTTCCAATTCTCACCATATCTTGAATTCCAGCTGGTGATGAACTCCACTTCGTTAACTGGTATCCAGGCCGTCGCGGGCCTTGGTACACAAGTCCCCCACCTACGATGGCTGTTTCCATTGTACAATGCCGTGGAGTCACAGGCCACAACTCTGCTGATTTCTACTGTAACATACACTCTGAGTATAACAACTGCAACAACTGATTTTCTGGCTCTCCTACTACGTTTTTTGGGTTAATCAAGGCTGTTTGAACCACACTGCATGCGTTTCCCTTGGGATTATGTCCATACCGTACTGTTCGCCGCTTCATCTGTTTCATGAGGAAACTGTTTTTAAAGGAGACATCCCACGGTTGAAGTGTATCGGTATCACCGTTCAAACATTTTGCTAGCCCACCTCTCGAAGTCTCTTTACAGGTTTCCGCACAGGATTGGCTCATTCACACCTTTATCCTTGACATAAACTTCCCAATAACTGAGTCGTTTTTGCTTAACTGCATAACCATGATACATCACGAATCCAGGGCTATGGTTGCATCTTGAAGATAGACCCTGCCCACCGGAGGTTTTTTAATAGGGTTGCTTGAGAATTGAGTATCTCTGATTTGATGTCGATAGCCAGAAACGCGTTCATCATCCAGCCTTATGGGTATCTCCCAGCTTCTCTCTAGCATGCATGAAGATTTCAAAAGCAGTCATTTGAAGCGGTCATTTTATCAGGTTCCTAAACACGAACACCCGAAATATTAGGTTTAACACAACAGGCTCGTTTAAGCAAGTCGTTGATGATTTCAGCTATCGTCAGAAATCTCGTACTTTTCTCGTTAACTCTCATACTGCAAGTTTATTTCGGTCAGCTAACGGCTTACCCAGTGTGGCGGGTTTTCCACCTTCCTCTCACACAGGTATAGGTTAGTGAACTGAACGACAATCGACTTCTCTGTTCGGTTTCGTTTGTCGACTTTACACTATTTGTAAGGTGTTTATGATAATGGAAGTTTGTGAGAGGTATGCCTGAGTCTAAAAATACTAATGAGCAATGTATTTTGCAAGAATGCTTTTAACTTTTGTGGTCCTTACAAAGGTCCTCTATCTGCCGCTCCAAAGGACGCTTCAAAATATTTGATTTCCAGAAATTTTGGGGCGTAATGGTTGGTTTTTAAAACCACGCATGATAAGACGAATCGTCGGATAGCAAGCGTAACTTTATTTCAATAAACGCACCTGATTATTTTAAGGCAACTATTTGAAAACAACGTTCCTCGCCTTTCTTGAAAATTCTGTAATGAAATGTAAAGACAAGGATTTATATCAAAACCAGTGTAGGTAACGGGGAGGGAGATCTTACCTGTGGTTTGTAAATAACGTTGGGTAAATCATATTCCCATGTAGATAATGTCTGACTGATTGTCCTTTCTAGCATTCATCACAACAGTAGTTATCTCAACTTTTTTAAAATTTGGTTTAGGAACATGACCAGAAGGCATTTTGATGTTGCACAACTTACTCGATTGAGGGCAGAATATAAAGCAAAATAATCATTTAAATGTAACACCATTTCGGTGCATAGCTACCATGCCAGTCGAACCACGGACCTCCCGGTTAGCAGGTTCACGCCTTAACACTGAGCTGTCTCGAAGGTAAATGAAGCCCTTTTGGAGCACATCAACGTGTGTGATATGGTACAATCAAATATCTGTAGTTGATTTTAGGCACTTTCGTCCATGTCTTTTGTCTTTGAGCCACCAATCGCCAGTAAATCACATAGCACCTTCCTTGAATGTGTATGTGCACGTGATACTTGGTGTTACCCCGGATCAGTACTACACATCTTGTTTCTACCGTTTCTCCAAGTTATACTGGAATGGTGGAACTTATTCATCAGTCGGCCAACGCGATGTCGCTAGAAATGTGGTCGTGAAAAACACCAGAATGGTTGCCAGGCAGCTGCTGACTTGCTAGATTACTTGAAGCCACGGCGGTGTTGACTGTGGCACCCAGTGGAGGGGCCTTTTTGCCTTACCTTCCAAAGGACTCTTTTTGTCTCAGATATACGGCTGTTTTCCGTGGGCCATTTTAATAGGAACTGTACCAACTAATGGGCACAGACATTCAAACTACTAGCGTCTGCTTTAAGTATACCACACCCAGCAGAATATAGCCGTTGGGCTGGTGAATTTGCACACCGCAGCCGCTGAAAATGCTGAACGTTTCTAGACGACTGAAGTGGTTCATAGACAACTGCGACCTGAAGGCTGTAAGAAGAGACCACAGTGGCATTGTGTGAACCAGCGAAAGGCTCCGACGCAGCAAAGTGAAGGTTTAGGGCGCTGCATCCACATATTTGTCCGAACCATCCTGGAAGCTTTAGTTTTGTTTATTTTTCTGACCAGGCGTCGACCAATTTCGACAGACATCCAGCTGATGGTGAATAGTCAGGGAGGTTTTTTCTGATAGGTCACCGGTCCTCGTAGAATATCTTATAGTTACCAAGCCACGTGCCTGGAGTTTCACCGGATGTCTTTAATGTAAGATAAGTTTTTAGCCATAGCTTAGTTTATGTGAATTCGTCTATGTCACGCTGGGATTTATGTGATCTGGATTGGTCAATGCAATTCAGCACCAATAGGTTTCGAACTGGACAGAATTTCCATGTACATAATCTCCGAGAAGAGCGGATTTTAACTGAAATCTACCAACCCCACCTGACTGCGCAGCATGGAATCCCAAGATTCCCCATGTTTAATTCCGGTAGCTGTTTTCTGCTGGATGTGGCATAGAAGTTTAAATATCCATGTGCTGGGTTGTTATCGATAGGTGAATATATGTGCCAGATCTAATACCTATGTTTACAGAAGCTTTTGCTCGTCGGAACCTCATTACCAGGCCGAGGCTGTCGGCAAGTTTTGCTGCTTATTCACGATTACATGTGATCCAGACTTCATGGGAGACGTATATGTTCCTTGACTGGCTACGACTATTTTGTTTTAGCTTTTTTTTGTGTGAACTGGATAGTTGCATCGTGATTTTATATGGGGTTATTTGATGTGTGAAGACATGAGATGTTCAGTGTTATGGTTCCTTAAAATTTGAAACCTAAATACACGCAACCTCTATTTTTTCCTAAAGACACGTACTTACTTTAGTGAGACCGCAAAGTCGTAGATACTGGCCACCAAATATCAGCACTTTTTGTTCTCTGTCTCCTCCTCGGGTATCAGCATTTCATCATAGTCTGCTCTCGGTTTACCCAGGATCCCAACGCTATTGCAACCGTTGCATCAAGCTCCAACATAAAAGCGCTTACTTGTCGGACTGGGTATCACGGTGATTCAGTAATTTCGCGTCCACCAGTATCCGAGCGATTCGTCTAAATGTTGAGTTTATATGCTGTTGAATTACTTGTCTGTATTGTTCGTCGGCAAATTACCGAACAGATAGGCTGACTGATCTCGCGGATGTTGTCTCATGATTCGGAGAGCTGGTGAGTGCTGGCTAAATAAAGTTAATATTTATTGAAATACACCATCCAACCTGATCATGCGTGCCCGTGGAAGATCTCTTTCATATATTTCTTGAACCAACTCAATGCGACTTGACCTTCTGACCAGTTGCTCCGGTCCAACTCGACCGAGTGAATTGAACATTTCTGATCGGATAAACCTAGAAGGAGTGTCCTCGCACCATATGATGACGGGAATGTTTGATATGCCCACAGTAGTGCAGTGAATTTTTAGAATGAGTCATCTTTAAACGGACAGCTTTCTGTTGAATGTGTGCTTAGCTGGACCATCATTGTCTTGCAGAAAGTGTTTATTTGCCTGCCCCACACATTCACCTAGAGTCCTTAACCTCAATTCACAAGCGATGAGGTTTTGTAACGATTCAATCCTTTTTCCTGCAGGTGGGTCATTCGTGGTTGATATTATTCTACAGGTACAACAACTGATGATTTCATCATCTGCCTATAATATTAACTAATTGAATCATGTAGACCTCATTTAACTTGCACCTATTTGCCGGAGAACGAAGTGCCATACGGCTCTACCAACCATCTGCCGTTATTCCTCACACGATCCGCGACTTCGTGATTTCTCTTAATTCCTGGATGCACCCATCTGACATATGCATTTCGGCTATTCAAACTCACGGACGTAACTGCTAATAAAATGTAAAAATGTTCACTGTCTTAGCGATTTCGCTTAGTGAGTGGTGTTTTTCAACTCAGAATGCCTGCAGCTGTGTCAATGTGATTCCTACGAAGAACAATGCAGAATATTTCTAGATATTGTAGTTATCTCACATACCATCCAACTTCACTGCAAATGATTTTGAATCGTTTTCGGTTCATTATAACCCATACGCAGAACACCATGTACCAGTAGATTGTTTCGAATAGTTCCTGTTCCCTCTGTTTCTCCCTGTCCGGATCAATTGGGTAGCGTGCGTTACGCTTTTTTTGTTGCTGTTCAAAGTAATCCATGTGTCCAATCGTTAGCAAGTTTGCGTAAGCTTCGGCTGCCCCGACCAAACAAACATTAACCTGTTGCTTCATCTGTTTTATCTTTATCATCTGGTTTGATGTTGGAAGACTGCTGATAAGTAATGATCCCGATTATGACTTACAAAAGTGACTCGGCAACTGTTTCTTCATAACACATTGATTCGAAATAGGTATCAAAATATCTCGCAAGTGATAACACAAGCTTGTCCATCTCGGGAGTACTGAGGCATTTCCAGATGAGTGTTTTCTCGACACAACTTACTTGACGAGTCTTCGAAATCTCCTGGAAATGGTGACTGGCAAGCCTGAGTTTTTGAGTCTAATTATCGTCACCGCTTGGAGAAGAATTCACTTTAATCAGTATCCATAAAACTGCTCAAACTTACACTTGACATCCGCCATAGTTACTCTCGATCGCTGTTTATGAACATTCCATTTGATCGGTTTTCTGTTTTAAAAAATTCACGTTTAAATTTGTGAATTACGGTTTGGTTCCCACAGGTACAAGCTTCACTGGCGTTACCAACTCTATGATATCTATATCGTTTGTTTCGTCATTCCATTCAAAGGTTCGCATTTTAGGCTATCACCTCATACGAGTTATGTCAGTTTTTGTCAGCTTACCGCACTGAACACAAAATTGTCAAGTTCTTTCGGCAGCATTTTGGTTTTAGTCTAAAAGGGAAAGACATCGGATCATGGAGATTTTGAAGGGCGATACAAGACTATGAGATCAAATCTAAGGTGGATTGCGAGTTATTCTTGGTCACTGCATGCAGCTGAAACTACCGGTTGAGCTACGGCCGTCGACGTCTTTCTGGTCCACGCCACTAAATCAGCCAGCCAGCGATCTGTTGGACTTAGCGTTTTTTCCTTGAGGTAAACAAGTTTTACCGGTTAATAAGTCTCCCTTACTTACACAGCCCTTCTGTCATAAATATCCGGAGAACGACAGTCGGAGCGCCTTAACGTGTGCACCTAATTTGTGCAGCGTTCTTCGGAAAATAGTTGCTTGTGTCTAACATGAAACTACCATTGCTTGACACCTGTTGAGTGTACATATTCCCCAACAGCGGTGTGTTTATGGAGCGCCAGGATTGATTCCCAACATGTTTATTTGGATGAGCAAAGTTCCCGAAAATCTTATGAGGCGCATAGCCGTTATAAAAACAATGCTCAGTTTTCTCTATGAATTCAAAGACTGTAGTAAGGGCCGCGTTGGTGGAATCTACCATGAAGCTGGTTTATTCGTGCAACAGCTTTCAAAGGTCGCGCCATAACATTAACCAGACCGACAGTAGGATGCCCTGCCGTTAGTTTCATATTTCGTAACCTGTACATTTCACCCTCCTGCGATTTTCTGGGCTTCCGTTGCTTGCCATATGCGAACAGCACTTGCAGGAATGACGGATCCATTGTTCATTGTTTATTTCGCAAAGTTACGAAATAAGCGATCGCTGGAAGATTTTTCGGCTGATGTGTTAATCCGCTGAAGCCTGCCCCATATGTACTCAAGTTTCCCACGCTCGACCCATTACGTACGGCTGTCACCAAGGTTGGTGGTGAAATGTTTACAACAATATTGTCAATTTCGACCTCAAATGCAGTGTCCGCCTACGTACATTGTCTGATCCGAATAAATGCCACGCGGTGGAAGAAGCTGGTTGCGGTCGGGCGGGTGAAATCTGATTGCCGTTAGAATGGAAGAGATCTGATTTCGTTAGAAGCTTCAATCCAGCCGGCATACGTGTGGCTATCCTCGGTCGAGTTTGCCTTTCCGTTCTACTGGGAGTCTTTGTTTGAAGAAACCTAGCCCTCAGGGCACCAGTCCAATGCAAGAAGTCCAGTGGAATCCGAGTTGTACTCCATATAATTTTTGGATAGAGGCAATTCGTCCATAATGCCCAACACACTGATTGATCTATGCGTCCTTCGGTGTGCATGGTTTTATCCGATGCCTGTCCGGAGTCACAAGCTAAGATTACTTCTTTTGCCGTCTGTTGATGGTTTGCAGTTTCGCCTTATGCTGAGATCACCTGATATCAATTATCAGTCGGTCGGGAGTGGTTTTAGTACAAAGTTAACTGTGATATTTGTGGAGTTTCAGTTTAGGAGACATCAAATGTGGTGCGTCACCACTGAGAACGCGTAGACTTAAGTATCTGCTGTTTCATGGGAATATAGCCGCACTATCATTGGTGTTATTGTAGTGTGACAGATGGGGTCAATGCACGAACCTCTAAGGCTTTGGTAACGTTTTCTAATTTGGGACACCAATGGCGGCAAAGTGGTCCATCCCTGAATCTCAAGGGTCGTATGTATCAGGCTACAGCAAGGACTGATTTGTTTTATGGCTGAGACGCAGCTTGTGCGAGCAGCCAAACTCAGTTGTCTTCGGGTATTCTGTAGCCGTTGTCCTAGAGCCCTAGCTGGTGTAGGTTATTGACGCCGATTACGCAACAAGACAGTTAGAAAACGAACGTTTCGTTGCTCAACGGAGACTTCCATTGAAGAATATATCCAGCACCAAAAGCTACTGTGGTCTGATCATCTTCTACGTAAGCTGAATCACCGTTTGCTGAAAAGAGTGCTGTTTTCTGTACCGCATTTGGAGTTGGGCAAGCAGGGATGCGGTCAACCTTCGACCTGGCGGAGATGTGTGAAAGTGATTACGAAGACTCTGGGGACTCTCAATTAGCCTCCTTTTCCAGGATGGGGTCTGCGTGAGCCTCGCTATGAACTGTTGGAGGCGCTGCAAGATATGCCTGCTACTCTGTGTCAGTGGCGTTGTTTTTTACAATTTCTCTCCAGATTTCCGGAGTGAGTGACTGCAGGCGTAGGCATCTCGGAATGATTGTGGCAAGCTTGAATTAATCCCTTTCCCCATCCACTTTGTCCTTTTCTCTGAAATAGGGCTTTCATACAAACTATGTTTGTAGGATAGGAGGCATCAATTTCTTGTGCCGTTGTCATCCATGATAGTTGTGACTCTGAGGCCCAACTCGAGGAAAATTATATCAGAGTAGTTGGAAAGCTCAATTTGCCAAATTTTACTGGCAGTAGTTCTAGATACCTCTTCAGAAGAGTAGTATGCGTTGAATTCCGGCTTCTACCGAACAAGCCCGTTTGTTTCTGGATACATTTTAACATAAGCCCTGACTGCTAATTCGTGTCACCCTGTCTGCTTGCCGATATTCCAACACTTCACAGTTGCCTGCTTGAAGTGACCTAGGCGGTCGAACTATCTTGCCACATGCCTACCCATTCTGACCGTTTCATGCCTAGGATCGGCGGAAGAGCGATTGCTTATTAGGGTGACAGCCTCTAAGTTGATTCGACTGAGGCAGTTTGTAATGGTGCCGGCAGCATAGAAACTCCCTGGTACTGAATTAATCTCGGGTGTAGAACCATCACAGTAGGTTTCATATACGGATGTCCTGCGGCACCTGGAACAGAGGTGCTTAACATGATGAGGCGTCACGAATACGGGCGATGATCATCATCACTGACAGCAACACTAGATGAAAACATTGGCGTTTCACTTCCGCACAAATTTGTCAATTTATATGAATAAAGACTTATAATGGAAAAAAACAAAGAAACGCGGCAGAGACTTGGACCTATGGCTAGCCTACTACAAACATCCGACGTGCCCCCAACTCCAGAGCTCAGCCAGACAATCCGGATAGGAAATGACAGAATGATGCTTGTTCGTCGACCAGTTTAGCACTCCTGCTACCGACTGGAATACTCTCCAAGGGAAACGGCTCCCGTGACGTTCGCGGACTAGATTTTCAACAACATCCTCAAGTATTGAAATATCACTTTTACCGATGATGTTGCTGTTTGTGATGATTATATTGCACACTAATGCGGATCTGTCTAATTAATATTCGAAACATTGTTTGATTATCTGAAGCGGAGGAAAAAGCTGAAAGCTGTCACGTAATCCAGTAAATCCCATCTGTTGGTTGAAAACACCAGGAAGTCGGAACTTCCTGGTCCCTGCTATGCCTCTGTATCTTCTATGAAAGCGACACATACTGTTCCGAACAAGCTTCGAAAACCTGTATCGATAATGAGACGTTGCAAAACTTGACCGCTTGTTTTGACCCAAACCATGCATTTACATCCGATGAGTAACTTTCCCGTTTTCTCATGTCATAGCTGAACTCCCAATAAACTTCCATCCGTCGTTCAGGGAGGGGTTCGTGACCAGCCGTTTGACCTCAGTAACTGAAGCTAATTGTATGGAGGTTTATGGAGAGGGTCAGCAAATGGTCTCTACAACACCATTTAGAGAACACTCATTTTTAATCTCCCGCCCAGGACGAATTCAGGGAGTCTCCCTCTCGAGCCATCAACAATTTGGTAGCAACAGACAAATGAACGCGTGCTCAAAACGGTAGTAAATTTCGTTAGTTAGCCTTAATAGAATCCAGTAAAGCGTTTGATAAAGTTTTCCACATGCTGTTATTACTGAAACCTAAAAGTCTAGGTGTTTTAGCAGGGTCTCAATGGTGGATAACTGATCCCCTGAAAGGGTTTGGATTCGGATAGAGATGAATGAAACTTGTCCAAAGCCTGTGCTAATGACTACCTGGATACTGAAAGGTTTGGTTCTCGGGCCTGAACTTCTTATCCTGTATATCAACCAACTTGCGTGTTTTATTTGCTTGTGCGGTTGACCGGTTTGTTCCCCTTGACAAGCTTGCCCATTAAGGGATGTCCCAAAAGTTTGTGAACATAATACGTTCTTTGTATTCTCAGACTTCCTGACGTGAGAGTATAAGTAGAGCTCTCCAGAAACTTCCGTACACGACGCGATGTCAATCAGGGATGCCCAAACACTATTCCTATTTAATTTCGTGATCGATAAAATAATGAGACGAAGGCTGAAAGATCTCCAAAACCCATATGTTCCAATAGCCTGTGACTAAGACCTAGTCGATCTGCAATATGCAGACGACATCGTTCTTGTCTTCGAAGAGGAGGAGAAGGAGCAGGTGCTTTTGGATGAACTGACCAAGGGCATCCCGTCCTTTCGTATGCACTTTTCACCCACAATGTGTAAAGTCATGCTCCTGGACATACAGTCACTGAACACGTCACATACAATCCAGGGAGAGGCACTGAAAGTTATGGAGCGTTTCACGTATCTTGGAAGTTGTTTTAGCCCTGATTGTAGTGTGACAGATGAGGTCAATGCACGAATCAGCAAGGCCCGGGTCGTGTTTGCCAACTTGAGAAACCTATGGCGTCAAAGTGGTGTATCCCCCAATCTCAAGGGACGTGTGTATCGGGCTACAGTGCGGGCTCTTCTGTTGTATGTTTCCAGGACTTGGCCTGTTCGAGCAGCGGAACCGAGACGTCTTCAGTTGTTCGACAATCGTTGTTTCAGGCAATCAGAAAGCGAGTTTTCGGTTGTGCAACGGAGACGTCCATTGAGGAATGTGTCCAGCAATAGAAGTTGCGTTGGTCAGGTGGTGTATTGTGAATGCCGAACCATCGTTTGCCTAACCGAATGCTGTTTTCCGTGCCTAATTCAGAGTGGTGGAAGCACAGAGATGGCCAACTCTTGACCTGCCAGAGGGGTATAAAAGGGATTACGAAACTTTTGGGTGTCATCGACGCAACTCGCTTTCCAGGATGGAGGTCACGTCATCCCCGCTGCGCCTGGTTGGAAACGCTGCAAGGCATGACTGCTAACTGATGTCAATGGTTTTCTTGTTGTCGATTTCTATCCGGATTGCCTGGAGTGTCTGGAGGTGTAGGCACCTCGGAATGATTGTAGTAAGCTAGCACCAAGTCCCTTCCCTGCCCACCTTTATTCTTTTCTTCACAATAAGGCCTTCAAATGAAGCATGTTTGTACGGCAGGGAAGCATCGGTGTTGAGCACTGACGTCATGCTGTTCATGATGATGGCGCTTGTGCAATTACCCCAAAGTAAGTAAGCCTCAGGATATTTCGACAAATTCCAAACCGGTCTTCGTCGTGGTTTTTATCTGTTGACGGTGAAACCTATGCTTTTTTGTCGTTACGACTCCCCAAAAAAACCCGCAGCTTACCGTGTTTAAGGACACACCTTGAGAAACTTCTCTACCAAAAACGATACACGAATCGGGTTTTATTCTGACCTTAAGGCTCACGTGTGCCCTACCATGTATTATAGACTTCATTTAAACGCCCCGCCAACGAATCCTGCTGCAGGGGACTAAGCAAACAGAACCCGAGTCATTGAATATGCTTCTGTTTCTATTCTACGTAGACCGGATCGGGCCGTTAAACTCACTATCAGGATGCAAACGCCGCCGCATGGATTTCGCATAGGCATTTCTGGAGAGTAACTCGGTGATTAGGTGAAGTAGTTTTATATACTCAGCAACGATTCCGTTAGGTGAAGCTACAGATGGAAAAACTTGCTTCGACCGAGGTGGTTCTGCATTCTCGGTAGCTATCCGTGAATTAAACAAATGGAGTAAGTTGCAGATATCGGTCTTTCATACCAATCATTGGCACGTTTCAAGCGATTACTCGACGCATGTTATCAAGAGTTAAGAACATTTGCCGGTCGCTGCGTGACATCTTTGCCTTTTCCGGGAAGAGGGAAAGCTAACAAAGGTTCTCCCCTCCGCTTTCTGTGTTGCACCGACGGAACAACAAACGTGTTCGCATCACGGTCATACTCAGTGTTATCACTCAAGAATATGGTATATTCTGTAGCCATATCTTTAGGCGCAACTTAATCGGTCATCAACTCAGGCCATAAACAGACGGATCAGCTTAACATCCCTTATTGCCTGTTTCGATTTACCGCCGTATTTATTATTACTGCTCCTAAATGATCTCAGATTCGTCCAATTTTTCATGAGTCTAACACTCCCAGGATTGCCAAACTACGCATGATCTGTTCAGAATCAGATAGTCCAAGAACGGAAAATCCAAACGATCGTTTGGATATCGATATAAATTACTTAAAAGTCCGCTACAGAGCCCAATCTATGAATCGTTGGTCTGCATAAAAATTTCATTTACGTACCTCCGTTTCATTCATACGGTGTCTCGCAATGGTTTTGATGCCCACTGCACGTGCGCACCATGTGCAGCTGTGCCGCAAATATTTAACTTGTGAATTGATGTCTCTGTAAGAAGTATTATGGGGTCGCAGGACTAATAACAAAGGTCGGGCAAAGAATGGTTCATACAGATCAATGAGCGTCGTGCTACGTGAATAGCTGATGCATTCCCAGTAAATCTTGGCCACACTGCACGATACGAAACCGACGAATATGACGCGACTGAAAAAATTCGAAATTGTGGCGTTCACCCACTCGAAAATCGCCTTGAACGCATGCGTTCAAACAAATCTTGTCGTCCAATTCCATGATTCCTTCCATATTGGTCAAGTAAACTGGTGGTCACCTGATGGCAAGACCTCCGGGTATATGGTTACAGTGGTCACTTGGTAGCAAATGTTACTGTAATCTATCCAGTTGTGATTTTAGTAATGCGCCATTCACGTGTTGATGCAGTACAGGTACGCCCAGGTTTTAGTTGCCTTGCCTCGAGTTTTCGTGCCAAATATCCTGGAGCTGCATCGGTTTACGGCTATTGAATAGAAGCTTTTTTATGTCGAAAGTGCCGTCACGACACATCGTGGCCGACACCTTAATTCGCTGTCTTTGTTTGCCTTCGGAACTGACTGTCATCTTTGTCAACCGACTTACCTCACGTATCACCCATGAAAGAATGGTGCACATGGGTTTTCGACTGCGCAAATGACGGTTATCAACATCCAAAAACGCTGTACGAGCATGTGAAGTAGCCGACTATGTTCAACGTGGGATTAACCACTTTCACTTTGTGTGCCTCTCGTGTCGTTCCCCCTACACAACAACATCTACCCAAACATGGTGTCGTCATTTCGTGTTTTTCCAAGAAGCACATTCATGCTTGCTTATTTGTCCCACCTGGGTAGATAAACGAAAATTCTCCTTGTTTTTAGTCTCCTTCAGCAAAATCGACAGACGTCGGGCACTGTTCACTATTTTTCGCGTCTTTCCATGTGTGCCTTGTGAGTGATCATGCCTCTCCTCATACGGTATTCTGCACAAGTAAGTGACAAGAATCACAAACTACCTTACCACGGTTTTTCGGCTGAATACATTCCCAGCTTAACGGCTGGCATTCCTCTGCAAATTGTATTAACCTTTCGTCTTCTCAGTACGGCTTGAAGTTGAACCAAACGACCCAGCAAAGTTCACGGGGCAATGAGAAAAACCCAAGAGGTCAACCTGTTAACAATTAAGTCTTATGAATGCTCTTAGGAAGCGAGTGTCCTATGAAGATGCTTGTTTATCAAATTCGCAAGGATGGTATAGGAGCATATTTATCCCTATTCCTTACCATACCGTATGACCGTGGCGCCTAATCAAGTGACGACGGTCAAACCCTGTGAAACTTGGAAAAGTTCTGTCTGCAGCCGACTAGCACCCCGGGTTATCGTATACAATATGCAAATTTATGCATCAGATGCCTGAGTAGATTAGTGGTGGCTTTGCGGTTGGTGAACGTTCCAGCTTGCCGGCACGTACGGTTACGTGTTTGCCCACAGCCTTTTGATTCTAAACACCATTTGTGCGGTTGATAATTTTAATGAACTAATATCCTATGGGTGCCGGGTGACGTACATCGGTTGGATCAGGATATGGAGACTTGTTGGCACAGGCAGAATGGCTTTGGAGAGTAGTGAACAAGACAGCGAAACGATTCGCACTGTGATTTGGGCCAGCTTGCCGTTTCAACCGCGGGTAGGTGGTGTAAAAACGGCAAACCAGCATACAAGATTTCGAGCGGCTGTTCCGTTATTTTCGGGCGTTCTTCGTAGCTAATAAATGTGACAGACTAGCCGGAACTGTGACCATGCTCAAGGTTTCCAGCGGTAGACATTTCCTTTTGGCACTGCTGGTGCCAACCACTTGTGCCCTCCGACTGTATGCCCCTGGTCATCTGCTAGACGTATCCAGTTCGAACAAATAAATCTGGCACAATCACCAGGTAGTGGTCTGGGGAGGTGCCACCGGTAGCCCAATGGGTCAGAGTATAATGAGCTGAGAAGTTCATCACCATGTTCGTGTTAGCGAGACCGGGTGCTGACGTCCGTTCGGGTCATCTGAGTTTGGAAGCAGTAGCTTAACCACATATGCCTGTAGCTACGGCTAGCAGGCGCTTCCACTACTTGCGGTACGTAAGTTGTTGCTCGGCGAATAGGCTGCTCTGCTGGTGTTACTCACATGGGGGTAGCGGTATGTTATTTGAGTTGAAGATACGTGGATTCGGTTAGCTATTGGACTTGGCACTTGGGTTGGGACGCTGCTGCACCGACATTTGGTAACGTTTCAGACTGTCGACAAAATTGGATTACAATGTAAGCGTCCTCGTCTTTTTGAGCTGATTTTTGTCCAAGGCAAACGCTTATTGCTGAATCCACTGTAGAGCGATGGTGCGTCTTCTTCATTTAACTAGGTAGATAGCAATTCAGACAGCAAACACTGAGACGCGATACGGAATTGGACAAACCAAATAGATCCATCACTGGATTTCTACCCATAATATGCACCCCCAAGTCTATTTGAGGTGCAGAACGATGCCAAGAATGGTGTGCTGTGGCATGTACTTCGATAGCCGGCACCGATCTGAGTCAAAGACCCAGCGTTGCCCGATGACCAAATAGTGTGTGTTACTCATGTCACATTTTCGATAAACCAGTGTCATGGAAAAGTACGATACTTTCAATATTCTGGTGGATATGGAAAACTTATCCGCTAGCTGGTACCCAAGCATTCCAGAAATTAAAGCGTTACAGCGGGGCGCGCCATGGCCACCGAAGGCGCAGAAGGCTTATGCGCCATCAGCGCTGCCACTGACTCACACAATTTATACGCCCTCTTTTGTTGCCCCATTGCCGCAGAAGCTATCAGCATCTAGTGCAAATTACTTGGGTTGCTTCGAGTAGTGGTTTTCTGATGTGCTTCTGCTTCATCTGACAGTTCTGCAACACTTGGGTAGACTTCTCACAACATGGGTATTTCACAGATAGAGCATAAAAACGAGCAATTATCGGTTAGGGGATTCCGCCACTACGAAGCCACTCAAAACAGGAAGAAATCCCGATAGATGCGCGTGAGACTAAATGGGATACTTATCCAAGCATGCTCTTGAGCCTGCTGTGGTGACTTGTGGATCTCCAATACAGCTGTAGACATTGTGAGGCGATGAAACGTTTGTAACAAATTTTGAATCTCCGAGTGCCCAACGATCAGGCACTGCCTCTATATTTACAATCAAGTCTGCTGGTAAACGAATAATACGATCTTTGATGAAGGCCCCGTCACGACTTTTCGAACCGCTGCACGGGTTGTATATCAAAAAGTAACAGCTTGTTCGCGCTCAGTGATTGAGGTGGCGGTGATGCTTATGTTGTTAAAATACACGACGGAACTGACAATTTCAGCAGATAACATGTTACATGATGATAAGCCAACTGCAAGTTTTTCAAGACGTTGACGCGTGCATGATAGGCGCAAGACATGTTCCAAGAAGTCAACTATGTGCATCCTGTCAAAGCAACCGATTCCCTGCCCCTGGTGCCGAATAATACAGGCCACCCAAGAAGCTCACTCTTGATTTGGATGAACTTCTGCATTGAAGATCAGGATGTAAGTTACAAAACGAGGTAGTGAATAGGGTTTTCCTCCAGGATACTGATAGCGCTTCAAACACCAGCACATTTGTTCATCTCTGTAATACGAAGGCGATATACGGTGTCTGAACGCCAGTAATTCATCGTCACTGTGGGCGAACTGTGAGATGCAATGGCGCACTCAAAATCGGTAAATCGTTATTGGAGAAACCAATGCCTGTGCTATAAACGACTTAAGGAAATGAGTCTATGAGCCTTAACCGCTCCAATCACAATTCATCCTGCGGACTTACACACGCAAAACTGTTGGCAAATAATTTGTTAGGTGACCCACCGCCACTGTGTTCCGTAAACAACCCACTGATAGATGGAAAATTATGTGCTAAACAAAAGGTCTCAGATATATTCGAAATGAAAAAATTCCTTTCCCGTATGCTTTCAGTAGGCCATTTCGGCTTGCTGTCGGACTTACATGCGTAGGCAATAATCGCTACACTATTTTTGTTTACAGAATGCATGTAGGTCTATCAATAAACGGTATTCTCCGTCTACCGTCTTTGTGTCAGCACATTCGGGCTCGGGGCCCGCCTTACCAAGCCCGACAGCTCCTTGGTGGCCAACTCCATTGCCCCATTTTATGGGATGGGTTGAATCCATGCACGATATGAGACCGACCATTACCAGTACAACATGAAGAACAAAGTGAAACGTCCCCACAGAATCTCTGCCATTAAATGTACACAAAATGGGCATTCGATACTAATTCTGGATAGTCCAGATACGTTTGCTTCCGCTACCAAAACACCTGTGACATCAATGTGTGCCGCATTCGGATACCCAAGAGAGACCTCAAGAGTGATTAAAGAGAAATATTTATTGGGTCACGTTGGATGCTTCGCACGTAATCCGTTGGGAAATTTCAAGGTGCGGCCACTTTGGTCCACAAAGTGGACGTAAAAAATTCACACCGCTAAGTGGCGCAATTCTTGGGTTCATACATCCACCCAGCGCTTTTCTCCGTTACTGTTGTAAGGCAAATTGCATTCAAAGCAAGCGGTATCACTTCTGTTTCGTGTCTTTGCATCCCTCACACGCCCCCTTAGAACTCTGGCTCCCATCTGGGTTACACTGAATAGCTCTCAGGGGAAAACCTTCTTTGAATCCAAATAACCCTGACAACTCGCACTGCTACTCGCAGCCTGGAAAACGGCATTTTTAGTCACCTCACCATAAGTTGTGGCCATGCCGTACCACAAGTCGGTTTAAGCCCCGTGATTCTTGGAGTGCCACTGTGTATGCAAACGAAATCTGCCTTGTTTTCCTGGTACAAGAACAATACCTGCGAGACACCCAAATATCACGTTCAGTTACCTGTTACTCTGAAATGTTATCGGTCATTTTTTGCAATCCTCTGACCTTCCCTCAATTGGTTATTGAACTACTTTTCATTTGGTTTGTTTTCCCACTGAATTATTCCTGTTCTCCCTTAGGTTTTCGGTTACTGGCTAGCTTACTGGATGTGGACCATCTCTGATGGACGTATGACTTTCCAGTACCTTTCCTCGTGTTAATCTTGCGACAGCTCACTACGTCATACCTGAAGTCATAATTGTGCTTGCCTGCTGGTATCGTCCTAGTAGTCATACAAAATTATCTCGCAGTTGATCCCCTTTAACCTACTCGACCCACAGTTTTCGGTGCTTGCTTCATCTATGTGGGTGAAGAAATTCAAACTTATCCTGCTGCCAAATGGCCGGTCCAATTTAGTGATTCCTACTCTATTCCCATTTGCTTTATCTTGATCTTTCCATGCTATTGACCGAGGTGTTTTTGTTTAGCCAAGGCAAAATAGTATACTTACTTGGGCTGACCAAAATGCTTTTGACGTTTCTTACCGTGTCGCCGTTACCGCCCACCACACACGGGAAAGATTGTAAGCGTAAATCTGTAGTGGCTGAAATCCCTATGAAATACAGACCGATAAGTGTAGATCCTGCGTGCGGTACACTCATGAAAACAGCTCAGCCTTTCGCCCAACTTTCTCTGCAGGCTACTCTATCTTCCCCCAAGACTTCCTTACATGACTGGCATGTGCGCCGGGTGGCACGGCCCCATGAAAATAACAAGTTCACCATCCGTCGGGCCCCTATTTCCGCTCTGAAATGGTGTATCATGCCACAAGTACAAGAGCTGATTCGGCCACTACACAAACCATGGCTCCATAACCAAAACGCCATCCAAAATCTTTCACGATTTCCCGAATGAAGGAACTTGCCTGCTAACGAAATAGTATATGATATGTCCTGCTACTGAACTGGACAGCCAGAGCTCCGGGGAGTCAGCACAAGGCCCTCTTAGGAGAACTACTCTGAAGCTCTCCAAAAGACGCCGATCAAGCACGGTCAACGGGAGTGATTAGCCGTACGGATTCCGCGTTCAACAATTCGTCAGCTTGTCAACTCTGTTGCTTCGATACCATAACAGCTGTGTATGTCCGGGGATCATCCCGATGTTTAAGTCCACTGTAATATTCCAGAGGTCTTTGATCAGCCCCACAATGCAGTCCTGTTGTTCATATATTGTTGTAATGAATCTACTGGGTCCTCGTTTATGTGGTTCCCTTCCTAGCTGTTCCTCTTGCTAACTGACGTGAGTGATTACAAGTAGAGTGGCAAGCGACGCTTCAGGCATCTTTCCGTTCTTTCCTCTCCAACCGCCATATGAGAAATTTTCCGGCTGTCCCAGGTACGTAAAGGGCTTTTCCAATGACAAGGCCTATCGTCCTTTCGATCTCTACATAGGTGAAACTAGCCGCTTCGACTCTGGGGGAAGGGCAAAACTGGCTCAGCAACGATGAGGAAAAAACCCCAAGTAGTTGTGGAGTCCTTGGGCCTAACATAAAAGGATCGAAGTGAAAGCGACTCGAAGATGCAACCTTCACCTAGCAGCAGCAGACCAATTGGCTACCACGGATGACATTGCCAGCGTCCAGTTAAACAGCGTCCAGAAAAACATGCGGAATTACCGTAAACTGTTTCCGTGGTGGATGGGAAGACTGCAGCAGCCAAATTCACACCCACAGTTCAAGCTTGAAATAGCTTGTGTTTGCCGTTCAGAAACATGTAGAGAGGCCCACTGAAAGACAGGCCACAGTGAAGGACTTGACGACACATTCAACCGCAAAAGCTCAACAAAATCCGGCCAGCAAACTCACGAAATTAGCCCCAGCATTCGTACTTTAGGAGCCATACTTGCTATGAAATGGGGAGATTAACAACCCCAACAACCACTGAAAAAATCACTGATAATCCTATTAAGGAGGATCTATTCATCCGCGATATCGAGGGTCGGAGCTGTGAAGCCGAAAACTCCTTGACTGAGAATCGGAAAAACGTCCAACTAGCCACGCAGATCGCCGACCCTCAAAAGTCAGTACGAACACGCAGAAGGGGCGAATGCGGTTGAAAAGTCACGTGGGTCTCGTTAAACCGGGGATTTCCCACCGAATTCAGGGTGCAGACATAGGTGACACCTGGCTCCTGGGGGTTGCCAAAGGAAGACACATACGAGTTTCTACGATGCAGAGACCAAGATGTCTCTCAGGCTCCCATAAAGATTCCTCGATAGCTGAACATTTCCGAAAGCCCGTGCAAACAATCGACTGCAAAGTTGCCACAGGTTTTTAAGCAAGCGCAAATATAAGGATAAAAATTGGTGTTGCACGCACCGGAAGCAGCACCAGACTATTTTACTCCAACTAACCCATTGGCAAACTTACTGCCCTCGCCCTGGGAACTTAAAGAGCAATGCTACAACCTTTTTTCACTTGTCTTTTAGGTAAACAGAAACCGCTGATCAAAGGGAAGAAACACGAACCGCGGAGTTTGGGCGAAAGCCTCGATCCTGTATACCAGTCCGTGAACCTGTGAATAACTGTAGTACTTCTGTATACTTTTCCCGGGGGGTATCCTCGGCCGCACAGTGCTCTTAGCTGAAAAAGCTTTGCGAGTGGAATAAAATATTTTGCGGTAAAATGTTGCATTTTGTGGCGTATGTGCTCAAACCAAAATAAACCTTATCCTACATTCATAATTCCGCATCACCAAATTTCATTGTCCACTGAGGCAATGATAACTCTGGCGGAAAAATTCTGGTCGAATACTTTCCTAGCTTCACTGGGACCCCGGGATGTCTAGTGGGCTCAAAAGTTTGGACTGGTATTCCGAACTCAATTGCTTGTCTGTTTTGGTCCATCAGGAACACATCGCAGCTGGTTGGCGATTTCAACGCTCCAAAGGCCTCCTGGAAGGAGCTCCAGCGTGTCGGACCAAGTGGACCTTTTCA
>SJOL01006476.1:245736-286716 GCA_004794785.1 Opisthorchis felineus
CAATACACGTGTGTTGTTGTTACGCTCCGGTCTTCTCCCCTGTGTCACCCAACCTGTGCGAATGTGTGCTTTGTGTGCCGTGTGGATTCGATAATACCAGTTTCCATATCTACATATTTCAGAACCGACGTGTGCCGTCACTACATCCTCGCGAGCATCGAATACCGCTGACTTCCTGACATCCCACGCTACAACACTGCTCTGCTGGATCTCTACGGCATGCGAGTCATGCACAAGCCAGCATTTTGATTGGTTAGTTGTGCACAAGCCAGGAAGCGCGCACGTTCGAACTGCATTTGTGCACAAGCCAGGAAAAAAACGAGTTAAATGGTTAAAGCGTATAAACCAAGGAAAGATGGACTGTCAATGCAAGCGAGAAAATAGCATTAAACAATTTAAAGAACATATTGTAGGAGATCTCTGCTTCTCCGCGTGAAATATGTACAATAAAAATGAATAAGTAAACTTAACATCACGAAACGCACCTTAAAATGCCCTCTTTCTTCACACAACCTGTTTCTGTCTACACACATCACTTCTTCCAATAAAAGTTTGGCAGGAACTCGACGTTTGTGTTTTCGGAAATCTCGATTCAAACTTAACTATAGTCTTGGATATGTATACATTTCTGTTTCCAACTCACAGAAATTGTCGTGAACACCTGCCTTCGGAGAATCGCTGTTCCGTGGTGCTTCCATGGCGTGCATACATATTTGGCGACCAACTGGTCCCGGCTTAAGCCAGTATGGTTACCACAAAGACACTGGCTCTACATATGTTCATGCAGGCCTGAGAACTAACATGTTTCTCAGTCACACACGGCCGACGCAGCCCCAGACACAGCAACCTCTGTACACGCCTACCAGCCTCATTCACCACACCACTAGCACCGGCCCGTTCACGTAGGTCATGGTAAAACGCGAACGGTGTTCTTCAAAAAAGGGCCAGTGTAAAACACAGTGCTTGTCACTCTTGTTGATCTATATGTAAGTATTGGTGATGGGCATCGGCTCATGAGCTTTGTTTCTGCTTTCCATCCACAGAAATTGTTGTGAACCCCTGCCTTCGGAGAATCACTCTCCCCTGGTGCTTCCATAGCGTGCATACTACACCAGTGAAGCATAAATTGAGAACGTCGCAAAGCTTAATGGTCCATAGTGCCTTCAAAATGATGGAAGGATATTTCATAATTACCGAAGCAAATCTCCCCCCGGTGTATAAATGATCCGCTCTGCTCGTCCGATGTAACACACTCGATTCATTGGTTCAAAGTATTCCGGCGCGACACTGTTGTTTGTGACGCTCGCCTTGTGTCGAGTACAATAGTTAGAGATAGTTAGTTGCATTATGCAATGTTTAAGCAAATATACACTGTAAATTGTCGTAAGTGCTAGGCGTGCCCATGCGCGCCACCGATTGAGGCCTTAACTACACATGACCGTATTTATTGTCATTCTACTATGCAGGCGCGTGAAATTGATCAGACTACCGTTGGCAAATTATCCTTTTTTATTCATTTTATGCACCGGTACGGAAGTAATGGGTAGTAAATCTGTTTCTCGTTTTCCGTAAACCACTTTCACTTGGGGATGATTCTGAGGGGAAAAGGGTATCACCTATTGAATCTCGGGTATTTTTTGAACGTAAGCGTTGAAGCATCTTACTGTTATAAAGGCAAACGTGCCGATGTCCCGCTGTCGACAATGAAGGATTGGTGTGTACACTGATGTGGCGATCTTGAGATTCGGTGATCATACGCATTACTGGATACAAGGGAAGTCGAGGCTGAAAATATACCCAAGGCAGTCGTAAGAGGGGTCTTACTTCGTGGTAATGAAAGAAAATTACTGTTTGGGTGGTTGTACTCCATTGGCTGGACGTCGCCATCAAGGGGTTATTATACCGGTAAAGGATATCGTGCGTGTGCTGTATGTCATAAAAATCCACCAATCCTACCAACACCTCGGGCTTCGCTTTGCCTAGCAGGGTGTCTGCTGCAACGATAGAAAGCTTTATCATACATAAGCCGAAAACGGTTGATTCTCCTCGAGTTTACGGGAACACAGATGGAACTACAGAGAGAAAATTGCCGGACATACTGTTCTGAGTTTGCAGTGAAAAGTCAGTTTTTGCTGTGTGCCCAGAAGGTTGCATTCGCTGACTAGGCACAACTAAAGTGCAACTGGATAGTTGATATCTTGATGATCTGCTGAGCTTCAGTGAGCCAGGTTAAGCGCTTGAGGGATGCAACCATGCGAGTTTGTTTCCGTATTCTTATCATCCTCGTATGACAATTAGCTCACTTGGAAGATAGACGACATGTACCGACTAAAAATACTAACGTGATGCGAAAAATCTGAGCCTTCGAATTTGTTGGGTGCACCCTGCTCTGCACTAAGAATGCAAACACGGCCACATTGTCTGATACAACTGAACCACAGTTAGTTGTTCACGAGTAAATAATGAATGCACTGACGTGAGTAAGCTTCGTCTGCTCACGGGTCACCATATTTTAAGGTAATTTCCAAGCACCATTGGGTGGGGAGCTGAAAAATTACTCAGAGAGGACTATATTTATTTGAATGTGTTCTGAGCATTACCTTGCAAGACCAAGTGCGATTAGGTGAAGGAAACCATTTAGTCACCGAAGTTCCGGGGACTGAAAAGTTGCACCGAACGATAACGGATTCAACTGCTGACTGATCATAAGCCCAACAGACACCAAAACACTTGGCTTCATGACACATGACTTCGCATTAGTACCGTGAAGTTCAACCAATAACGAAAAATTCGAGCCAATAGATCAGGGGCTACAAAGTCTATTCAAAGAGACTGTACTGTATTCGAAAGATTAGTACAATGACTCCAAGGCACTGGCTCCATACAATAAGGACCACGAAGGAGGTGGTAACCAAACTTCGTGAGGACTGTGATCAGCGCTTGTGTTGTCCAAGAGTTCTAACCAATCACTCAACTGATGTACCATGTAAAGGGCGTCACCAGCATTGTCTCCCTCGGAAGCGAAAATATTTAGAAGGCATACCGGCAGTTGGCCTTCGGGACCCTTGCTCAATCGATCAAACAGACGACTGGCAATACCACAGCCAAGAAGCCGATATGTTGGTCGAGCACGACGTTTACTAGTTGGCAAGTCATCTTCCAGGTCTTCTGTGTGCTCCAGTAGTATCGGCCATTGTTTGGATTTCAGCTTCTGAACGTCCGCAATACTAAAATTTTCAGTTACCGCGTAACGAAGTGGCGATGCCATCAGCTCGGCATCCTGAATGACGAAAAAATAGAACCAATATAAGTACAAAACAGTTGGAGTTAGAAATCCGCCTTTTCTTGTCGTCGAAAAGTAATTCTAAACAGTGCATGAAAGACCATCGTCCTGCTGCCGTTTTGTCATAATAGTATCCTTAGAGATACAACGTCGAAAAAGCAGCAAAATCAGCTTCCTCTTGGACGCATTCTGTCTTTGACAGGAATCGGTATCGTTCATTTATCTTAAAACATCATTCAGAAACTATCGAAAACGCATAAAACAGGGGCAAATTTTACGGTTCACGTTTGCTATGAGGAGGACATTGACGGCTGAGGTCGCACACATGAACGTCCGCTTGTTTACTAAGCTGGGCAGTTCGACGGCAACTGTTGCATTTCCAACATCAGCACATCGCTGTGGGGCGGTGCGTCTACAGCTGTAGACTGACGCATCCCCGTACCCCGCTAAATAAGGATGCACTGACGATGTCACATCGCTTAAGACCGAAACGTTAAACTCAACTCGGTCCGGCCTACCCCGGTGCATCAAACAAGCCAGTGACATTTACTATTCACTTTTCTACAGCACACAGTACTTACAAGAAAAAGGAACCTTCTATTAGGGTAAGACCGCAACTGGCCCTGTGACAACACGACTTCACATAGTGTAATGGTAGTACCAGAGTAGAACGAAAACGCTTCAATGATGTACGACGGTGACAGTTCACCTAAATAAAGCTTTGTAATCAAAAGAAAATTAGGAGGGGGTGCCTTCACCACCAGACACCCGACAAAAAAATTTGGATGAAAATTGGTAGCCATAGACAGCATTTAACATCCTCACCAGATTAAAGTTATCTGGCGCCTGCACCCGGATAGTTAGCTGTACTGATTGGAAAAGCAATCAGATTGATGTGGATGATTCCCTAGTTTATTTTGTGGGGTGTGTGCGTTCGAAAAACTCAAACAAGGTCAATTAGTTGCTGAGTGATCAACGGAGACAGAGTTTAGTCCACTCGCTTCCACGCGATATCTTCGTATTCGGCTACTGTTTGCTACATGATTTTGGTCGCAAATCCCGTACGGAAACACAAACGCCCACACTCGTGCTGTCCCGCGGCGAAGGTAGTAAGCACACATGCCTTTGACCCAACAAAAACGCATTTATCTACTTGGTGTGCATGTGTCAATGACGGTCATGCTCAGTCGTGCTGCCTTCCCATGACAGCGATTGGATGTAGCTTGACAAATGTTGACCAAAACATCAATAACCGATCACTGCATCCAAGCGAAATAAAAGCAACATAGACTCACCTTGCGTTGCATAGCAAAGCTGCTCGACAGTAGAATCACACGTGAAAAACGAACCTTGAATAGAAATTGAGCTAGTTCTTCAGTGTGCTTCCCTTGACATTTAGGAAATGGTGGGGCGCGAATTTGGAGTACTGCGATTCTGCGCCCATTGTTTATGTAGATCTGAGCAATAGGTAAAGAAGGGAGCAGTGGGTCTTAGCTTCAGTGAGTAGCAACATAAAGATAAATCTATGGAAAATTTCCGAACACTTAGCCATTGAGCGTCGTCAACTACGAGTCTAGTAAACAATTCTTGAAATCATCTGAGAAAGAAAGAACAGGTATTTCACTCATCAATAAAAGTTGGACACTAACCCCAATGTTTAGTACGACTGCCATTCGCAAGCTATTACCTGATGTCGTCCTATATCCTACTTCAGTTGTAGCACCGTCCTTACAGTCCGCGATAAAACAAAGCAGAATCATATGTCGATCTGAATGTGGAGTTTGATTATCGACAGTCTACTCCGAAGGTTAGTGCGTACCTTGGACTTCTTTAGCACTGCATAGAAATGCCAATAAAGAATGTCCACTATTGGTGGACTGACAAATGTCTTTGAGAGATAATCGCAGTTTCTTGTTGGTGGTGCGTAAAACCTTTTCAGGACGAAATGCCTAACCGAACGCAAACCATGCGTTTATGTGTTCATTCGATGCTCCCCCTATCCTAATTAGTCTTTGGCGCTGTCTTACATGAAACGTGATTCCACGCACCATGCTGTGTGGACTTTTTACCAAGTTTACTTCATCTAAAGATTCCTTTCAAGCGTACAAGTTCCCAGGTAGTAGAAACGTCTGCCAGAAACTGTGAGAAGTTCCAATCAAGCAAACCCTCGACTTTGAGAAAAGGACTCATAAAATAGTATTGTGAATCAGACTGACTGAATGAATTAGGCCCGACTGCAGTCTCTCAATTGGAATCACCAACAAATACAACTGAAAAAATGATCGGTTAGTGTAAAGTACTACTCTGAATACCAAATTAGTGCCTTGAATTCGATGCAGCCCGTCATCAAACAGATTTCGCGATGAGATGGCTCTCCCAAGGTGGTTGTGCACAACCACCAACCCACCGCTACGCACCACTACGCTCCCCAGTAACGCACTGATGATGTCACCTCGATTGGTGATGAAACGTTTGCAATCAAATTGCCCAGCTCAGCGAACAAGCCAACGACCATCTACGCTACCTGAGCTACCAACATTTTCCTCTATAGAAAACATTGATTTATCTTACGTTGCTTCATTTTACATCTCAGGTCCATTAACAGCAACCCGAGTTGCAACCGTGAAGCGCGGATACATGTCTAACTTATCAATCATTCCATATTAGTTCTAGCCAGTCAGAGCATACGGATTCGACGGACTAATATACCAGTTGTGGAACTAACCGTCCGGCGCAACAGTTGGAATTCAGATATGGACGTCTTCATCGTGGGATTCCAGGGTGTGGATTAAATCATCCTATTTAAGAAGCCAGCATTGTTTCCCTTCGGTTGTTGGAGTTTATTTACTTGATACTGGATTACAACGGAGACACTTCGATTCACCAAAACTGCCTCACATTGGACGAGTACTGGAGTTGAACATTCTGTGGAGTAATGTTCGCCGACGTAAGTTCGTGTCGAAATTCACTGTAATTCTGTAGATTACAAACTCGTAAGGTGCAGAAGTTTCAAGTGTTGCACACCTCTGAGTGCCTGGGTTGAACTACCAGAAAACAATATGGACTAAAGGAAAAACCAAGCAAATATTGAACGGAAGTACTCTGCCCATCACAAGAAGGACCGATTGTCAGAGAACTGTGTATGGTGACACTCGATTGGCCCTTTGCGGAATTTCGACATGTTCCTAAATGTGATACTTTTTCACAAAATCTAGGGAAGACTTCACACAAGAAGTGGAACCGACATAGACAGACTGAGTGGAACGATAAAGAGGAACAACCGCACTTGGGAGCAAGTCATTAGGGAGCCTTCCTTGGGAGGATTCGAGAATGGATCCGGACCGACCACAGCAGGCAAATAAGTGAAGTCCAGGCTTCCTGCTAGCACGCAGTTCAGGTTGTGTATCAGAAGATCACAGGCAAGCTGTCCAACGTTCCCCACTCCCACGCACGCCACGAATACTGTGAAATCCTTCCATTCGCTAGGTGCATTGCAAACCGGATCCGAAGAATTGCTTCGATAAATCATAACCACCTGAGACATTACCCTAGAGGTGGTGTAGAGGTACTGCGATCAGTTGAGACAGCAACCGAGGAGTGTACATTAAGGCACACCTTCGGCCTGAAGTGTGAGAGCTTGCTGAAACAGAAATGAAATGACACCAGGTAGCACGTTGTTAGAGGATTCAAAAGCCTCCAAGAAGAGTGGCAGTGGTTAGAGCGCGAATTTACTGACCGGAACCCGGCCTCTGCATCTCGACTTCTGTCTAGGCTTGGGCAACCTGGCAGTGCTTCCTTACGGTGGCATGGCAGCTAGGCACCGAAAGGGTGTTACAGCTGAACGATTATTATTATTATTATACCCATTTCCAATAGTGGAGTACCGCATGGTGAAGACAAGCAGACAGCGCCGTGACCCGGTCCAGAATTATGAGATGCAGGGACACTATAAAGGACTGTGTCCAAGAGAACGACCAGACCGTCAGGGTTGAAAATGATCCTTTCGGATATGAGATGCCATCATAAAAACCACAGTGCTGACTGCACCACAGAAAAACTTGACAATAGCAGTTAGCATCTTCAGAAACAGCAATTTGGATGACAAACAAAGCGAAGAAAGACTTTGGGATACGTTTTTCACAATGAAGTTCTAGTGGAGACCGGAATCATTTAAGCCATGGAAGTGACCCCTTCGGACGACATACGCAGGAGGCCTCTTCAGGCAGGAATTTGTGGAAAAGGCACAATGGTTAGAAGAATCACTGGACCACCCATGTTTTTCACCACAATTTTACTCCCAGTAAATAAAATGAATTTTTGGTAACATATGATAAGCTCCGTCAGAAAACACGCTAGAATTTAAAATAATATTATTCGAAGATACTAGTGTGAAACCCATGTGTTGTTTTTGTCTACGTAATCCAATAATTTTGCTTCGAAATCTCTATTAATTGCTCCTCCATATTTTGGTGAATATCTGGTCGACGCTTTGACCGGTGTCGCCCCATGGACCTTATACACCAGCAGCTTACCTTGATTCAAGACCGCCGTCTCGTGAGACAGGAAAAATCGGCTTCACATGTCCCGCACCACTGTTGTCCATGGACAGCGGTCACTGGCTAGGTTTGTGTAGACTGAGACCTAATTCCGATTTCGGTAACGGATGCCGTATAGTGGGTTGAGACAAACTCCTTCAAATCTAAAATGACGTACAGATCTATATTCTAAGCTGTCTCCAAGAAAGCTGCACCCCCGGATGTGAAGAACCAGCCAGTGAAAGTTTGAAAAGTTCCCTTTCGGGTTTTCAGGTAAAGCGACCGGACCATTGAAGTCTGCAGTAGTTGCCTGAGCGTAAGATGCTCAAGTAGCATTCTTCAACCACCAAGCGGGATATTTCGTCAAGCTGTCGAACGCGCCTATGACACCAATTGTTAAAACTTTGAGTTTGCGGATCTCTTGCACGCGAAGCAATTAAGTCCCACAGCCGTAAGCAAAGATTGGACGGATTGCCGCTTTGAGTACATGTAAACGGATTTCCTTTCTACAATAAGATATAAGGTCTTCATGAAGGTGTATCTTGCTGTACAGGAGCGACCAGTCAGCTCCGCGCAAACCTTGAGTAATTTACCGAGACTTCGCACACCGTTAGGAAGGCAGTGGGTGTGACACAATCGAAAAGACTGCTAAGGAACTTGGGCAAAGGTTTGCGCAGGTACTTGGGGCTTGGTACTTGAGTCACCAACGAATTTGAAAACTATGTGAATCTCACTGTTACCAGTCGAGCAGACGCAAGGATAGCGAAGCATCATTTCAGCCTACTCGTGTCAACTCCTATGCCAAATTATTGGACAATCCGGAGCGGCACGTTCACAACGTTCCACCCCTGCTAAAGAAAACCACTGCTGTGAAAGTATAATTTCATCAATAAGTCCAAAATTTTGTTGCTGTCGCAGTCCCCGCGGTCATCGTAAGTTGAGATTTCAGTTTCGAAGCTTTATGATCATCTTTTTGATCGTAACCCCAGCTGAATGTGGACCACCATAAGTCTGTCTTGGTCAACTCATACTACCAACATTTGAACTTTTAAAGAAGGTACCTAGATGTATTGCCAAACATTTCGATGCACTGGAGGTGCGAAGGTACGATGATATTTTTATCTCAGGGCTCGACAACAGTACGAGGGTAGTACTCATGAACAGAAATGCTTAGATCACAAAAATGACGAAAACACCAGCCGATAGGTTGGAGTTCAGAGGACAGGAGATAAAACATCTCAAGCCGAAAAATCAGTATTCAGGACGTTACAACTTGGGCATCTGTATCCGAATTTGACCGTGGCACCACGACCTCAGTTTGCCACAAGCATACAGACATGTCCAACTCACTACGCTACTCACTTGCTAAGTAGTGTATCAGAAAACTGGAGCCAGCTGGACAAATGAAACCTCGGTAGACCTTTCGAATTTGTTGACGCGACAGAAACTGTTTTCACATGACGTCAAGTTTGTTTTTGCAACCACTCTGTGAAGCAACACACAGTGTACCAAATGTGTAATTGTGTCCGGAATAACGGAATAGTGGCGTCCCAAAGGACAGTATGGAGACCTTGACGCATAATACTGCTTTCGATGCGCAATACATGGCATCAATTCAATAATCAAACCCACATACTAGAAGGCGGCGTACCGATGAGGCTTCCACTTGGCCCATTACTGACTGATATATTCAGGGACAAGATCAAAGGACATCAACCGAATTCTGACCTGAGAATAACTGTTTACTGGCACTGCATCGATGGCATATTCACCTTCGCCCACAACTGAATGCAGCAATAATGAGATTCTGGCATACCTAAACCAAGCCCACGCGGACATCAAATTCAGTAACAAAGTCAGAAAGCCACAACTACATTAGTTTTCTAGACACTGAAGTGGTGAGAATAAACGACGGTATAACTAAGGGAAAAGAAAAGAAGAAACGGATCGGGAGTAGACAGCACTTCTATCCTGGGAGCTTTGTCCCCTAAAGCCAAAAAAGGAATATCACCACGACGTCTTACCAGTAGAGTGAGAACTTATATTGAGGAAAAGCGGAAAACCGAGTTAAGACGACTGTAAAACACTATTCCAGGAGGGATGTTCCTCAAAAAAAAACCAGTAGCTAGAGATTAATGTCGGCTGAGGTAAAACCGGTTGGTATCTGCTCACCCTCCGAGGGTGACCCTATAGCTGAAAAGGCATCGAAGCGACGTATACAGTAGTAAATCTGCGCGTAAACGTCCGATGAAATCGCATTCTGACCAAGCAGTCTACAACCTGCTTTTGTGTGCTCAGTTGACCACCTATGCAGGGCACTATACATCGGCCATATTACAAGCCTGTTTTCTGATGGCATTCGTGAGCACTGACTAGACTCATTAATCCGTGAAATTAAAAATCCCAGCTGTAGTTCAGTTGATAGGCATCTGATCGGATATGCAGTTGATCATTCTGTCGTTCCTACCGAAACCTTTCGAATGGTGTTCTGAGTCCCGGTAAATCAGCCAAAGATTATGCTGAGTCGATTGCTCACCGTTACCAAGGCAATATTCACCCGGCTATGAGGGCCTACTTCTAGCCTAGAAGTCTTGCGTCCAGTGCGAAAACGTGTGAGTTCTCTATGGGCTTATACAGGGAGTAGCGTACACGACGTCTTAAAGTGCATTACTCATCAAACCCGCTTCGTTATAATCATAAATGGATGAGATGTTTAAGACGTTTGTGATCAGGAGGTAACAGAAAATGAGTAATTACGACCTTCAGCACTGTGGTGAAGGCCTGATCCACTTCAAGCGTAGAATTCGGAGGTCAGTATACAACAGCTGGTATATAAACGTCATCTTTTTGAGTTTCAGACAGCAGCAAAACTACCGTTCAGCAGAAGACAAATATGAGTTGCCAACCCACAGCATAGATCACATCCATAGTAGGAGATGACCAGACAGTCGCTATTCGGCCTATCTTTTCACAGGATCCACATGTCTGGAAGATGTAGCTCTTGACCATTACAATGATATGTCGACCATACCTATCATAGAGCTATAACTACAGTGGGGTCGGAGTTTTGACTGCTGCGAAGCTGCCGTAACTCTTACACCTTTGTATATATCCCAGGCAGCTCGAAAAGTCGTCACAGACTTTCATTAGAAGGAAAATCGGGGAAGATTAATATTTTACCAAATGTATAAAGTAGAGCAGCTTGCAGGCCTTCTTCCACTTCGGCCACGGAACCATAAGTAACAAGCAGCCGACAAGGATCTCTTCTGTGAGGGGAATTGGGGCCTCGCGAGTCTGGGGTATGGTGCACTCAAAATGACCGGCACAATTTCGTCCATTTTCTTATAAATTCTTCTTGTCTTCCTTTTATTAATGAGGACTCAGCCTCCCTTAAACTGGTCAACGCTAGCAAACATGGAGGGTTTACTTGTTGTTGATTTAACGTTTCTCACCGCACTGCGAACAAGATCACCAAACTGGGGATTTTACAGATTCCGTTAAGAGCCACGATATGTGGCTACAGTGCAGGTTTTCGAGTAAGCTGTTGCGGATGGCTGAGTGGAAATCGGAGTAAGTGTTTCCTGGTAGAATGTGAGCTTAGGTTGCTAACAGTCTTGACCTAGCTGTGAGACCATAGCCACTAAAAAAAGCCGAAATATTTAAAGAGACTGGTTACTGATTTTGGTAGCGGAATGGCTGAAGACGCTCCACAGAACCAAAGTAGATGCGTTGGTTAAATTTTGCCGCTGAGAGGTTCACACGCTCCGGATTATACCAGTCTGTACAACCACTACATTCGACGGCTGTTCCAAATCCTCCTTGACAATCGAAGCGAACCTGGCAGTATCCCAGCTCTCCTGCCTCCTTCCGTTGGCAGCTAGGCACCGAAAGGGTGCTACAGCTGAACGATTTTTTGGGTTCCTACAACCTTCTGGCACCAATCACCTGTTGGACTGCTATTCTGTAGTGCTGCGTTGACCGGTACAAACAGTGGGACGACTAGTCTCAACCTGTTATCGGAACATCAACTGCAGAAAACATATAATTTTTAATCAGGCTTTGAATACTTTTCTTAAACGCCCACCTCTTCTCTTTTTCTGGTAACCTGTTACCTCCGCTATTTTCGACCGTACATAGTACGAACTTACGTTCCCTTGTTTTGGTGCTAAGACTTCCTTACGCGATCATCATAACTCTTCATGAAATGATGTCCTTCAACTGTTCCTTAGCATTCGTAGCACAGTGAGGCAGGACCTAAGCTACGTCCCGAATGAACTGCTTTCTGCTTGCATTCTCCATCTTCCAAGAGGGCCTATCGCACCCGAGTCACGGGTGGCGTTCGATTACGTCCAGTGGATGAGATATTTACGCGGCCAAACGAGTGATTTGTGGGGCCCATTGTGAACAAGGATATCCGACAATCGGATGCCAACTAGTGGAGGTATATCACCGTACGGTAGTTCTCGTTGATGACATTACTCATTGATGAAAAACAGCAGGAAGCGCAAACAATACTAGGTAAGCTGACCAAGGTCGTCCAGTCCTTCGGCATGCGCTTCACGCCACGAAGTCCAAAACCATGCTGCGGGACGTACATGTCTCAGAATTCAAGGAATGACACTGGAAGTTGTGGAACGCTACACGTATCTTGGAAGTCACATTAACTCTGACAGTAGTGTGACAGACTAAGTGAGCGCACGAATCCCAAGAGCCAGAATTGCTTTTGCCAATCTGTGTCAATTGTGGCATCAGAAAGGCACTTTACCGGGTCTCAAAGGACGCGTATATTACACTACAGAGCGGCTGTACTGTTGTACGGCCGTGAGACTTGACCGTTCCGGGCGAAGGACACAAGACTGCTTGAGGTCTTTGACCACCGAAGCTTCAGAACTATAGCTGAAGTCAGCTAGAACCACAGGATTCAAAATAGGGTGAACACAACAGGAATCTTTGGCAAAGCAGGTACTTCTCTATAGGAATCCATGCAGCAGTGCAACCCAAGATGGCCGGGCGATGTATTACGCAGACCGAGTTAGCATCCGCTGAGAGGAGCCTTGATTCCCGTGCCTAACTCGAAGTGGCGGGAACCTAAAGGTGGACAGAATATGAAGGGTATTACGAAAAGTCCGGGTACTGTTGGCGGTGTAGATCTTGCAGAATGGGGCCCGCATGACCCTCCCTGTGCTTAGTTAGAGACACTGAAAGATATTCCGACCTAAGGCTGTCACCTTATCGTGGTTGTCGGGTTTATGTGCTGCAATGATCATGCGGGCCATACTAGCTGGAACTCAGTTCCTAAAGGTTCAACTGTTCCGTGTCTAAAACGTCACCCAGAAAAATAAACCAAAATAATCACTTACGAATCTCAAAAGACCTGATCCACATTGCAGTCTTTAATGTCCGTACTCTAGGTCAAATTGGGCAACTGGCATCTCGTGCTGAAACCTTCCTTTCTGTCGATGTGTGATGTGTCCCGAAACACGCATACAAGACCCCACTTCAATCGTGCACCTCAAGCCGCCTAAGACAAGGTCAGATGTTCCACATTCCACTATTCGGGTACCCGGTGATCCTAACGCAATGGCTCGTGGTATCTACGGCGTGGGAATTACAATAAGCCTCGGGGCTGAAAGCGCCTTATTGGACTGGATCCCAGTAAAAACTCTTCTTTGCACTGTGCGGTTGTGGTTCAATTCAGGCCGATACAGTAAACGGATTACAGAACAACTACTGTTGCGCCTCAACGCGAGACACTGTGCCGGTAAGGGCGCTTAGACTAATTCAGCCGGGTTTGTTAGACGTCAACTCAAGCATCGTTTTCGTGCGGACGAATAAACTTGGTGGAATCAGAAGGCTCTGGAAATGGAGCGAGCTAGCGTAGCTGGGACTGTTTCGTCCGATACACCGGGCAGGAAAAGCGGTTGTCGGTGGGATCATAAAATATATAGATACGCACCAAGGTCCAGCGTCCTTAATGGGCCTAATAGTTTCCATAGTAGTTTCATTGGCCGTCTGCCTTTATATTCATGTCTTTAATTCGATCCGCTCAACTCGAGCCCTCGTCTATGAGTTTAGACCTACTTCATTTTATGAAGCGCTAATATGTCTTTCTGCCTTGAAGCGTTGTCAGGCCGCACGGCCAGATGAGGGTTATTTAGAGAATGCGGTGGATCTCCCTTGCTTTACCAGGTTGTCTAAACTAATATAGGAACAAGAACGCGTTTCAAAAAACTGCAGCCAACCAACCTTTACTCAAGGGGTATTCGGAGCGACCTCTCAAACCGTAGAGGTGTACGCAGTTGTAACAGCTACTAGACCAAACGATACCGCGACGTCTGACCTCGTCGCCCTGGATCCAAGTCAGAGAGCACCAGGTAGGATGTCGACTATGTAAGAGATGCACTGACCGTATCCTAACATAAGGTTCTTAAGTAGCGTCACACATACCACCGAACAACCATGTCGGTTTTCCCTGACATCAGAGGAGCCTTCGACCTGGTGGATAGATTGGTTCTTTTACATACATTTGGTCATGGATAAGCGCTCTCGAAGTTTGAATATCCTTCATGTCATTTATTCCCACAGTTCCGGTCATCTTAAGGTTTACAGTGATTTACCAGAAAGATCCTCCAACACTAGTTGGGTTCACCGGGATTCTCCGTTTTCGTTGCGTTTCACCAGTGACATCATGCAATGCGCTCTCTTGGGACCATGGATACGGGTGTCAAAATCAAATCTGGGGGGTGATTAGTGTACTTGGATTCCGTGGATGACAGTTCTGTTATTTGACAATCGTGCATCCACACAAGCTACTCTAAATATACTGTTGGAAGTAGTCCCTCGTTTCGTATCCACCTTGTATCTTCAAGATGCATAGTCGTCCCTCTATCTTACGCCCTTGTGAAACCTTAGAATTACCTATCTTGGTAGCTGCATAGGCCGTGATTGCACTGTGGGAGGTGAGTCAATGCGCCCATCATCATTGCATAAGCAATATTCCCCAACTTGCGTCACCCTTCTCATCAAATTTCAGAGGTTGAGGGACCGTGTCTAAAAAACTATCGTGAAAGCAGACTTACTCTGTGATTGTAAACACTGAACTCCGACAAAAAATTTCAAACGCCTTCAGCTGCTTCACCACCGATGACCCTGTAGTATAATAAGCGTTGACTGACCGCAGCATGCAAGCAATGCAATAGCGCGCAATCGAGTACTAGGTGGTGAGTCGGATTCGCTTGAGCAGCAGATTAAGCATGTTAGGTGATTGGTCCATGTACTATGTGGGCCCGACGGCCGTTTACGGAAAACTGTGTACCACACTCCAGACCTTCGTTGATGAAAGGCTCGGGAAGTAGAGTTGTGGGAACGTCGCGCTCTCCTGGACGGCGTCCACTTGACTTTCCCTGCGTATGGCTATAAATCCTGCAGGATCTCAGGACGAGGTTCCCATCATTTCCTAGCCTGACCAAAGCTTGTCTGTCGTGGCATGCAGAGCTTGTGTAGGTCACCAGGTCCATCCCAGTCCCGACCTAAAGCTGCCACCTTGACGTGGCGGCCGGGCTTGAGTGCTGCAATGATCCGGCGGGCTACACTGGCTGGAACGTCGTTCCACAAGGTGCAACCATGCCAGGAAGGCCAAGGGGGAGCAGTCAGACCAAGAGTAGCGAGACCCCGTACTACCAGTAGTCATGCTACGAGGTGATCTGAGGGTAAAGTCGTACTGTCCTCTGCGACAGGAGTGTGAAGGCAGTAAGGTGCTTCCCCCAGGCGACCAGCATGTCCATGTTTATGGAAGCAGCGATGCTGCCTTCCCCCGAGGAAGGACGGGCTAGGAAAGGTCGACCCTAAAAACCGCACACTCCGATCACCCAATCGTTGACCGTGACCGCCGGCGCATTATCCAATACGGTCAAAATACTTTTAAAACCAAAGAGTCCGGTGCTGCTCAAAAGGCATCTGCTGTGCGCAGCCGCATCAGGAATAAGACAATAATGCCTTATTCTCTGCGCCCTCGGGTTAGGCCAACCCCCTGCAGACGAGCAGGTCAGACTATTGAGTCCTCGGCTCCGGGCAGGGTCCCCAAAGAAAACCCTACTGTCCGCTGCCTTGTGGTCAGACTTTTGAGTCAAAGGCTCAAGGTGGAGTACCTCAACCAAACCCTCTTCCTCGGCCTGGGCAACCGGGAAGTATCATCTGCCCGCGCAGTTCGGTGTCCACCGATGTCCTTCTCCAACCCCTTCCCACCACACAAGCAAACGTCACTGGGTAACTTGGCTGTCAGTTATCCGACCGAAGGGCCTTATGCTCCTCGCAGCCTATTAACAGTAAACAAAATAACACCCTTCTAAATCCACGAGATCCTTTCTATATAGGAGCTTTTAGCGTCCGTACTCTATGTCAAATAGGCAATACTTGCTCCAACCTTATACTCCCTTAAAATTGATGAATGCTGTGTCTCCGAAACACGCATACAAGACCCAAACGTTGTTATGCATCTCAGAACGCCAAGGATGAACTCATCTCTTTCACATTTTTCCCTTCGTGTGTCCGGTGACCCAGAAGCGATGACTCGTGGAATATATGGTGTGGGAGTAGCACTCAGCCCCAGAGATGAACGCGTTTTGCTGGATTGGATCCCAGTGAACAGTCGTCTTTGCGCCGGTTATCCAGTTCCATCAAGCTCAATGCCTCTCGGCATAAAAAGCGGTGCTTGTTTGTACTGTCGGCTTATGCCCCAACGGACTGCAGTTCTGATACTGAGAAGGATACTTTCTATCGAGAGCTATCCGGGCTCATTCCTCAAGCAAAAGCACTGACATTGTGATCCTTGCAGGCGATATGAATGCTCAAGTAGGTCGTCTGAGCTCCTTGGAATCACATTTGGGCGGTCAGTTCGGGGTCGATGCTCGCCGCACAGACAACGGAGAGCGACTCCTCATGTTGTGTGCTGATCATGAACTGTTTCTGGCAAGTACGAACTCTCAACATAAACGTTCGCACTGCCTAACCTGGCGGCCACCAACTGCAAATCAACCGTGGACCAAATTGGAACACGTGGCCATCAGCCACCGGTGGAGAGCCACAATTCAAGACTGCCGTTCCTTCCGGGGCACCCAACTTGATTCCGATCACGTCTGATAGTTCGCTTCCCTTAAGGCCCCCCGCAAGTCAGCAAGGAGCATGCCAATCCACTATCTTCAAAGAACTACCACAGCTCAGCGGTATCGATCTGAGCTAGTCCAACAACTCTCCACAGTAAACCAATACTGTGGTGGCAGTGAGCATGAGGATGAAGCGTGGGAAAATGTGAAAGGAGCAATGTTAGCGGCGTTCAGTGCTGTCTGTCCGACTTCTCCAATTAGACCATAAGACCACTGGATGTTGTCGAAATCAGATCAAACCCAAGCCTCATGCTTCCAGACTAGGCAATCAATGTGCTAGACAAATTTGTTTACCTTGGCAGCTATATAAGTCCCGGTGGAGTGGCTGGAAATGAGATTATTGCTCGAGTCGGGAAAGACATGGCAGCTTTTGCCAATCTCCGACATCTATGGCGCCGACGTGACGTCAGTTTGTCCGTCAAGGGCAGAGTTTACAATGCGGCGGTGCGATCCATACTGCTTTATGGATCAGAGACGTCAATTCAATTTCAATTCATCAGCTATAAACCGTGTACCATAAGCACATTGGTTCCAGCTGCTACAGTTTCGATCACCGGAAAACGGGAGTGTGGTACATACAGCCAAGCCTTGGAGGCGATGGGATGTTCAGTGATGATTTGGTGATTTGAGTCCAGGGGTCCCCATCCAGGGAAGCGGCACCCGACTAAGTTTACTGGTTAGTGTTTTCGTACTTCGTTGCCAGGTCATACACTGTCCACCTCTCGGTCGCTTCCAGTCAGCACAGGGCTGGGCGAAGAGAGCTCTGCGAGGCAGGCGGTCTTCTGGCATGAGTAGTACATGTCCCAACCAGCGCAGCCTATGAAGCGTGAGCAATTCATCTATCGTGGGAGAGTTCCTTCTTCCTAGGACCATCTGGCATACCTCACCATTACTAATCCGATGTTCCCACCAGACCTGACCAATGCTTCGCAGACACAGATGGTCAAACACTGATATCTTCTGTATGTCCTCTGCGCGTAGGGGCCACGTCTCTGATCCATAAAGCAGTATGGGTCGCACCACCGCAGTATAAACTCTTCCCTTGACAGACAAGCTGACGTCACGTCGGCGCCATAGGTGGCGGAGGTTGACAAAAACTGCCTTGGCCTTTCCAATTCGAGAAATAACCTCATCTCCAGCCAGTCCACCGGAACCTATACAACTGCCCACGTAAACAAATTTATCTACCACTTCGATTGGCTCGCTTGCAAGAATGATGTGTGGGTTTGATCCCACCCAGTCTTGTAGCAGCACCTTACACTTTGCAGGTGTGAAGCGCATGCCAGGATCAGAGACGTGAATTCTACGCGTAGAAGACATATGAAAGATGTCAGTGTTTGACTATCGGTTTCTCTGAAGCATTGGTCAGGTTTGGTGGGAGCACCGGATTAGTAATGTTAAGGTAGGCCAGACGGTCATAGGAAGAAGGAACTTTCCCACGATAGATGAATTACTCACGCTTCGTAGGTTACGCCGGTCAAGACATGTACTCCGCATGCCAGAAGACCATCTGCCTTGCAGAGCTCTTTTCGCTTAGCTCTGTGCTGAGTGGAAGCGACCGAGAGGTGGACAGTGTATGACCTGGAAACGAAGTATGGAAACGCTAACCAATACGCTTAATCGGGTCGACAACTGCCGCCTCCCTGGATGGGGACTCCGGGACTCAACTCAGTAATGGTTAGTGACACTGAAGGACGTGGCCCAATCACGCACTCGCGCATCAAAGCTATCGCCTTCAGTGCGTAGCTACCCAGTTCCGAAATAACCGAACATGCCATCGCTTCCAATGCTTGGCTGTACACCCCACACTCTCCCACTTTCTGGTGACCTAAACTGTAGCAGCCGGAACCGTTGTGTCTACGGCACACGGTCTGTAGCTGAAAAAATGATTTATTTTGATTTTTTGCTGAAAGATATGGCGGCGAGCCGATGTCAGTGGTGTTCATGCTGTCAGTTTCTATCTAGATTGCTGACTGGGTGTTGGAGGTGAAGGCACCCAGGATGCTCGAAGTAGGGTGGCCGTAGATCCCCTTCCTGTTCCATTTTTTCTTCTTTTAATTATGAAGTTTTATTCAACGACATCAACATGGTTGCATAGCCATGCAGCGCCAGTGTCTTCATATTGTATTGCTCGGGATGGCTCAGTGGTCAAGCCAAACTTACTGACCGTGGTTTGAACCCAACCCCGGAATCGTGACTGCTACTGTCTAGTCTTTGGCAACCTGGCAGTTTCTCAGCTCTCATGTGTCCTTCGGGTGGCATGGCATGGCACCCAAAGGGTGCTGCAGATGAACGACTTTTCGATTCCGATTCTGATGTTGCGATGAATACTGATACCTACAGGGGTGATAACGAGTATTATTGACTGAGCAAATTTTCGTTATTTTCACTATCAGAGTTGCACAGATGTTAATTCTTTTTCCGAGTCCACACTCTCAGTGTCAGTCTTGAGTTGGTTAGTTAGTCGAGTTGCCGGCGTGAATAAACCCAGCCGGTGCAACGAGACATGTGATCAAAGATGTCACCTTGAAATAGTACTCGGGTTTGAGTGGTGCGAAGATCGTGTGGGCTACACTGGCTGGTACTCCGTTCACATAGTGCAACCGTTCCAGGAAGGTTTACTGACAGCAGCCAGACCAAGAAGAATAAGCTCCCAGTACTACTGTTAACCGTAATATGAGACGGTTTGGAGGTGAAGTCTGCGATAAGGGTGTGGAGATAGTAAGACATTTTTATCAGACGAGCAGCATGTCCTTATTTACAGAAATACCAAGGAAGGATGGGTTAGAAAAGATAGGCCCTATGGACTGCAAATGTCAAAGGCTGACGGTGGCCACCGACAAATAGCCCAGCATGGTTGGAATAAAATGAAGGTTTACCAAGAGCATCATAAGACTTAGAAAAACCCTGCTGTGCGCAGTAACATCGGGAGTGAGACATTTAGGTCGTACAACCCTCGCTCTCGGGCTAAACCAGTCCCCTGCAACCAGGCGAGTCAGACTACTCAATTATTGGCTTCAGGCGGGGTTCTCCAAGAAAACCACACCACACACTGCCCTATGGATCAGTCTTTTAAATCAAAGATTCAGGATGAAGTACATAAAACAAACACCCCTCCCTGGAGTGGGTAACCGGAAGGTGTCATTCGCCGTTGGAGCTCTTCACTGATCAGCCCTCACTCGCACATCCACCCCCACCATTCAACTGGTTGAATGCAATCAGCCTTGCCAGCCTCCTAACCATTGTTCCGTGTCCAAACTACCGCCAATTATGGAAGTCAAAGTAGTCCCCAAATAAACTAAAAAGACTTGATGGCAGCTTTCGAATTCGGCAGCGGGTACGACTCCGAAACGCGTACATAAAACCCAACCTTGGCCATGCACCTTAAGCCACTTAGGACCAGCTCAGATGTCTCACAGTTCAATCTTCTGGTAGCTGGTGATCCTGAGGCAATGGCCCGCGATATCTATGGCATGGGAGTTGCGCTCAACGTCGGGGCCGAAAGCGCCTAATTAGGCTGGAATCCCACAAACAGTCGTCTTTGCGCTGCACGGTTGTCAGGCTCAATGAATAACAATGCAGACCGATGCGATAAATAGTATTTATTTGTCGTATCAGCACATACCCCGACTGACTGCAGTTCTGAATCTGAGAAAGACACGTTTGACCGGGATTGTCGCGACTTCTTTGGCTAGCAAGAACGGGCATATTCATCCTAGCGGGTGATATGAACGCTTACTGTGGACGACTAAGTTCGATAGGACAGTTGATTGGTAGAGTCGACGCTCAGCGTACGGACAACCGGGAGTGACTTCTTCAGTTGTGTGCTGAACACGAAGCCATAACAACAACTAGTGACTATGATGGCGCACGCAGACTCACCAAACGCCGGATAATCCAGGGCTTGGAAAATGACAGAGAACACTGGTGGACTGCGAAGGCCCAGGAGATGGAGAAGGCACTAGCTATGGGCAGCAGCTGAGTCCTTTTTTTAAAATCATTCAGCTGTAGCACCCTTTCGGTGCCTAACTGCCATGCTACCCGAAAGAGACAAGAGGGCCGGGATACTGTCAGGTTGCCCAAGCCTAGACAGGAGAACTCGAGAGGCAGAGGTCGAGTTCGAACCACGGACCTTCCGATCAGTAAATTCGCACTCTAACCACTGAGCCATCTCCCCTATTTCAACTGACCCGATCAGCTGGCAAAGAAAATTTGTCAAAGAAATTTGTGAAGATGGGACGGCAAGTCCCTCAAACAATCGTCACCTTGAGCAGTGGGTTGAACATCTTAGGAAGCCATTCGGCTGGCCTCCTTTAACACAGCTTTTGGAAGAACCCAACGAGTTTGAACGGAACATTGATGCCAGCCAATCATCAGCAACAGAAATCCAGCGGGAGATACATCCCTCCAACGCGAAAAACCGCTCAGCCTGGACGGTTTGGATCTTGCACTTTACAGAGATGACGACGTCTCCGCTACAGATTTGGGACTAAAACAGAAAACCGGTGAAACGAGATGACTGAGTATCTGGAGAGAGAAAATCGTATCAAGTTGGCCGAAGATTCATCGGGCACATATTTCCTCTCATACAGGTTTCTCGAACACTTGTATTATTGAGAACGTCCAACGATGGTTGTTCTTTTGAGCTAACTCTGTCGACAGTCGGAAACGATGGCAGTGCCTGGTATTCAAAGGATTCCACTTTGAATTTTTAACCCTTACAAAGGTACCGCATGCAAACTTCTGCGGACATTCACGCGAATAAAGCTTGAGTTCACCAAATCTAGTGCGGTAATACAAGGCTAACCTCTCTCATCCCTCCCCTTGGGGTTATTTGTGGTTTTCACATTGTGACAACCTTGGTCACTGTTCACCGCTTTCACAAGATGGCAGATTATTGGTGTCCTTCCCTTCTTCAATGTGCTACTCCTGTTCACCTGCTTACGGATTCGCTTGGCGGTCCACGAACGATGACATCGAGCTCCCATCCGAAGCACAGTTCCTCTTAAGCAAAGGAATGTTCACTCCGATTACACTAGTCCGTCACTTTGGTACCTGGGCCGAAGCACCGATGCATACGCTTCCGATGAAGCCTACGAAGTAATTAGAGCTACTCTGCAACGATGGTCCGCAGGCGTCTGTAAAATTCCAGCACTCGTTTCTGAGTTTGCTACTGTCGAAGGCGCGTTGCGGTGCGTTCGAAAGTGTGCGGTTGGCTGTCTGCTATGCTGTCCCGCGGATATGAGCCGGAAGGTCAGGCATTTACGGACCACAGTGATCGTACGCCTCTGATCTTCGCGATTTAATGCCTTCATTTGGTGGCAAAAAAACCCAGGAGACGTCCAACAGAGACAGCATTATGGTTGACGTCCCTTATGAGTGTCATCCGTTGTTTGCATTACGGCCACTGCCGAGAATGGGAAACCGGGTTTTCTCACTGCCTGCTTCGCATGGTCAACAGCATTTAATTCCATATAATCAGTGCACCTAGCCCATATTTTGCTTTATTTCATCCCGTTTCACACTTTTCGCGGCAAACGAAGTGTATACCTTTGGTGATTCCCAATAGGGATGAAGCAGGTGTGCGATGTTCCTGTGGTTTTCGGCACACATCACCTTCAGTTACAGGACGAAATCCCCACCTTCCAGTATGGAGCTTCCGTGAAACAAATCCTGTGCCTGGCTGAAGACAGCACGAAACGGTAGCTCGTCGGGGTCAGTAGCGTTAGTGATGATGCTGTTAACACAGCCTCACAAAATATGAAATTGACGTAGTGCACGAGTTCGTGAACGATGCAGTACAGGCGGCTGCTCAGGTTTTCCATGAACAAGATGGCAACGTTAACTGCGTATCCTTCAGCCGAGACAGGGGCAGTTGCAACGATCGCTTGCATAGTTTCGAAAGCCATATCGAGTGTGCCTCACTGGGGTGCACCGGCAGATGTGTAGGTCAGGTTCAACAATAGAAACAGGGAATCAGCACTAGTCTATAGTGGAAGTTCACTACCGATAGTGTGCATATTAGTGTGAATTAAACGAGGAAAAACGGATGTAGGATTTCGCAGAAAAATGAAAATGGTAACGGTGATGTTCTGTGGTAACGGTGCATTCTCAGCTTAGTTCCAAGATGGCGTTCCTGTCAAAACAACCAACAAGGGTGCACACCATGTATTAACACCTAATAACGGGTTGGAAATACATGTACAGCGCGTCCTACATAAACTATGCGGCGACAGCATTCTGGAAATTCTAACGCCATCCGGGCGCGGCATTGGCAACCGGCATTCGGCAGATACCTGATCACAATCGGCTGTTGGGTCCATACTTTCGACGAATCAGAGCTCGCGTTGATGCTGTACTGACAAGCAACCCGTACTTTTGGCCAATCGCATGCGGAATAGGATTATTGGCCGTAGCAGCGCCTAACTGCGAGCGTCAAAGGGATGCCCGTGCGGAATTCCTCCTAAAGCGAAGTTTGGCGACATAGATTTTAGGTAGAGAGTTTGCTTGCAGTTGCCTCACTGGCTTGCGGATCCTGTATGTCCAGCGTCGCAGTCGAACTTCAGGCTAGGGTTGGGTCTCCGACGCGGCGGCTTCTGAAGTTCCCCAGTGGTGCCTAGACCAAAGTGCCCTGGATTATTCCTAGGCTCAATTTACTCGTTCTGTCGGGCAGGATCTGTTCACTTATCGGCGGTTTTTGGTTTGTGTGCCAAAATCCATCAGGCTGGGCCAAAGTGAAATTCGCAGCGCACTTTGCCGCGCCTTATGGTGCCTGCAACTGTTGTCGCTGGCTGACACTCTCTGGCTCTCACCAAAGGAGCATGCCCGCTGAATTGGTCCTCCATTCTCCTTTTGCAGTGGCTCAATTGCCTCCCCTGTTGCCGGATAGTGTCATGTGGTGTTCGAAGCTTCCTTCGCAGTAGTTTCTCCGCTCATGACACTCCATTAGGTGAGCTGGGCTTTGGTGTCGCTCAGTATGCCAGCGGAAACTCTCACAAAATCTCTTCCGGTGCGTCCCCTTATTTGGGCTATAAAGGGCACGCTTCAGAGTGTCAACGAAGGGTTTCTTCTGGTCGTTTGACTTTGGATTACACGGCAGTGAACGGACAACAGTTGTGCCATACTCCCTACAAACCTTTGCGAACGCCGATGACTTGAATTGAGTACCGTTGTCGAATACAAGTCTTTGGTGTTCCGAAGCGACTAAAAATAGTCGTAATTCTAGGACTGCAGTTGCAGCTGTGGGGCTGTTCACTGGAAAAATTTCCGGCTATTTGCTCTAGGTATCAACAACCACCAAAAACTGTTGGTCAGCAACTGGACCTGCATAGCCGATGTGCAGACGGGAGCGGGGTTCGGTCGGTTGTGACCGAGACCGTAGGTCTATTTCCACGGGTAACGTAGATGCTTCACCAAGCCGCAGGTAAGACATGGAAACTTGCTATGTCTTCGTGTCCTTCAAAGGCCAGTAGACGTAACTCCGAGCAAGGGCTTACATCCTGTTTGTCACCGAGTGCCTTTTATGAAACTGACTAGGGACGGCTGGCTGTAACTTCTTTGGAAGGACAACCAAATAATAATAATGTTTATCCCCGACCGGTATGTGGCATACCGTCGGGCGTGATCACATTGTTACAATCAGAATAAAAGCAAACCGGCGGGATTTGTGGGTACAGGGGATTGCGCGGAAAAGGGATAGCGCCATAATCAGTGGGCATTACCAGATGTAGAGTCGATCACCGTTAAATCGGCAGGGGCAGTGGAGCACGGTAACTACTGCTTTTTTGGGGGGAATGTCATGTTGAAGCAAGATAAGATCGTTAGGGTTTGAAGGTGGCGGGCAAAAACAAAATGAGGGAGGGCAAAACAAGAGGCACCCTGCCTGACACATGACAATTAAAGTGCAAATTGCGGAAAATGAGGAACCAGAGCATTAAGTCTGGTGAAGGAACAGAGTTGGCGTCATCTAGCCGGTCAAATTGAACAAAAACCTAAAACCACCGCAGAGGTCTCGTGGCCTTGGACCGCTGGGCTCATGGCCAGGACCACGAAAAGCGTAAGTGGGGTGATGAACTGGAGGGCTTAGCAACGCGGATTAGTAGTAACAGGAATCCCAGAATCATGGTGTAGATTGAAACTGTAGGGACTCACTGGTGTTGCTGTTGTAGTGGAGTCGGGTATACAAGTCACTTGGAAGGGCGAGTTGGTGATATCGCACAAAACGGAACGCGAACTCCACAGAAAATTATTGACTTTGTGTGGAGCACAGTCACCCGTTGGACAGCGATAATATGTTTCGCCGGTTTAGGTAAGGTCTAAATTCGTCTTTTGGGCAGGTACACGTCCATTGATTGCGGTGGTATTTGATGACCTGTTCCAGCACAGGGTCTTAGTCGGTAGCCTGGCGGACCATGTCGGAGGTCACTGCAATGGCGCAAACTGCTTCCGATACTACGCAGTTCATCTCTGGTTCCAAGGCGATTGCTGCGAATACAGAATGATTTGGTTATGGCCCGCTTGAATGAGACGAGACAGTGCGTAGGCTTGTCCCGTCTGGTGGATGACTGACACTTGATCTTCAAATCGTATCCCTGAAGCAGAGTGGTCCATCGCTGGAGACGGTTTTTGGTGCACACCGGAACCCACTTCTTCGAGTCAAACACAATAAGGAACGGATTCTGATCGGTCAGTGAGGTAAAGTGACTGACGGAAAGCATTTCACGAAACTTTTGACGGCAAACACGGTCTCCTGACTGACTGGTTGCGCTTGGCTGGTTTCAAGGATCTTACCACGTGTGCAATGGCTTCCTGGCTGCTGTCGAGAAATATATACGAAGTTACTACGTTAATACCATAGTTCGAAGGATCCGACGTCATAACGATTCCCAGTGACGGATCGTGGTGGTTGAGGAACACGTCGGAACTCAGTGGTTATTTGGCAGAGACAAAGGGGAGTTGACATTCTTCTGAATAGGTACGCTTGTGATCCTTTGAATGTGGCCTGTTCGGTGGATCTCAAAGGTGATGCGTTACAGACAGAGAAGACCCGTAGTGGCTGACAGGACTGAGGAAGGACCTGGGCAATGTTACGTTTGTGTGTGTTTGCATACGTTTGATGGCGCCCATGTTCTCCGAGTCTGGTCAGCGGCCTTGTTCGCCAATGACGGAACCGAGGCGCTTTATCGAAAGCATGAAGAAGGTACATTTGGCTCGGCAAAATCTGAAGCCATTCTCATGAATACGACCAAGCACCCCCCAGTGCGCTGCCACAATTCGTCGGGTTTGGAACCAATGATGATGAGATCGTTTAAACAGGCGAAAATGCCGGAGGCACCCTTTTTCATCGTATCCATGATCTGTTGGAATATGGCCGGCGCCCTCCTGACCCCAAACGGCCGTCGGGTATACTGGAACAGACCGCGGTACGTATTGATGGTCACAAACTCCCTGGATTCTCCCTCGACTGCACCTGGAGGTGGGCATCGGCCAAATCAATCTTCGTGAAACGTTTCCCCCAATCAGTTTCGCGAACACGTCGCCTGGATGAAGCAGAGTGCACCGATGGGTATTTACTGCAGCGTTGTGACAGGTGAAGAAGTCTGTACATAAGCAGATGGTCCCATCAGCCTTTTTTAACAACACCATCGGCGTGGCCCATGCTCAGCGGTTGGTCGTTTTAGGAACACCACCTTTCTGCAATCGGTCCAGTTCCTGGTCAAAGGTAGGCAAGGCTGCACATGGTTCCGGACACCTTGGGCTGAAAACTGGTTTGGTACTGTGGAGTGATCGCAGTCTGGCTCACGCTTTTGTGCATCTTTCAAGCCCGTCAGCAAACATAGATGCATAGCGTTGCAGAAAGTCCTCAAGTGAACACTTTATAATAATAATAATAATAATAGTGTTTATTCCCAACTGGTGGGTGGCATACCGTCAGGCATGATCAGGCATGGAAAGTGATATTGTTCGAGAACACCGCCGGGTGCTGCACGTGTGCGGTTGCCAATGCAAATGATTTGCTTTTCCTGCAGATTCAACCTATCGTTTCAGTCCAGCCGCATAAGGTCATTTTCGGGGCACGACGTTAGGTAGCACGTGGCCTGTGCCATCGAACCATTGAAGCCAATGGAGCAGTCAATCTCGCCAGTCAACCTCAGCTCACTGCGGGTGGCATTAGGCGCCTACTGGCTAAGGCACGACTGGCCCATTCTTTTTCACGTTCGATTACCGAGCACCGTGATGTTGGAGCAGCAGGAAGCTGCAAACGAACTGGAGTGTTGTTGATAATAACCGTCATTTGGGGAGTAAAACCAAGTTTGAATGCCGCCATCATCGAGTCGGACCGCCATTTCTGAGCTGCGTGGGTTTGCTGGTGACTGCGGCATCCGAGATCGACAAGAATACTTTGCGGCCACGACGACTGCACCTGGAAAATTTATGACGCCCAAACCGGCAGTAACGAGTGAAATGCCACTCACCGCAAAGCCAGCAACTTGTGTGAGGCATGCTGTTTTCGACCGGGCTAGTTTCCTGATTTCTTTGAGAAGTAGGAATTAATTGCGTGAACACAGTTGTTTGAAGTAACAGATGGCTGACTAATCATAGGCGTGTCGTGTTTCGGGCAGATGAAGCGTTGGCATTCAGTGGCCAGTCCCTGCAACGTCATTTGGGCATCCTGTTCAAATCTGCGAAGCGGCCGGTTTCTCGGAACGACTGGAGGTTGGATACATAAATGAGGCAGTTGAACTGGATTTCGTCATCGAGCTGAGCTTCAAACGCTTGCATGACTGGTTGACAACACCTGCAAATGTGATGAAACTGTCACCATATTTCTTGACCAGCTTAAGGCACTGTCACCGGATATTGAACAGTGATGTTTGATCACCGGATATCTAGGACAGTGTTCTGACCGTTTCATCAAAGCTGAGGTCGCTGGGCAGCTTATGGTGGTTTGTATACCGGCTGTGCTCCAACGTGTCAAGTGTTCGGAGTCATAATCTGACTTCCTACCCGTCATTAAGCCAGAAAAATCACTTCTGAACACATCTTTGTACCACTTGGACCAGGAGTCAAATTTGTGCCGAGAAAAGGGGTCGTACGTGAACCCTGTGACAGGCTCCGGTTGCATTGTCCGAAGAAACAGAGGACTAGCTATTACTGGCTGCCGGTGTCTCTATATGCAATCTCTGATCCGGTGCTTCAATAAACTTCAGTTGCGCTTCTTCAAGGTGCTTATGTTACTGCTGATATAATTCTCGGAGATGAATAAATGCGATTGACATCGTGAGTTCCCGTACACCACTTGTCGTATCGGTTTTTTATCAGCTTAGCTTTCGGTCTGAACCTCCTAAGTTAGCTTTTCTGTCAAAACGAACACCGAAGATGCACATACTGTATTAACGCCCAATACCAGGTTAAGAATACATGTACAGCGCGTTGTATATACACTGTATGCGGCGACAACTTTCTTGAAATTCCGATGCCTTCTGGATGCGGCACTGGCAACCGACTTTCAACGGATATTGGATCATTACTGGCTGTTGGGTCTATACTTTCGACGAATCAGAGCTTGCCTTGATGCTGGACGGGCAAGCCACTCTATCTTTTGGCTAATCGCATGCGGACTGGAATTTTTGGCCATAGCAGCGTCTAGCTGCAGGTGGTAATGTAATATTGGTGATAAAGTTCCTCGTAACAACGTTCTCCACGGCTAAAGCACATACTGCACAGGCTGACACCCACCCCTTACTACCTCGTTACGAATTCACCGACGCCGTCCGGCCCTTGCTATGCGTATCATGCTTCGGTTATAGAAACCACTTAGTGTCTCACATCATCGTTCCGCAGAATCCATGTCTCGCAGCTATCCAACATCACAGTCCTCACTGTAACCTGGTACGTGCGACTCAGGAGACGCACTTACGCCTCTCTGATATATTAAGTGACACAAATTAGCAACCGTGGTTTGAGCCTTTGTGTTTTGCGCACAGGCAAGCTTCCGTCAGAGCAGATGCAACTACCGAGGTAGGTAAAACTATCCTCAGATGATTCTCCTTGAATTTCATTGGGTATGTGCAGAGACAGCATGATATGAAGCATGGTCTGCACTTTGACTAAAGATCATTATTATTAAGCTGGAAGTCTCATGCCGAGAGATGGCATAACATGGGCCAGTTTATTCAACAAGGCTTGTGCTTCGCATTCTTCCCAAAGATAAGGAACATGTAATCTGCATGCTTCAGATTAACCAGGTTCTCACCAGCAACGTTTAAAACACCAGAGTTCTGAAGACATTCCAGCGTTCATCTCATTATTTGATCGATGACGAAGTTGAACAGAAACTCCGAGCGGATATTCCTACCGGACGCCACGCTTCGGGGGGAAGCTTTTAGAAAGGTCCCAATACACCCTCACACGCCCAGAATTATGTGAATAAAGGGACCGGATCATGTTCATAATCTTATGGGCAAGAGTAGTTGACAGCAGTGACCGATCGAGAAAATCCAACACACGTCTTGCGTCAATGAACACCAAGATTGTGGGTCGTCTGAACATACAGAGCTGCTCCGATAACTAACGGAGTGTGAAGATGTGGTCGACGCTGACTCTATTCAAAGTCCCCTATGGACGTAGCAAGTGGCCACCTGAGCTGCTTTTTGAAGCACTCCGCCAAAGAGTTCTTCTTTACTGGATAACAGAGGAACATGACTTCACTCACAAGGTGTTTTCCTGGACCAGCCAAAAGAATTGAGTTGAACCATATGCGGACATTTTCGGTATTTTTCTCTTTTTTCATTTTTTTTGGTGTTTCGGATCCACCGAGTCCCTTGGTTTGTGTGGACATTCAAGCTGGTACATTCGAGCTGTGTACATTTGAGCTGGCATGTACTTGCGACAAGAAATCTGTTGCCGGGCTTTCAGCATAGCCACGGCCCAATTAGGAAAGCCAATGCTTGAGTTGTCCCGCATGTAGGCATTCGATAAGGCTTTGGGTGTGTCTACAGCCAAATTGTTGCCTTCATCCGATCGCCATGTCTAAAAGTTATCGTACCCGAAGTATTATAACGTGCAATCCTTTTGTGTGTTCAGGGAATTGGGGACTATTAAAATGTCCATCTGGAGACCTGTTAAGGGTGATCCAACTTAAGGAAAGCTTCCAGAACAGAGCGTTGTGGGGGACACGAGGCAGTCGACTCGTGTCAACCCAAAGTGGGACGCCCAAAGCCTCAGCGTCTGAACCCGTGTCATCGTTAACTTTGCCAGTCTCGACGAAAGATAATTTTCCGCTATCATTCTCAGGAATCTTACGTTTCTCACACTTCCAAAAATGAGGCCGCCGCCTTGCGTCAAGCTGAAATGAGACAACCTGCTTTCTGACTTGATCAGCCCGGCATGTTAGCTGAAATCATGATCGAGGCGCTGTTCAAAGTGAGGGAGCAAACACTGCGATGTCCTTGAGACAAATTTGCTATTGGTATGTTAACATCTGGTGTCCAAGCTGAGGCTGAAGTCTCACTGTTATAAAGGTAAGCTTACTATTTGCTCATTTAGTGCCATCGGCAATAATGCGGGATCCATGTGTACAACAATGGTGCGATAGCAAAATTCAGTGAGCATATGCGTTACTGGACGCCGAGAAGTCAATGCTAAAGGGGAGAATACACAAGTCAGTGGTGGGATCAGGCGATATAGACATAAGTCCTGGGATTCATGGGCCTAATGCGTCTTTAAACCTTCCGACGGAAGGAGCCGTAGTGAGCCGTGGGCGATACCTGGTTTCAAATCCGCCTATTTAGAGCACTACTTCCCATTTTCACTCCACTTCGGTTTCCTGATGCTGATATCTCGTAGCTTTAAAGGCAAACGCTTCTCCGCCCCCATCATGACTTTTAACCATCCCATATTCAACCGCAGTAGCGGTATCACAAATAAGGGGCTCATTTCTATGAAACCGATCAGCGTCCGTCCTTGCGTCTTTAAACCGACTCTTATGCTCCTCATCATCCGCTATATAAAAAAGCTTCCACATTTCAGGTACACAGCATGTTGAAAGCACCTTGCTATTTCAGGCTACCCCGGGGACTCATTCTCATGTCTATCACATATGTTTGGGCCTGGTCCAACTCATTGTTCTGTCGAAGTATTTTCACCGGCCTGTATTCCCGCGGTCACGTCTGCAATATCCCACTAGATGAGCTGCTGAAAAAAACAGTCCTGATAAGGTCCAACTGTCCTTGATAATGATGGCGATCTAGCTGCGGGCCGCAAGGGTTACCATATCTGATTGCCCAGGAAAAATATCCTTCAAGCCACATCCAAGTAACACATTGCCACGTGCCCCCACTCCCGCCCTTTTTGTCCAATTTGTGAATGGGCGCTGACCGCCCATAATCCATCTACTCAATGTACCTTGCCTGCCATCTACATTTGTCCTAACTGATCGGCCTTTTTAGTCACTACCAGGCTCTAATCGTCCACCAACTCTTTCCGTGCCATGTCCGCCCATTCCGCACCTTCTCTCCTTGGAGATGTGAACGACTGCACGATTAACCATCCTTACCTCAACTGTATGCTTTCCTCAAAAGCAGTCTTTATCCTGTGCCGGGCTTCACAACCCGCATTATGCGATGGAGGGAGGAGGAGCCTAAAATGAGAACAAATTTTGTCAATCTCCCGTACCTTTGAATGCTTCTTTCCTGGATGTGGCATATATCCCTTGCAGCCCTCATGTGAAGCCTAAATATCATTTATAGCGAGGCAACAAGTTCTCCCAGAGACTCACTAAGTGCAAGCGTCATGACGCCTCCGACACACCTCTACTTGCAAGGCCTCCACGTTTTTCTTCAGACTGTAGCTACACCATTGTGCGGTCACATCATCATTCAAACACGCAACACCGCCGAGCATCTCACGTTTCTCTCCGATTTATTGTCCCTGCACCCTCCGAAATAAAGCAGATGCGCGCAATTTAGCCAATGCACGTCACTCCTATTCACGTATGCCCACATCAGTTAGCATCGACCCCATTTCTTATCTCCACCTGAATACTGAGTACCGTTTTTTAAATCGGGCAGTGTTGTCGCACTGCAGTAGTTAGAAATCGTGACCACTCTCGACTGCCAGTCATTTCGGTGCGCGGTTGACCCCATAAGATAATAATATAATGTTAATTCCCAACTTGTGGGTGGCATGCCGTCAGGCTTGATCATAAGGTTACAGTCCGAATAAAAGCATGACTGGCGGGGATTGTGGATACAGGGGGTTTTGGGGAAAGGGACAGCGTCGTAACCGGGGGGAGCACTATCCGATGTAGACGTGGTCATCACTAAACCGGCACGGACAGGGAGGCACGGTTACTATGCTTTTTTTGGAGAGCACATCGAGCAATATCAAATCGGTAGGATTTGAAGGTGGCGGGCAAAAACAAAACAAGGGAGGGCAAAACAAGAGGCTTTATGCCTGAGGCACAACAAGAAAAGTGTAAACTGCGATAACTGAGGAACCAGAGCATCAGCTCAGGTGAAGCAGCAGAGTTGGCGTCATCCAGCTAGTCAAACTGAACTAAACCAAAAACCACCGCTGAGGCCTCGTGGCCTTGGACCTTTGGGCTCATGGCCGGGGTCACAAAAAGCGTAAGTGGGGATGGCAAAGTGGAGGGATTAGCAAAGTGTATAGATGGTAACAGGAACCTCAGGATCATGGTGTACAGGGAAACTGTAGAGACTCACTGGTGTCGCTGTTGTGGAGACGGGCATAATAGTTCCTTGGAAGAGTGAGATGGTGCCAACACACGAGCAAGAACGCGAGCTGTATAGAAAATTATTGATGTTGTTGGGAGCACAGACTGAAAATCCACTGAAATGGTTAAATTCGAACGACAGGTTCAGCAGTTTGGAATGAACAGATCATGCAGGAAGCTGGGGCAAGGTGAGGAGCTTATCCGTATTTGTAGTTAATAGAACGAGTGGGTGGGAGGGTACAGTCGAGGGTATGAAGGGAATAGTTGCGAGTTTGCTATCAAACTAGTTATGTCAGTGCCGTGCCATCATTGGCCTGACATACTTCGGTTTTCGGAGAGCTTCGTAACGGACATCATATGTAAGTTCTTTGAGCTGGGATGTGCAATTCTTTGAGCAGTGAGATTTTTTAGCCTGGCCAAGGAACCAAAGGTAAAACGAAGCCGATATAAGATCGCAGGTTTTTCGGTTCGTTTGAGGAGCTTTGTCGGTGTAGATTCATAGGCCAGGTGGAGTGGATAACCGCCAACCAGGCCATCCATACCTGAGATTGCCGAAGATCAAAGCTTGAGAAGCCGAAAGGATGGGATGAGATTAGGAAAGCATGGTGAGTTTGAGGAGACATCAGATGGGAAAATGTGCATTAAATAAAAAGCATGATATACAAACCGCTTACACATTTCCCCCCTCTGGTAAAGATCTTGCCTTTCGCCAGGTCCAACAAGACTCAGACTCTCTGACTCGCTGGTCAAATGCCTATAGCCTAAGCTTCTCTTCTTCCAAGTCCCATATAACTTTCTGCCGCTGCTCCGTCCCAGCTGATACGCTCACAAGTAATGTGAACCCCGTCGCTCATTCCACAGAGATCGAAGACCTTGGTCTCGGATACTCTTGCACCTTTAAGTTTTCTCATGAAGTTCAGTTCCGGGTTGCCCGGGCACGTAGGTTCTGCTTTCTAATATTACGCTCCTTCCATCTTCGAGGCACAAAGGTCGCAATTTTTAAGCTATGCGTGCGACCAACTGTGAAATGCTGTCCTGGTTTTTCTTCCATTTATACCCAAAGTTGTAGGCTGGCACTCAAGAACGTTCAACGATCATTCACCAAAGAGTTATTCCCACAGAGCAGTCCTCTCTCCTACCGCTCCCGCTGTATAATCTTAGGCCTTGAGCCACTATGGCTCAGACGGTTAAAGCTAAATTCAACTCTCTCACACTGTCTGTTGCACTGAAATGCATTTATAGCAGAGGCTAGGCGAGGCGTGAAGTTATATGCGCGCTTAAAAATCCGTAAATCCAGCAGCCCAATGTCCCGTCAAGCGCGTACAAACCTACGCTTCTATTTCTTCCTGGTCTACTGCACTCGCATCTGGAACGGTCTCCCCGATCGGTTTCGAGATATCACACACCAACACACGTTTTCACAGTCTAGATAACTTCCTTACGTGTGAAGCCGCAGCCACCCTACTTAATACCCAACTATCCCCTGGCCTCCTTTATGAACGGGGTCCAAACCACCTCTGAGTTTGACGAAGGCATATTCAGTGGACGAAAAAAATTAATTAAAACAATAATTTAAAAAATAAGCCAGCCCCTTACTATACCTTGCTACCCCTTGACTTGCTTAAAGCAACTTACACCAGGAGAGACGCTTTTCCATTTTGGGTCCCCACGCCTGCAATATCGCCTTGTTTGACTGGCAGAATGAAACATATCGTGCCCTCGATTGAGTTAATAGTATTCCTTATCCATGATTATCCTAATTTGTCACGGTTTTTTGCGTATTCTAACTACCCAATCCTACCCAAACAACTCACCCAAGATGTTCATGTACGCGGCTGTCCCTTAACCTGAGTAGGACGTCGCGATGATGGTACCGCGAATGCTAAACTCAGATCGATGGCTTAGCGTAGTTCACCATTTCCCTATTATTGCCCGACCGGGCGTGTTACACGCGGCGACAAGACCGTCATAATTCGCGGAATTCGTTCCAGAACTCCAAAGCACTAGCCACCCTGTTGTGTTGTCTGCTTTTTTGCACATAAAACCTCGCCTATTCCTCCCATGGCACTATCAAGGAGTCAGTATATTATTGAAAATAACATCCCTCCGTGCACACGAAGCAGCGTTTGTTGATCACAATGGAAAAAACTTGCCAGCTATGACGAATTCCCTGACCTTGTCTGGCGGGACGCCCGCTGCAACGAATGGCTGCCCCATTTATAGCTTGTTTGGACAAAGAGAGCGTACCTATTTTTCAAGTGGCTTTGAAAATATTCCCAAATCCCATAAAGAAGAAAACACGTGACAAAACCAGCTTCTCCAAGAAATCATCCACAGTCCTCACAGAGACATCACGGCAGGCGATCGCTAGACATTAAATATATGATTTCCGCGCTGGACGTTCTGTCATGTATGCCTATGTGAAAAGCAGACAGTTTGCCTTTTCACGTAAGCCGTCTTGTTTGTTTAGGTAGGCGATGGGCAACCAGTATCAGGTAGAATTGTTTGTCATGGGTAGATTTTCGGTACAAACTCGGACACCAAGATTAGTGTTCGGCTGCGTTGTCCTTTTGTGCTATTTTCATATCTGCAAAGTTATCAGGAATCACGTACGTATCATACATAAGTCGTCTACGTTGGTCCTAGACACTCTCGTTGAACAGCAGACGTATATTCCACTGTATGGCTTGCCAAGACAATACCTTACTGCAGGTTTGCTCTTCATCATAATACCAGTGCATGGATTCCGACAAGACCTGAAATTACTGCGTCGCGCAAAACCAAGATTTGTCTCTGACCTCAGTTGTCTGGCTGTATACCAGCCGCAGGCGGGCGACACACACAATTAGGAATGTTTCACTTTGACAGTGACCAACAGCCCTCTGGAGATCGCCGAAGCTCGCCTGAAAAAGCTGATGCACCACTCAAACACACTTAAACATTCCAAACAATTGGTGACCCAGTACGCTGAGTGGCTCATGCAGAAGTATGAGCTGCATACGTCTTACCATTTTGACCAAAAGGAAATCCTTGACAGCGACGACTACGTTCTAAACGTTATCTGTTGGATGAATACGTATGTGCTTTCTCTTATTTTGAGGCATCTGAGGCCGCAAACCTCTAGCCAGCACTACCGTTATGTTGGAACTAGCGAGGTGGGACGATTTGAACTAGCTGACTAACTTATAGATCGTTTGCGAGCACCCAAATACTCCCAAGGGTTTCACACCCGTGCTGGTAAATGCACATGCCTCCTCTATCAGGCGTTGTAGTCTCACTGTTACCCGTATTCAAAACAGTAATAAATAATATACGAAATGTTTCTTCAGGTTGCTTCCCCCATCCACCAACGGTGGTTGTCAGATTTCAATTTACCAGAGGAGGTAATACACCCCAAACCTTTTCCCAAGTCACCGCTATCAACTTTCGATGGCTTGCGCCTCAAACCTGATGGAGGCCTAGTGACACAGAATTAGGCTTTAATGTGCTTTGTTACCTGCCAATTAGTGGCAATGAGTTCTGGTGTGCAACGGATTGCGTGTCATATCACTTTAACTTTTGTGATGGTCAACCTTGCGTGCTTCGCCGTGACGACTTTCAAGCTTGTCCACAAGGCGAGTGCTCGTATGCATACTTTGATTTTGATGCCGAGCCCCCGGTCCAGAAAGTGCACAGGTCTTCTTACTGAAAGGTCCGCAAAGAAGGCATGTTGCGATGTTCATTCGTACCAAAGCAGAGAGTCCCAGCATAATGTATCCCGAAAGTCCGGGTGAGTCCGCATATTCCGCTCCCGGGAGTAACTAACCGACAGCCGTGAGTTATCAGAACAATAATGGTACCAATACTGGAGGAAAGAGACGATGATGAATTCATGTACCTCATATAAGGGCTACCAGTTCTAGTATGTTCTTCCGTAAGCGAGGCATCATGCGTTGTATGTAAGTCTTGCATATCTTGAGGCCTAAAGCTCACTGGGTATCAGGTGCAAGAAATAACGCAGAACAAGTCAACCGCTTAAGATGATTTCGTGTAAGCTCAGTTTAGCGAGATTGTCGCCGCTGGATCGCTCGTTTATGGAGTGGGTGTTGCTCCCGGTTTTTCAAGCAACTGTCTCATAGTGATATTTGAAGTAATTGTCTCGCTCTAACGTCACGAGGTCAATGGCTTAACAAACACTGCACCAAGAAGACCGTATGCTTTCGACCAGGATACAGGTAGCCGTCAAGACGCTCAATTAAATTCAACATTTCATCTTCTCCAGGTCGGACCATTGTTTTTTCCCTGGCGACATGAATGGGCGCGTGTTAGCCAGTAAAGGACGCAAATACAATCTAGCTAGTTGATCAGACATCGTGGACCCCTAGCCGCATTTTAGTCGTGTGCTTCAGCTAAGCTCGCATTGCTGTACTTTGCAACCACCGACTGCCTTCTTTATTTAGGTTGAAACCCCATGTTAGGTGTTATGCTGAGCAGCTCACCATGCACATCTCTAGCTGCAAAATATCTGGTAACTCCCGGAGTCGGCTATGGGAAACCTGGTATGTTTCGCCTTTTGCAATGGAGAACTCTGATGCAGATTACGGCAAAACTTGACCTACGCCCACATATCATCATCATATGCAAGCGCCACGTTCTTCAAACCTAGTGAGAGTTGTTTAAATAAAATGAACGGGTCTGTCGCGATGATTACTCAGAATGGCAATTTTAGGGGTCCGAAAACACAGCACTCGGTATTCGTCTGGTCGAGAAGAAGCTAGAACTACGATTCAATTTCAGGAGTATAACTCCCGCATATTTGCGTCCACTAGTACAGTGTGGGCTCTAACAAGCTCAAATATATTATAACTGGAGAAGTACCTGCAACATTGGTCTATTTTAGGCGGTTCACGTTTTAACGCAAGTCGCGATATCTTATTTCACTAGGAGGCGTTTTCCAATTTGGGGTAACTGATGACCTTGTGGATTCACTGACTTAAAAAATGAAGCATAATGAGTTGCACAAAATGCATTGGACATTGACATTATTGACTATGAAGTGGGGACCTTGAAAACATCGTCGTTTTCCAGAAATAGATTCCCTTCTTCAAATACTGAGCGACGTCTCATCTCGCCTAACATTTGTCTTTTCTTCCCTTCAAGCTGGGATAATCGATTGAATGTGTTTCTCTGTCCCGAATATTCACCGCGTTTAGATCTTTCCCGTGTTGGAGTTCCCCGATCTGTGTTGGAAACTGCCCTATTTCTTCCACGCCTTTCTGGGTTCACACAACTGACTTTGGTTCGCTTATATCTGGAACGCATCATTATGATCACACCTAACGGTTTGACACCCACAAGGTGGGAGTAATCATTGTAAGATCCGGGCAGCTGAGGATCTCATAGGACGATAGCAGCTATCCGACCAGGCCCAGCTGGTTCTATGGACGAGCGGGTTATGAAAACCGTGAATTAGGCAAAACGTACAATCAATAACAGTGCAATCGTTAGGGGCAAAAATGGTCAAAGACGCGACAGGGCTTTCTGGAAGCATTAGTAAGTACCAACTGATGTACAAACGTACAGAAGCGGGCGGTCAGACAGTATAAGTTGGCCATATACAGAGATAACGGCGCAAAAACCAATCAGTACGTTTGGGAGGTAAGGAACTGTCTTAGGTTGACGGCGCGATATGGCAACACTTGTCAGATGCAAGACCTGATTGCTTGCTCAGGTCCGTCTAAAGCGAACCTCAACCAAAGTCTATCTGACGGATGTGGTATAAAGATAATTCACGAAATAGAGCAAACTGAGGCGTCTAGTGTGTGTAGCGGATAAGACACTCGCCTACCATCCGAAAAGCTCTGAAATCGATCCTTGGTCGGCCAGTTGTTTCGTCAGAGGGGGCACTCTAAAATAGGCAGAGCTGACGCAAACTCACAAGCGAAGACGGACGGACACCAAAATATTGACATCAAATGCTGGAGAATAAGCCAAAATTGAGCAACAGCAAAACCGGGGGAACGATCAGCAAGGAAACGAAGATTTTATAATAAACGGCGTCAATCACGCTATTCATGAGTAGTCAGGACAGAAGAGGAAAATAACCGCTGATCACCTTTGATTCACAGAAGGAATCACAATCAACGCTGTGCAGAAATCAAACAAAATTATCAGAACCACCTCCCCCATTTCCTGCGTGAATATCCGATGTCGGATTTCAAGGGACGCTCGAGGCGGATACCCAAAACTACACTGTGTGATGAAGGGTCTGCGCGGGGGTTCTTCCGGTCCAAACAATCATACGATTCGTCGCATCATTCGGCATCACGAAAAGCGGGGTTTGCGTGGAAGGCGTGTTTGATTCAAAATCCTGGGAAGTAGAGGTGACGATCTTCAGCAGTTTTGATTGTTCGACTGGTCCACAGGAGACTCTCATTAGTGGGATTATCAGGATTATGCCACTGCCGCCTTTTTGTTGGATGACGAATATTTGTGAATGAAAAATATCGGAGATGCCCCCACGTTTGAGCATGCAGTATGCAGAAACTTACTTCAAGGTTTTATGAAACGGGAATAAATAGCTTAAGTGCGTTGGTAGGTTCACGTGTCTTAGCAGCAGCCTAGGCCGTGATGCGACTATAGCAGTGAAAATTACTAGGCGGATACTTGAGCGTCCTGAAAAGTTTGGTCATCGGTGCCTCCGTAGGATACCTATAGGAAGCGGTCCGCAGGGGTCACACAGCGAAGCTGTACGGAGGCAGGTTCCTGGTAAATTATCCGAACCGTCAGTAGTTACCATCAAACTGAACGCTGTGGGATATTCTTGCCCTCCTGAATGAAACCCATGCTGTCCCTCTGGCAGGCCGTTTGACTCCCCCGCAGCACATGGCAGGTAGCCAAACCCATGGGCTTCCGTGCCTTCATTTTCTAGCTGGGCTGAGTAACTAAGAATCGCGTGCGGTCTTGCGTCAGATATACGTCTGGCGCGGTTGGCAAAGGAAGCTCTGCCGACCCCCGCGATGTCGCCTTACTTCAGCCTAATGCTGAGATGTGTAGCTACCTCACTCTTGATCGTCTTCCCTGTGGACATGGGACCACTGCACACTAGGTCCCTATAGTTCGCCGCCTTTTCTCACTCAACCAGGGCTTGGATATATGGCAGTAAAGAAGCGGTATGTACCACCGGTGAAATGCAGTTGATGGCGACTCTTGATGGACCAATTGCGTATATGCGCCACTCCGTTTAGCCAGCCACTTCTACGCATTATTTTGTTGGATTTTCTGAATCTGCGATCGATCCACAGAATTAGGCGTTTGAGCGGGGCAGAAAGTTTATGTGGGGTTTTCTTCTCTGAGGCTTTGAAATGGTGACTGAAATTCAAACAGTGACACGAGGACATAATTTGTGGGAATGGGGCAAGTGATTGGAGGGGTTAGACTGATAGACATAGGCAATGTACTGAAAACGCAACACAGGATGTTCGCCCAGAGCTAGTAGCGAGTCCACTTAGTTGGTTCCTGTCAAGAAGGTCAGATTCCTGAATGCCCCAGACTTACTGGGACCCTCAAACTTCACCTAAGTAGCAGTAGAGAAGGCGTGAAGCATCTGGGTCAGGAAATCCAGCTGCGGAATAAATCCTCAAACAACCAGTCAGCGGCTGCCAGCGGTGATTAGTATTCTCTGATACCACTCCTGCACCTTTTTGTGATGCACTGTGGATTCAATTCCCACCGCGTGGGTCCGATTCTCTCCTTGTCGGTGTGGTCTACCGTGGCCAGTCGAGTCCTCTGGAAGATGACCAATTCCTCATACGAACCACTGAGCAAGTCACCTCCAACTACCACTTCACTCATCTTTTGCTGGTAGGTGATTTAGGCGCTCCAAAGGCCTCCCGGAAGGAGCTCCAGCACGTCGGATCAAGTGGGCTTTTTGCAGCGGCGCTGACCAAAGTCGTTCAACGGAGCGCTTGGACTCAACATGTCGTTGCATTCACCAGATACCACGCAGGCCAACTACCGTCCCTCTTGGATGTGGTCACCACCAACGAAAGACACTTCGTCGATCAGGTGACAATTAACACTCCACTGGGACATAGTGACCACTGTGTGCTGACCTTTGATTGCATCTGCTACTGGGCAAGAAATCCGGAACCTAAAACGTGGATTCGAAACTTCTGCCGTGCAGACTTTTCAGGAATGCGTATATTTCTCGAACACGTTAAGATGGGACCAGCCTCAGTAGAAGACTTATACAGGACCATTGTCCAGAAAGTTCACGAGGCTGAC
>SJOL01006476.1:288653-322949 GCA_004794785.1 Opisthorchis felineus
TTCGCTTGTGCCTTTCAGGCGTACGACAGCCGCTGAACGAAAAGAACACAACCGACCCGGGAAACTTGGGCAAAAGCCTCGATCCTGTATAGCAATCCGTGAATCCGTGTGTGTTATAGAAGCAACGCCAACCAGTCAGCCAACGCTGATTGGTCAGCCTGGACCCAAGGTCGAAGTGTTGTGAACACCACCATGCTCTTTGTAACTTTCGCACTCACTTGTTCACAATATAGCTTTTGGGTTCCTTGTTGGCGAGTCTTTTTCCGACACTTAGGAACTGAAGCGGGGTTGCAGTTAGTTCCAACCGTTACAATCACCATTTCCGCTTTTTTAGCATACAGCAGCTCACAGCTGTGATCGAAGCTATACAAGTTCACGGTGGGGTTGTTTGAGTATACGGATAGGACACCTGGACTGGAAGCGGAATCCACAGTGCCTGGAGAGGGCTTGGAGGCTAATACCACACATTCAGAGAACATACGTGTGGGGAGTATGCAGTGCGCGTGTTAGGGCTGGGATTGGACATTGTCATTCTTCTTGGGTGAGTTGGACTTTCAGTAAGTCGCAATTATGGGATTAGTAAATGGATAGTAAATATGTCAAGCACATGGTCGCCCAAAACTTGACTTTGGATCTTACTTTTCAGATGGGGCATGGTTCTGGCACTTTGGAGGCCGGCCATTACTAGAGGGGACATGTCTTCCATGGATAATTCCCAAATCGGTATTGTGCTCTTTAACAAGCCTTCTGCTGTGGCGATCACAACCCGTAAGGAAGGGATACGTCGTACAACGGCCTCTGACAGGTTACTTAATTGCGCATTTTTATAGCTCTAGGACAGCAAACTTTGAATCGACAGGTTTCCAAAGTGAGGTTTCATTTGGGGAACGTGGTCACTCACGCCAACGGTAGGGCTTAAGTAGTTTTTCTCAAACCACTGATATATGCAATGTTAAATAGGTGAATAAGTTGGGGACAACAGTCCAAGTATAAGCCTTGGCTATGTGCTACGCATGCCCGGTTACCGCCTGCGGAGAATAGCGCTGTTTTCCGTGCCTAATTCGGAGTGGCGTAAATTTAGAGTTGTACAGAATTTGACATGCCAGGAGGTGATAAAAGATATTTCTAAAGGTCGGTGCAGTTTTGTTCGCCTTCCGGGATGGGGTCCCCGTGACCCTCTGCTTGACTGGAGACACGGGACGATATGGCAGCTAACCGATGTCAGTGGTACTCACACTCGTATTATCTCACCGCGTGTTGGAGGTGTAGGCACCTCAGATGTCTGTAGTGGGTGTCCCCTAGATCCCCTCCTTGTCTCATTTTTCCTTCCACTTTATAAATTGACAACGTTGTATGGCAGTGAAACACTGGGGTTCTCATCTCTATTACGGTCAGTGGTGACGATTAACTTCGTTGGCAGTGCTGTCTTCTGGTGAGATGGCTCAGTGGTTAGCGCACGAATTTACTGACCGGAATGTCCGTGGTTCAAACTCGACCTTTGCATCTTGACTTCCCCAATCTAGGCTTGTGCAACCTGGCAGTATTCCAGCCCTCATGCTTCCTTCTGATGGCGTGGCAGTTAGGCACCAAAAGGGTGCTACAGCTAAAAAATTTTCCTTTTGGTGAGATGCAGCTTGATAGGTAAATCTTTCCTCTATCTGATGCGATCAAGCGGTTTGGTGATCCCCTCGGTATGTCTTGTAATAACACTGCACTCTGAACGTGAGAAGCGCTCACCAAAACAAGTAGCAACATTATTTAGAATATTTAGTTATTTTGTACCCGGATGTGATCTGAGCCGAGTAGTGCAACGTCGTACGCATATTCCAAGTCCTTATGGTCTTCCCTGGGCAGAAGCTCCGCGCCAGGGATCAAGGATACAAAGAACGTTTCTCCATCAACTGCGAAGTTTCAAAGTAACGGTGACAAAGAGCAACTCCCTTGGGCCCCATTACGAGTGATGAACTCAGGGATTACTCTCCGTAAACTCACAGGTTCATAGGTTTTGAAGTATAAACTGGAACCAATATATTAGGGACACTTGAAGGGGAGATGTTTTAAAAAGACAACGCGATCGACGGAGCCAAACACTGCTTATGAGAAAACGTCTGTTTTTAGTCTTCTGTACGTGTAGTGATGTTCGAGCTGTCATAAAGCAAAAATATGTTCGACGCATCCACGACCCGGACGGGACCCAGCTTGGTCTTCACGACCATGTCATTCCCACGTGCCTGTGATACGTAGGACGACACCATGACATTTACGGCTAACAGTACTCAAGCCACATCGGCCGTCGCGTGGTGCCACCAGCCGGGTCGCCTTACTTGCTGCATACAGCAGGGCGGGTAAGCGAAAACATGCTACTGCTGACGCCTCCTTTCTCACACTTTCACGTTTACCGTCTTTCACCCTACCCCACCCAAATTTGAATACTTTCTCCGCAGGTCTCAGCTCTAGGACTGACCGTTTTGCTCGCCCTGCATCACACTTAGCTGCAGCTTCTGTATGTCCAAGTGCAGTCACAACCCTAAACACTTCAAAGTCTGTTTTTAAACCCCGAAATCCTGTCTACTTAGCCGCCTTTAATGTTCGCACACTGAAGCAAGCAGGTCAACAGGTGGCTATTGCTCGTACGCTGGATTCCCTCTGCATTGATGTATGTTGTCTGTCAGAAACAAGGATACAGGATGCAAGTACTGCGATCGAACTGACTACCCCTCGCTCTCTTCCAGGTTCCGGCTACGTACTTCTGGTGATGCAGAGGCCGCTGCAGCTGGATATACTGTGATTGATATCGTATTGAGCGACCGGGCGGAAGCGTCTATGCTTGATTGGATACCTGTTGATGGTCGCCCCTGTGCGGTTCGTTTGAGAACATCTGTGAGAGAATTTAGAGGAAGTGAGGTCCATCGCACTCTGTTTATTGTGTCTGCTTACGCCCCAACTGACTGTAGCTCTGAATCTGCCAAGGACAGTTTCTATGACGCTCTAGGTGCCCTTCTACAGCAGGCTAAAAGCTCAGATATCGTTTTGGTTGCTGGTGACATGAACGCCCAGGTAGGTAGACTAAGCGCTGCTGAGGCCCGATTGGGTGGTCGTCTTGGATTGGACACGAGACGCACGGACAACGGGGATCGCTTACTCCAAATGTGTGCCGATCACAGACTGTTTCTTTGCAGTACGAATTTCCGGAACAGCGGAAATCGCTTGACAACGTGGTGCCCACCAACAAACCAGCCACGAATCCAAATAGACCACATTGCCGTCAGTTATCGGTGGCGAGGGTCGATCACCGCCTGCCGCTCCTTCTGGAACACCAGCGTGGACTCCGACCATGCACTTGTACGCTGCTGCTTTTCATTGCGCTTTTCAGGTGTACGCAAAAAGCCGCACACATCTCGCTTAGCCATTGAGAAGCTAGTGGACCCAGAAGTCAAACGAAATTATCAGAACCAGCTCCTCGAACGCCTGCCGGACGGTACGATGTCGGATATAAACGGCCACTGGGAAGAGATATCTAAAGCGCTATTCAAAGCCGGAAAGTCTGTTTGCGGTACAATCCAGCCAACCTCATCCAAACATTGGATCTCTGATAGGACCGTGTCTTTGCTGGAGACCCGGCGACAGATCCCTCCTGGCCGCAATCACAACTCCACCCGACGCATCATCCGACGCCAGGTGAAACTGAGTATCCGTGCAGACCGAGAAGCTTGGTGGACCCGAAAGGCCGAAGAAATGGAAGAGGCAAAGAATGCTGGTAATGTCCGCAAGCTGTTCCACTTGATTCGTTCGACTGGTCCTCGGAAACCTCTTGTCAGCGAAACAATCAGGGACCAAAATGGCTCCCTGATATGCAGCAAAGCAGAACGTTTGGATCGCTGGGCACAGTACTTCGAGCAGCAATTCAGTTGGCCACCTGCTACCTCCAATCTAGAATCCTGGCCTTCAACAGAAAGGTGGACCGTGAATCTGGAGCCGCCTTCAGCCTCGGAAGTGTCCGAGTGTATTTCTCTACTCAAGCGTCATCGTGCTGCTGGTCCTGACGACCTTCCACCTGCTCTTTTCAAGGATGGCGGTGGACTTCTCAGCCAGTGCCTGTCTAGCCTATTTGGGTCTATCTGGGAGAAAGAGACCGTCCCAGACAACTGGGGTGAATCGATAGTAGTGCCCATTTTCAAAAAGGGTACTCGCAGTGAATGTAGCAACCACAGAGGTGTTAGTTTGACTCCTGTTGTGACAAGACTTCTGGCGTCACTGATTCTTCGTCGTCTTACGGTGGCACGCGAAACCTTGACTCGTGAGAATCAAGCGGGATTTCGACCGGGTAGAGGCTGCGTTGACCACATCTTCACACTCCGTCAGGTGTTAGAGCAACGCCATATGTACAGACGACCCACAATCTTGGTATTCCTTGACTTCAAGGGTGCGTTCGATTCTGTCGATCGGTCAGTGCTGCTAACTACACTTGCTCAACAGGGTATGCCCCAGAAGTTTGTAAACATAATCCGATCCCTATATTCACATACTTCTGGGCGTGTGAGAGTGTATGGTGAGCTCTCGAAAAGCTTCCCTACAAAAAGTGGTGTCCGACAAGGATGTCCACTCTCTCCATTCCTATTCAACTTCATCATTGATGAAATAATGAGGCGAACGCTGGATGGTCTTCAAAACCCCGGTGTTCAAATTGTTGCTGGTGAGAGCCTTGTCGATCTGGAGTACGCAGATGACATTGCCCTCATCTTTGAAGACCAAAACGAAGCACAAGCCCTGTTGAATAGACTGACCACCATCATACCATCTTTTGGCATGCGCCTTGCACCTTCAAAGTGCAAAGTCATGCTTCAGAACGTGCAGTCTTCGAACATACCCCTTACAATTCAAGGAGAATCACTGGAGGTTGTGGAAAATTTTACATACCTCGGTAGTTGTATTAGCTCTGACGGAAGTGTGTCTGATGAAGTCAGTGCAAGAATCTCAAAGGCTCGAATCACGTTTGCTAATTTGCGTCACTTGTGGCGTCAAAAAGGCATCTCACTAGATCTTAAGGGTCGTGTGTATCAGGCTACAGTAAGGGCTGTGTTGTTGTATGGGTGCGAGACATGGCCTCTGAGGACAGATGATGTGAGGCGTCTTCAAGTTTTCGACCACCGATGCCTCAGAAGTGTGGCTGGTTTGGGGTGGCGTCAGCGTGTTAGTAACTAGGTGATTAGAAAACGGGTATTTGGTTGTGCGGCAGGTACTTCATTTGGGGAAAACATCCAGCACCACCGACTGCGATGGCTCGGTCTTGTGCTACGCATGCCGAAACACCGTCTATCGAGACGAATGTTTTTCTCCGTGCCTCCTTCAGAATGGCGCAAACAGCGAGGGGGAAAACGCATGACTTGGCAGAAGGGCGTGAAAGAGATCACGAAGAGTTTGGGTGTTGTACACCTTCCATGATGGGATCCCTGTGACCCCGCCTGTGCTTGGCTGGAGACGTTGCAAGAAATGGCGGCTAATTGATGTCAGTGGCGTTCGTGCTGTCAGTTTCTTTCCAGATTGTCTGATTGGGCGGTTGGAGGTGTAGGCACCTCAGAATGTTTGACAACGGCCAGCACTAGGTCCCCTCCCTCACCCACTCTTTTTCTCTTCTTTTCACTCTAGGGCTTTAAATATAATCAGACGAACCTTTTGGTTGTACACCAGTGAAGCATCAGTGTCAACACTGATGTTGCTGTCTTTGATGATGATGATAATGAGGATGATACCTATAAGCGACTTATTTGAGGTGTTGACCAAACTTTCGCCCCGATTATCCTCACATTATGTTGTAACGCGTTTTTGAAAAATGACGTCAGATAATCGGCATTCTCCTGGCATTTGATTCGTTTTCCGAATGCTCTGGATGAGTTTTGTCAGACAGAGCTAGTCCTCCATCATTAAACAAGACAAGGTGAAGATAGTCAGGACCGGTTATCTTGTTTTGCTTCCTTTTTATATCTCCTTCCGTTGGGACCAAGCTGTGCTCGCTCACTGTGAAGCTGCTGGTGTGCTGAACGTTTAACTGGACACTTTAGGCCAGCTGAACTGTTCTTTTAAGTGCTCCACCCACCGAAATAGGCGGCGAAACTCTTGACAAAAAATTTTGAGCTATTCTCCAGTGTAATTACTTCACTGGTCGGCGGTTTTTTTGCGCCTGTGTTAAGTATGGATTGAAAAAGGGCTCGACCATTCCCTTTTGATGTCGTCTTTCCCGTCTTCTCCCTCCCGATTTTGAGAATGCATGTCGTCCTTTCAGAGGTTAAACCATCCCGGTGGGACCACCTTTCTAGTCTTGGTCAGGGACATGGATCTCTGTGAACTCCGAACTGAATAGTGCCTTGGCCTAGTTTTCCCACGCACATTCAAAAGTTGTAATCACAGCTTTTCGGATTCCGAACAAGTGTTGATTTGGGTGATCGGTTTTTTTTACGTGTTGCCATGTTGTCTAGACGGCTGATGCTGATGGACTTCTTTGGCGACCGAATCTTGCAGGTAGTAAATGTCACAACGGTTAAGTCATTTTCTTGGTCTCTGGGAATTGAGGTGCAAGACGGCAACAAACCAGCGCATGATCTGACTCCGTGCATGCGTTCCAAGAGGAGCGGCGCTCTTGAACAAGATCGTCGTCTTTAGCTGATTGCTATGTAGTCAACCTGAATGCTCGGTTGGTTACGGTTGCAAAAACAGGTAACGCGATGCTCATGTGTGTGCTGAATGTGTGTTTGCGACAACTAGATGGTGATCAGCATGTATTTGTAGTAAATGATCTCCGTGGTCGGTTCTGGAGGTATCTCTACCAAATCTTCCGCCTGGACGGCCCTCCTGCTTGTCTATCCTTCCTAGGTAGGCATTAAAATCCCTATCCAGACTACCGATACTTGTTCACTTGGCAATCCGCAGGAGTTTCGAAAGTCCTCCATAAAAGGCGTCCTTGACGCTTACTTCTGCAGTTTGTTTCGGTTTATGGAGAGAAAAAGAACGGATTTCGGGATAGGTGGTTGAGGATTTTGGCAGACCCAGCAAGTCCGATTGCAACAGTCGCCTGCCTATCGGAATCCGGTCAAGCAGAGCGTCTTCAGCTCCCAAACTGGCCGCTATACGCCTAACATTGCGATCATGCCGAGACGCTTCTGGATCACCTAACGTCCGGAAGGTAAGCCGTGAATAAACTGAGCTGTATGGACCGTGTTCATGTGCTTTTCCATGGCAGAGTCTCATATGTTCCGGAAACAGCACACATCCATTTTTAAGGACAGGATGGTGTGAGCAAGAAAGATCTGTTGGTGTATCTGACAAAGGGGGCGAGATGGCTCAGTAGTTAGGGCGCGAATTTACTGACCGGAAGGTCCATGGTTCGAACCCGACCTCTGCCTCTCGACTTCCCCTGTCTAGGCTTGGGCAACCTAGCAGTATCCCATCCCTCGTGCTTCCTTCTGGTTGCATGGCAGTTAAGCACTGAAAGGGTGCTACAGCTGAACGACTATCTGACAAAGAGTGCGGACATTAAACGCCTCTATGTCGAACAGATTCCTTGGTGTTAGTGTTGCATGTTTCTGTGTTATTCTTTTAGTAAAAGACTAGGAATCGATGCTGACTTTATAGAACCATTAATGGATGTTAGTGTATTAGCATGGGTAGTAATAAGGGTTGGGGCTGATAAAGAAGGCTAGCCGCTGCCTCTAGGCTGTGTAGGTACATAGTATTTCTCGGTTACCCGGTCCGAAGAGTGGGCATCCTTTTACTAAAATTTCTAACCCACATGGCAGAAGTAAGTGCGTCTGTGTTCCAGGGCCATGACTCAACAGTCTGACCCACTTTACTGTGGACGACTTGCCTAGCCCGAGGGCGCAGGGACTAAGACGTCTAACTTCTAATCCCATTTCGCACAGCAGATGTCTTCTGATCAGCCCCAGACTCTTTGGTTTTAAGAATATTTCGACGATGCTGGATAATAAATAAATAAATTGTTCAGCTGTAACACCCTTTCGTTGCCTGGCTGCCATGGCATCCGGAGGGAGCACGAGGGCCAGGATACTCTCAGGTTGCCCAATCCTAGACAGGAAATGTCGAAATACAGAGGTCGGGTTCTAACCAGGGACCTTCTGGTCAGTAAGTTCGCTCCTTAACCACTTAGCCATCTCGAGCCGTTGGATAGTGCGCCAATCAACTAAGTGAAAGTGCAGGGGGTTCCCCAATGAAAACGTCAAGTGATATGATCTGGCCCTGGAGGAAATGACCACTGATTTATGGGATCAGAACGCTTATTTCCCACCGTTTTGAATCCACGAACTTACCTGAAAATTTTGGATGCCTTAAGGAGGCTGGATTTTATTGCGACGAGATGGATTTTATACGTCTTTGACTATACTATTGGGTTTCACTATGTCATCCATGTAGTCTCCACTCCTTATTGGTCAATGAAAAACAGTCCATTGAGGCTTTATGGTGGATTGAGGTTCGATCGTGTTTTCGACTGGTTCTCCAAAAACTTGCGCCGCTCCACTGTCTTGCGGTTACTTTTGGGCCAAATGTTTTGGTTGAGGGTCTTAATCATCCTCGTGTTTAGGTTTGAGCGACATAACAGTATCCCAACCAACGAGTTGACTAACAGCTTTTTGGCTCTCCAGGTTGAAGACTGGAACATGTGTCGCGACATGTGCCTCGAAGCTTGTAATTACTCTGACAGTCTCACACCAAAAGCTGCTGCCATGGAGTCAGGCTTTTGAGCCAAAGGCTCTTATTGGTGACCCTGACGGTCCCCCTGTCTAGGTTTTGGCACCCTAGCAGTACATCTGTCCGTATACAACCATGAGGTATTCGAATAACAAGAATTCATGCTACATTGCTGCATCCAACAAGGCAGGTGAGCGGAGTCGTCATCACCATCACCATCAACATCAGAAACAGCAACATCAGTATTCACACTAATGCTTCACTGCCGTATAACCACAAGGTTCATTTCACTATGTTTAAAGCCTTGAAATGAAAAAAGAGAAAAGACTAGATGACACAGCGACTTGATGCTGGCCTACAACAATCAGTCTTAGGTGCTCAACGAGACAACCCACAACATAAACGCTACTGACATCGATTAGCCAATATTTTCTTCAGTGTCTCCGGTTGGTAGACACACCATCATTCATAGGCGTCGAGTGCCGATGAAATTCGGGTTTATTTAAATGCTCTTATCAGATTCAGGTCATACTCGAAGAGCGGTTTATCTTGATAATGACTGGTACTGGACGACTTGTGGTATGAGCTTTTTTACTCCAAAGCCTGTTCTAGTTCACTATCGAGGCTATAAATGGCGAGCGGCTGTGAAGTAATATTTTGTGTCAACAGATAATCCCACAGTAGTTTCATCATTATAATGCGACAACCTTTTGATTGCTCATTCATTCATTCTCAACTCAACTGTATTCTTGTTAAGCTACATTTGCTATTCTGAACCTTTCAGGCTAACTGAAGCTTGCTCAGAAAAATAAAATTGCACAAATAGTCCACGAAGCTTGAACAGTATTCGGTTACCAGTTTTTGGAAGTCGGATTAATTTTGGTGTCAGTTGACCGTCGTTCCACGTAGTTTGTTCCATTCTGTCTGTTTGCTGATATTTATGACAATTGCGGTTTGATTTGTGCTTCGTTTTCTTTGCCTTAGTGTTACTGTCTAGAACCAGTCAAGTTAACCGTCGTTATGTAGGAACGAAGGAATTTAGTTTCTGTCGCGAAAATAATCAGCAGAATCGGAAGATAACTCCACCACGATTGCTTCGTGCAGAGAGTGAACCGCTTTTGTGAGGCCGTTGCCTCTTTCAGGGTTATCTGCCGGACACAAGGGAGATATTTTGAAGCGATGAATGTCCATCACTTTCGTTCAGTAGTTAGTGAACCAGGCACGGAAATCTGTCGGTGGGCCTTCCAAAAATTCACACTTCATACACCTGATTAAGAGGTAACTGAAACTCTAGGGTGCGCGAATGTTCTCTCTGATTGCCTGTGACCATACTTTAGTCCATAAAGGTACTCCGGTGTGTTTTGAGTGTAACGCGATTTTGTTGGTGAAAGGATATAAGTATCTTCTAGTAGGTTTTTTGCAAAACAGCTATTTTTCCTTTCGGCGATAGCATCTTTCTGCTTCCAAACGCGTGTGCTCACAATACCTAAATTTTTATTTCAGCTGCTAATTAATGGTTCGCGTCTCGACTGCGCTTTGTTGGAACCTGTACTTCTTCATTCGAAGTCGTAGTTTCTTGCCAGTGACTAGTGCTTCTGCAGCGCTACGCCACTATTCTGTTTATTCCAAACCTACTGAATTGCAATGTATGCAAGAACATTACCTGGATATGTGCAAGCGATGTGAAGGTGAGTTCAGGAGAATACTGGGCATCTTCGTGGTGTTTTATATAGCTGGCAGGTTTGCGCGTTGTTTTGCAGCGTTTTTACCCTCTTGTTCATGTAGTAGCTCCGCCGGCCTCCTGATTAGGCATAATGAACACTATAGGGTGTCACTGTCCCCGAATCCATACACAACAGTCCTCATTGAATGTTGAGGAGCATGCTCTATTCTGTAAATGTACATACACGGATGACCCCTTCAGGCTCTTAGGAGCATGATAGGTTTCATCAGTTAAAGGCTCCATTTAGTTTCCTATCCCGGCTCATACTATTGGCTTCTTTGATGTGGGTGTTTGTGCACTTTTTGTTTTCCAAACTCTTTTAACTTGATAATCAACTGTTGTCTGAACGTAACACACTACCCATAAGGTTGCTGAAAACTCTTCAACAGTCCACGACCGGTTTCGCCCTTCTTGTTGCTCGTCAGGTAGGCGCACTCCCCGAGTTTCAGTCAACCTTAAGCTCTAGTTAAACCCAAATTGGACAGATTTCGACAACTACTCTAATTTGCACACGAATTTGGTTTTTACAGGTGACTCAACTGAATCCACCTGAATTTCTCGTTTATGATGAAGCGGGCCATCATAAACGAGAAATTCAACTGGATTCAGTGGAGTCTTCTGTCGAAACGAAATTCGTTTGCAAATGAGAATATTTGTCGATGATTGGCCGTTTTTTGTATTGTTTCATTCAACTCATGTAATCCTCAAATTTCTCTCTTTTCGCTTTCAACAGATGGTCAGCTTTGTTTATTATCCGTTTTACCGTTAAACCTGTTGCCATCTAGGAAGTTAGGTGGCTGACTTAGAGATACCAATCGACGTTACTAATAGATGAATGGTGGATGTGTACTGTTTTGTGGTGTTTTTGTTACATCACCTTTTCCTGTTAGTTTCCTCGTAGTTGTGGTTATATCAGCAACTGTTTTTCTCGCACTGACACTTTTCGCTGAGTGCACGAGTTGTCTATGCTAAATCTGCTCAATGGTCCACTTTGGTGATGTTTTTGTTTGTTCGAGGGATGCTCTGTGTCGGTTCGATGAACTCTGACGTTTTTTGAGCCTGATGTTGTCCACTTTAGTCTGAGCTTTGAACACTGGTCAACGACCTCCAATTTTATCACCCATGTCGGTGCTTGCAGCTCTTGCTCTCTTTTGCTAAATAAACAGGCGGTGGCAGTTTGCTGACACCGTGGACTTTATCCTGCAAGGTTTGAGATAGCTTCAGAGGTTAAAAAGTTAACGCTTAGTTGAAAGGTACCGAATTTTTATTGCCATTGTCAAGGTTTAGGCAACTTGGCAGCTTGGATGACAGCCATCTGCCGAAAAGTTGTCTCAGTTGAAGAGCCAGGTCAAGCCAAGCTACCTGCACGGCCTTTTCATCCTAACTGGAAATCATCACCGGGACGCCCCTCACAGGTCTCGGGAGAAATTAGCCTGGAGTCACGTGGACTGCCACAGCCTGAACAAAGTCGCTTAAGGGCTAGAGATTCAAGTTGGACCTCCGTTTTTGTGTACTTTCAGCTGGACTCGGTATGACGTTCTGGAATGATGTGAGACAGACCAGACCAGGTGATAATTGGTATAAGCCGGCTTGGGAACAGTGCACTTTTCACACAACACTGAATGATCCGTTCATTGGAACGATTCTCTAAGTGCTCCTAAGGTTGCCGATTTCAGCATCATTAAGGGAATGGTTGTTCCAAACTTCCGGCTTTCTCTGGCAACCGGTGAAACTATCGTAGCTTCCATTAGTAAGGCGGATATATGCCGTCCCGGCAAATGTAGTCCATTACGTGTGGTTGCGCATCACTTACTAATGGCCATTGTATTCGCCATTCGTGAGTGAGATTTGAACCCAAAAACAAGCACACCGATGCTGTTAGTTCCACTTCCTTAGCCCAATGTCAATATGGAATGCGTTTCGGATTGCATTTTCAGGAGTGGCTGCGTCCATTTCGTACGTCCCATATAATAACTGCGATTCGCCACTTAAGTATTCGATTGTCAGAAGGCAGTTAAAAAATCTACTTTGATGTCGGTTGAAAGTTCAGACGCAACCAGCCAGCTATTTACAAGTAATCAGGATTCCAACAAATCGCTCATATTGGCTTATCCAAGATGACTTTTGTTAGGAGCCTACAGAATGTTCAAGGTTCCAGGAACAGACTCCGGGCCCTGAAGCTTTCGTAATCGATTTCACCTATTGCCTTATTCAGTAGCTCCCATCCTCTTTAACCGATCACGAGCCCTTCACAAGGGTTTCAGTGAGAACCATATGCGTTAAAGATGGAATGTAACCACAATGTGTAGCTCGGGCGAGGCTGTTCCCTTTCCAATGTGCAGGTCACTTTATGGATTTAGGTTTCCAACGTACTCCCCTCTCACGTGGGTACATTTTCTCACTCTCCAAGCTCTACTTTGACCGGCTTTGCAGTCCGTTTTGTTCATTCCGATGAACCAAAACTGTGTAAATATATAAATTGATTTGAATTGTCGTAGGTTTATAGCAGTCCAGTTCAGTTTGTCATTTACCATGTATCTAGGGTACGTTGATTCCAGTTGCTCCCGGAAAGTGGGATAGCAGGGAAGATACAGCCAGGCACTGGAGGCGATGGCATAACCGGCTAGTTGCTGTTGAATGACTAGTTGTGTGCAGCAACGGAAATCTGGGCAGCTACTCGTTTGCGGACGATAGCTTTGACCGATTGATGGATTGGGTCCAGGGTTCCCCATCCATAGAGGCGGCAATTGTCAACCCGACTGAGTTTATATATTAATGTTTCATAATTTGTTATCAGGTCATATACTGTCCACCTCTCTAGTGCTTCTACTCGGCACAGGGTCGGGTGAAAAGGGCTCTACGAGGCAGGCGGTCCTCTGGCTTACGGAGTACATATCCCAACCAGGATAACCTATGAAGCGTGTGAAACTCAAGCGCGGAAGAGTTCATTTTTCCTAAAAGCATCTAGCGTACCTCAGCAATGCTAATCCAATGTTTCCACCAGACCCGACCAATGTTTCGGAGGCACCTATGGTCAAACATGGACAACTTTCGTTTGTCCTATACGCGTAGAAGCTACGTCTCAGATCCATAAAGCAGTATGGATTGCACTGTCGCAGTGTAAACTCTTCCGTTGACAGACAAACTGACGTAATAGTTGCTCTGTTTGCGATAGCGCAGGATGAAAGGGGACGGTAGATACAGAAATCAGACGAAAACAAAGGAATATTGAGCTAGTGGTAAAAAAAACAATGGAATACATACAACAGCTGGTTTCGTGGCATCGCCTTGTCGGCCAGTACTTCCAGCCGTTGAGTCGGCAGGTCCCTGACACGACAGTGGACTTCTACCGGCCAAACCAAGCCCCATTGTTACGTTTCCATGATTCTTCAGGTCATGCATTTACTTCAAAGCTTCTGCCAACCGGAACCCGTCCCCGGCAAACAAAGCACGGTGAGGCGATCAATCGCCTGGTGTATGAAGCATATGACCAAGCCAGCGTAGCTAGTAGGGCTCGGTTAAAGCATCGATTGGATAGGCATCTTATTTGTTGCCGAGATTCATTCGTCACACTTCATGTTGCTAATCCGACGTTACCACGACACAATTTCAATGCTTCGAGGGCAGTGGTAGTCAAACACAGGTGGTCTTCATCTTCGGCGGACAATGGCTAGGTTTCACGCTCAATGCCTCATTGCAGACCCTATCGGCGTCGACTCCAGCAGTGCTTAAATCAAAGGAGAGTGAAACGAGCTTTGTCGGCTCTGGCACTCACTCCGTCAGCATTGATGCCACTATGCGTAAGCCTCCTACCCAGACAATTAAATTTATCTACCATCTGTAGTGGTTTTAATGCCATGGCCAGCTTTGGTGGCGCACTCGCTCAATCTTGCAACGGCGGTTTGAAGGTGTGAAACACGTACCAAATCGCATGGCAATGCTATTTAGACTATTTAGAGTGTCTTGTATCCGGATGGAGCTTGAACGAAGCAACGCGTAATCCTTATACTGTAGGTCTCAAAGTTCTCCAGGAAGAGATAGCTCAGTAGTTAGGGTGCCAGCTTACGGAACAAAAGGTCCGTGGTTCGAACCCAACCTCAGTATCTCGTCGGCTCCTATTTAGGCTTGGGCAGTCTGGCAGTATCCCAGCCCTCGTCCCCCCTTCCGTTGGCATAGCAGCTAGGCACCGAAAGGGTGCTACAGCTGAACGATTTTTTCTCCAGGAATAATTTCCATACCGAAAGTAGTAGGAGCAGCAAGGATTTGTTCCATAGGTAGTCCGATTGTGAAGTTGAAAACGAAAGATGAAAGCGTTGATGAACAACACCTACTGAAAAATGCGCCACCGAACCCTTGGTCTATGGGTGGAAAGACAGCATTTCTGCTTCTCTAATTATTGGAATTCTGGTCTCCAGGATGTAAGCCCTGTTTTGGCTTCGCTCTCCCATCACAGGGAACAGCCCAAATTTATAACAACTCATAGCAGGGACTCGCTACCTTTCGGCTGCTCCTGTTTAGCATTTTTAGCATGATTGTGCCTCGTGGAACGAAGCCCGAGCCAGTGTAGTTCAGCAGAGGCATTACAGCAATCCTCCCGGCCTCCACGTCGATGGTCCAGGACGGACAGTGTAGACTATCTCGAGGATGTGTTTCCTGATGCAAGAATAATGTCCACCTGGTCATGTCGATCGAGTTCGATTAGACGGCACATACAGCATGTTTTAGGCGAAAAAACCTTACGGATCCAATTGTGGTGGTCGCAGAAGTCGAGTGACTAGATCATCTTCGCTTATCCATCAACCAGGAAGAGCTTTTCCAGCCAATTGAGCTAACAACTCCTCAATGGCTAATCGATTTTCCCCAATCGGCCGAGACTGCTACATCGGTAATTATCTAGTAGTAGTCACAGGAAGATACACGCCCACTAAACTAATGATGCTGTCTTTGAAAGTGTCTTTGTAGCTATTTTTGGATGAATTCCCGGCTAGTGAGCACGCAGAGAAGCATTCGTAAAGGTCTGTGCGTGATTTTGTTGGTTTGTCTATTAAATGTGCCAGACTTAGCAACGGTGTGAACGGATCAAAGACCGCCACTGACGACACTTCTCTTGCCTTTTAACATAGACGGAGCGATGTGGCTACGGTATTTAGGGTTTTAAAGTACGTTTCTACGTTATGTTTCTGAAATGACGTATATAAACTATCAGGACGGATACGGTAACCAATTTAAAGGCACCTTTTTAGGGTTCGGCTGAGGACTTGAAGTCTAGAGCCCTATGTATTCTTTCAACAGCACACGTACCTAGGGTAATGTAAACACCACAAAATTTCCAATCATCATTCCATACCTGTGGTTGCTGTTGTAGTGGATATGATTCTGCGCAACACTGCGAGAGATCTTAGTCACCTCAGTGTGGAACTCTATGAAGTTTTAGCTGTTATTCACGTATCTTTACAGTACACTGCAGGGTCCTTTGTTCGAACTTTTCCACATGAAGGTAATATATATCTTTTCTGTCTCTTCGCAGTGAAGATTATTTCAATAAGAGTTGATCATGAAGGGATTTTACTTTGGTTGTGCCATTTTTTTGGGTGCATATCAAGTGGGATACCAAACACGGTTGATTCAGCTTATGGATCTTGTTACAGCGGCCGTCGATTAATTCACAAAATCTGACTACTCCTAAGTAGTCAGAATGTCTTGTCTCATTGATCGTCGATCTTCTCGAAGAATTTGGCAATTACCGAATCTTGGGCCCGGTTGCTTAAGGTAACTGTGTGATCACATCCTGAAAAGCTCAGCCACAAAAGCGTTTTTATTCCTATCTTTAATCGTCGGATGGGTACTAGGGATCGAACACGACTTAACAGTTAACAGTTCCGGACTGCTACCATCCGGACCACCGCCCACCAGTTTGCGCAGCTGGTGAACTTGATTTTAGATATGAATCTACTAGTTGTTTTCGGTCCGAACTGTGAATGTACAGTGAGTGATACGTGCGGTCGTTCGACGCTGTGCTGCGACGTGTAGATTCGAGCAGCAGTGGAATCCAGTAGCCCAAGATATCACTTAATATCCACTGGTCTGGTCAGCGTATAATTATACAGTAATATGACTTAGACTATATTGCTACCCCGTCTCTCTGTCGATTAAGTGAATAATGGAGTTCCACCTTGTTAGAAAGCCGAATGCTTGCCTCAACTAGTCTTTTCAACATCCTACCAGCGAAATGGGACTCTTCAATAGAGGTTTCGTCCTGTAGGTGAAGCGTACCTATACTGAAAAGCCAAGAAATACTGTTCAGCTGTTTCACGAGCCTCCATTGAGATGCATACCATGCGTATCGCTGATGATTCTCACTAAGGATGAAACAACTGTACAGTTCTTTTCGGCTTTTCAGCATAGGGTTGCTTCACTTACAAGATGAAATCTCCATTGAAAATTCCAAAACCTCTTCATAAGAACAACAATTAGTATTCTGACAGTGAAATCCCTACTCGGAAGGGACGTGATTATGACATTATTTATGGGATACTAAAGGACAACGTTGATATGCAACATAAATTAGCACCCAACTCTCGAATCCCAGAGTGGGTGGTGAATTAATAAGGAGCAAACGTTATGACTAATGATGGGGTTTATATATTGCATTTAGGAGTATTTCACCATCTGACTATCCCAGAATGAGCAAGCTAAGACGGGATTTAGCGTCGGTTAGCCTGCAATCACACAAATTACGTCACCTGTTTCGGTGTTGGCGGGCTTTTCAAGTGGCAACTCCCCATGCGGCTTTTGGACCTAAACAAGTAAATCATGACATTGAAAGCTATGGGGTTTGCCTTGATGTACCATTTTTTCCTAACGTGTTGTCTAGTTAGACGCGGTATTTGAAACAGCCGTGATAACAGCACACGTTCAAAGTACTGGAACTTATTGATAATGTGAGTTTGCCAGGGAAGCATACTCTAGAACCGAACCGCTTAATGGATATTGTTGAAGTACTGATACACATATCTAGTTTCAACATGCACGCAAAGTGAGTGGAAAAAGCCTTCCTCTTCGGATTTTACTCAAAAACTTTCACCGTCAGAGTTCAAAACCCGCTGCACTCTTCTTGATTTCATGCTTTGTTTTACTTGTTGATTTGATTGATGTTAGTTTCTTTTAAAGTTTTTCTTTGCCTACCATTGTTTTTCTCCACCGAACTACCTAGTGCGAGCAGTCGAACTGACACAAGTTGATCCAAATGCCGTGTTTGTCAATAACGAGGTGAAACTGGGCAATCTACAGATATTCGGATTTGACTTTGACCACACCTTGGCCACGTACACGAAGGCGTTGGATGAATTTATTTTCAACGAAGCGCGTGATTGGATGGTTAAGCAATTGAAGGTAAGCTATCGGTTGCTCAGCTGATCGAGACTTTTTTATAATATGGCAATTCCATTGATGCAGTATGCAATGAATGGAGCCGCGAATCCGTTTCTAAAAACTATTTCCGTAAATTATTTGCGACGCTGTGTCCACCAATATATTTCCTCATCAAACCGTAGTGGTTTATATCTTGGCTGAATTCGTAGGGTAACTTCCAAACTGGTTATGGCTAATCTGTTTTTTACCCCTGACCTAGAGCTGTCACCTTATTGTGGTGATCGAGCTTCACTGCTACAGTGCTCCTGCGGGTTACACTGACTGGGACGTCGTTCTTCAAAGTTCAAGGAAGATCAAAAGGATCAATCAATCAAAGAGTGGCGAGCCTCCTTCATTGACTTAATCGTATTCCAAGCCGACCCGTGGGACAAACTCCTGCTGTTCTCTGCGATAGGCGTCTAAACGCAATAAGATGTTTCCTTCAGCTGACTAGCATTTGCACATTCATGATGGCAACTACGCTGGCTTTTCCTGGAGTAAGGGAAGGTCAGAAAACGTCTTCCCCCCGCATACCCCAACTGCGCAACGGCATCCGCCTGCAATACGTTCGAAATGATTTAAACAACCAAGATGGATTCTGTTCGAAACTGCTGTGTGGAGCAGAATTAGGAATCAGACTTCCTTACATTACTTCGTTGACTATCGAGCTACCTATCGAGCTAGGTAAGTCCTCCACAGTCGAGTGGCTCGGACTTTTTGGCTGCTGTGCTGACCCCCCCATCCCAAGAAAACCCTATCACCTGCTGCCCCGCGGGCTAGTGTTTCGAATCTAGAGCGCTGGGTGAGATTCTTCAATCTCCTTGTAGCACATAAACGACCGGAAAGTTTCGGAAGTTATAGTTGCTTGGGCAACCGCGATAAAAATTTCCACCTTACTGCTCTTCACTTGTTCCTACTCCTACCCGAATTTCTATCCGGAGGCTCAGTCAACCCCCACACTGCTGGTTTCAACACCCGCACCTTCAAACCCATTGATCAGTAAGCTTCTCAGACAGGCACGCTGTCCGAAATTTGGCCATGTGATTCCAGCACTGTCATCGTTTTGAATGTGTTTACAGAGGATGGTTCAGTTCATCATCATCATCTGAAAGTCTTAGGCGATAGGATACAGAAGAACGAAGATAAGCCGGAGTCGAAATCGTTCTCTCTTCCAGTATCGGCTTATGTTCCACCAGAAGGTCGCCCAGAATCCGGAAAAGATGACTCATTAGATCTGCTGCGTCAAACAACGAATTACGATATTTGAATTCTTGCTGCAGACATGGACGCCCAATCTCTCAAAGGAAAAGCAACTGGTTATTTATTTTCCACCTACAGACCGCTCCACTTGTGTGTCCCAGCAATCTGTATCTGGCCAGCACAGCGTTCCAATTGAACGTTGTTACTGAGTCTCCTGGAGTCAACTGTTTCCTAATCAACCATGGTCACGAATAGAACACACCGCAACAAAATACATATGACAGAGGAGCGTGAAAGAATGTGGCTCGTTTTGGGACGGGTATCAAGATTTCGACCACTCGGTTGTTCGGATGTGGTCAGCCGTCACATCACAAATCTGAAAATGACGATGAAATTTTCGTGGTTCTGATAACGTCACGTTCGTTCTCAGAACATTCAAAAGCATCCGATGTGTGACTGTGGATCCCTCTTGGGTGCATAAATATTTGTTTTTTTTTTCTACTAACGATGCAGAAGCCAAGTATGAATTGGTTCAGCTGTACCGGCTCGATTTCACAGGGAGGTTTGGCTGTTGGGCTTTGCGTGTATGCCTGGGGGGTGCAGAAGCGCATTTCTGTGTAAACCACTGTCGTATACTCCCTACTTCATTGCAGCTATCTCTTGTCATATGGTACAGCTTTCCAAGGAGCGACACAGTAGAGAAGCACTGTCAGGGGGTCATGGAATTTTGTACGATCAGTTTGTCCTGCATTATTCATCTTTTCGTTCGAGACGGTAACCACTGTTTACCTAGCCAAGTGCGAATCTCAAGTTGGCAGAAAGACTCCTCTCCTGGCGCAATTATTCTGGTGAGTCCATACCAAAGGGGAATCACGTGATTCAAGTTCCGCTCCTGTTGATGCGCACCAACCAGAACCTCTGCTCCATATGTCTGATACCCTAGTGGGTTTTTGCCTCTGAACAGGGTGATGTGTATGGTGAGCCCTGCTATCCGACCGGACAAATTCAACACGGACGTATTCGTTACGCTGGATGAACTTTAGAAGAATCTCCTTGATAAGGTTGACTTTTCCATGAATAAGTCCAGGTGGTCGTGCATTACACATGCCTACAAATAGGTGTCGGTGCTCGCAATGGTAAAAATGCTATTTCCGTTTGGTTCACGCTTGGGGGTTAAAAAAGTGACGGATTTTGAAGGCTGCTGATATGTTGCATGTTTTTTGTCCGTATTTGGGGAAACAACGGTGAATGTTATCTTTCCTCTAGAGACAGTGGGGAGTTTTGCCTGTGTGGGGGTGGAACAATATCTTTTAGGTCCGCAGGTAGCCTACCTACACTTATACGAGTTAGCTCAGTGGTTAAGGTGCGAACTTCTAACCGGAAGGTCCGTGGTTCGAACTCAACGCCGGTATCTCTACTGTTCCTGTCTGGGCGTGGGCGACGTGGCAACATCTTGGCCTTCCTGCTTCCTTCAGGTGCCATGGCAGCTAGGAACCCAGAGGTTGTTGCAGCTGAACAATTATTGTTGTTATTTTATAACTTGCTTGGAGTCGTTCTCAATGGCTTAATGCATAATCCAACACCCTGGTAATGATTAGCTCCTCGATGAACGATTTATTGGATTAACTCCTTGTACATAACACTGATACTCTGTGAGTATTAGGACATTTTGGTTCGCTTCGTTTAGATCACGAAGACCGTGAATTTTACCAGAGTAACTACATCTTCCTGACTAAAATAACATGTGTACGTAACACTGACTTATTTGCAGCGATGAAGAAGGGTTAGGAAAACGATGGAGTCATGATCGTGAAGCAGCATCTCAAAATAAGACTGGGGACACCCACATGACTCCGATGTGTTTTCAGCGATCGAAGGTGAGGACCGAGCGGTGTCATTTTACATAATACGGTTGTGCTTCACCATCGACTTCAATACATTCTGTGATATAGGTTCAGGCGGTGTTTGTTCTTTTCACTCCTATAGCCTGGTTATATGCTCTTCACTTCTGAGGCCGCATATGGTGTGGCAAATGGCAGCAGACCGGTGAAGTGCAAGTAAACAACTTGTGTTGACACCAAACGAATATTATGTGGCGTGCTCAGAATTTGGAGCCTTCCATACGACGGTTACAGGACTTTATCTTGTTTTATTACCTCAGCATGCATTGCATGTTCTCTTCATAGCTATGCCTCACATGTAAGAGAAACGTAGCAGCGCGTTGAAATTTGCTGAAGAGGTAAAAGAAACGGGAATTTTATGGTTGTTGAGTAGAAATCCAGCTGCCCTTTTCCTATGTGCATGATATTGTCTCACCCGTCTTGGCATCCCTTAATAGGCTTACTGGTGATGCTGACATCCTTCGGCAGTCGGTCCACTGAGTACCATTTTGAATCGATATGGCATCCAGTTGCGTATGTGACCTGGAACGGTGTCGACAAAATCTCGGCACTATCTACGTGCGCCAGGCCGCACGTTTGTTAGCTTCTCTTTATTTCTTTCGTATTTTGCGCGTTTGGGCTATTATCCGAGGATAGGATCTCAATAAAACACAGCGCTATTGTTTTTTGCGTATATCTCACTAGGTTATGCTTCTCAATCCGGTTCAGGGGACTGTGAGCTACCGTCAAAATAGATTGTGGAATGCTCACTTGTATATATACCTCAAGGAAATAGAATTGCTGACTCGACGAGATCACCAATAAATCATGCGATTACTTATTTTTGGTCATAAGATCTCTTGTATTGTGGAGCTACAGTGACCAAATTTTGTTGCTCTTTTCCCGGAGAGTTGATCTTGGGTAGTCAAGCTGCGCAATGCGGTAACCCTATAGTGCTTACGGATTGATTCAAAGAGTAGTTGCGGCTCTCCTTTTAAGCTATGTTATACAAGTGAAAGATGGGTACTCGTAGATGTAAGCGTGCTGTTTTGGTTCCCAAATAACGGAATATCCAATAACGTGTGAACTGGGTTGATAAAAACACTACATTTGATGACGTGTAAGATTATGGTACAAAGAGACTAATTATCAGTGACACTGTTCGTAACAAAATGTTGTTTTTGAACGCTCGAGCTTGGTTCAGCTATGGCAGTATCTCTGGCCTGTATGAACTTCGACACCTGTGGTTCTATATGGTAAAGTTGCTGGAGACAAAAGCCAAGTCGGCTGGATGGCAAGTCAACTGCAGCCCATTGAATGATGCTCAGTAAGGAATGCACACTGTGGAACGTACTCCCTCCCTCCCAGGTTAATATACATGTCGAATTTACATATGCACAACGTGCTTTGGCACCTGTGGTTTTCTTCTGATGGAATATAGTAGAAATCCTTGAATCCACCGGGTTGCTCGCAGTTCCTCTGCGTCCTAAACCTGTGGTCATGTACTTTGAGAGGAATCACCGGATAGGTTTGCATTTTGAACGCCATCTCATCCTTGATTTTGCCGTCGATTTATAGAATTCCTCGAGTTCACTGGAACTGTGAGAAAGATGACTTTAAAAGACATCAGAACAGGATCTGCTTCGCCAAGGAAACCAATGTAACTGATTTTGAGGGTTATGAACGAGACCAATTTAAACATCACGATGCCGTTGCTGGAATTGGGTGTGTGCATGTGAGAATGTTGGTCATAATCATGTTGCATTTACCGCCAGAACCCCGCCGGAACTTTTTGAATAAAAACACGGGATTCGCACACTGGGACTGCAGTAAATTTGAATGAAACGAAAACGATTCACCCATAATATGTCGCTGGAAAAGGAAACTAGTCTTTCTGATTTTGCTACCGCATGTTTACATCGTAGTCGTAAATTATTACTCACAATTGCTTCTAACGTAAGTCAATCTGAAATTCCGTGATTAACTATCATTAAAAACCGTAGTAACACACTGATTCATCTTTGAAACGTCTGATTAACTACACCCGTGCATTCACCAAGTGGCAGGATGCGTGCTATAGACGTTGCACTTATCCGATCTTATTGCGGCATGTCGATATCGCCACTCTGTTCTCCCTTTATTCAAGGAAGACAAAAGCCTCATAGGTCACACATCTCAGTCTCCTCGTGAATTTATTTCATGCTTCCGGTTGTGTCACACCACGAGATCCAGCGAACCGCACTCCATCATTTCTCTACTCTGGTGTCTGCCCGGGACATTTTACACGTTTCGTTTGATGTTTGATGATTGCATGAGTACACCAATGTCGGTAGCCCGGATCTGCCGTGGTCAGACATCTGTGCGTAACCAATCTGTCATTACCACCAGACTACGTTCGATTTTCCCATCTGTGATGAACACTTCTGTTGCAAGTTCGTTCAAGTGATATTAGGTTTCAGATGAACTAGGTTGCACATGATATGAGTGTGACCATAAATGTCAACTACGAGGTACGCATGTGTTTGATTGCCAGACGCTATTTTGGTGAATTCAGATTAGATGCAGATGGTCGCTTACAATCGATGAGCCTCAGCAGGGACACAAGGTGTCTCGACGACCCATCTGTATATGCTGGCTAGCTTTACTGTTTGTTACACACTAGTTGGCGCGGCACTGCTGAATACATCTGAGGCGACGTATGTCAACTCAACTGGTGGATGGGAACAACATTGTTTGTCTCGTCTCCACCGTCAGCTCGAGCTAGCTCAGTGGTTAAGGCGTCAACTTACGGACCGGAAGGTCCGTGATTCGAACCCAACCTCGGCATCTCGATTGCTCTTGTCTAGGCTTGGGCAACCTGGCAGTATCCCAGCCCTCATGCCTCCCGTTGGCATGGCAGCTAGGCACCGAAAGGGTGCTACAGCTGAACGATTTGATTTGAACACAATCTAGTAACCGGTTCAACTTTCTAATGAGTCCTCTACGGTCATTAGATCCTACATTTTTGACAGCACTTGGTTACTTGGACGCCGGCTTATCTTGCTGGCAAACGAATTCTTGTCAGACTTACATGATACGTTGTTTTCGGTGGCATATACACAAATTCGTTGTATAAGTAAGGGCCAATAAATGTTCCATTCCCGTCTATGAATAACGTCACATGAGCGCGAAAACCGCCTACTTTAGCGGCTTTGTGTACTGATGTACAGTACATAAAATCTTCGCATGTCTTTCGACCAGCCTTGCTTTCGAGATTTGTGATGTTTGAACACGCTTTATCCGCTTAAGGATCGTTCGGTTTTTTGAGATAGTTATTCTACCTCACCTTCCAACTGTATTATGGTCTTGAGGAGACCACGAAGGATTATGGGTGGGTTACTGTGTTGAGACAATTTGTTGGTGGTGATGATTGAGTATGCATGCTCCGCGGTTACACATCTTCCGTCTTTGACTCCTCATTTTGCGAAATATTTACTGTGTTGGGTGGATGAACTATGATTCGCACTATGCGTATCGTCATTCCGACAATTTCTTGCCTGAGTGGTTGCGTTTTTGAAGAAATTATGGTTCATGTATGGTACGTGACGCGTTCGTGAGTCCCTTTGTTTAATCTAGTTGATCTCAGTGAACTACGACCATTTGCACACCAATTTGGTTGTAACGGAGACTCGAATGATTCCGAGCTGAATCTCTCGTTTATGATATTCTTCAACGGAATATGCTGCACAAGGCCGCCGTATGTTTCAGCTGGTACGATATTCGAGATGTAACAGTATATTCTTTTGAACTATCACTACTCACAAGGCTGCTGAAAACTCTTCGACAGCCCACGATCGGTTTCGCCCCTCTTGGGGCTCATCAGGTAGGCACAGTGCCCGGGTTTCAGTCAACCTTACGGTCTACTTGAACCCAAATTTTACCGAAATCGCGAAGTGTGCTCTCGTGCACATCAGTCTGGTTTCAACAGGGGGCTGAACTGAATCCCAGCTAATGACCCTCAACCTTGTGAGTAATATTCTTCCAAGAACTAATTGATCTTACTTTCTAGGGTTATGGAGTGCCGTCATCCTGATACTATCGACCGCATTAGGTCAGGATCAATAGCCGTTTCTTCGAGGAGGCATAGTATGAACCCAGTGACGGCCTCGCATAGCGCAAAGCATTTCCTCAATACACTTTTACAGTTATCCACTTACTCAATCGGTGCAGACAGTCGGTAGCCATAAATGCAGCCACGCGCTGTTTCCAAGCACCTATTTTGCAGCCATTTGACGGACACGCAGCACTTTATTGCCGCTTCAGCATGAAGACGGTCGACCCCCAAACAACACTCGTTTCTAAGTGTCTTTCAATGCATCCTACAAGTCCTTCAAAGTTAGCTGGGTATGGGTTGTCCTTTATTTCATGTCGGCTAGTTGACACATTGCTTCGCGTAAGAAGCACCACAAAATACGATACGGTTGGGCCATAAACGGTCAGCACACTACAGTCGACTTGGTCGGTCTGCCCAATGGCTTTTCTGTAGCAGTACTGAGGGTTGCTAGATCACAAGACGTGATTCATGAAATACCGATGGATGCCGTCGGGCGGTAACAGTACAATCCAATAATGGTTCAGGAATAAGGTTTATAAGGTACGAAGTTTGAGGTGCGATTTGCTTTTAATTTGCACCTTCCGAATCAGCTATGTAAACCTGGCCACATAATAATTAGTATCGTCAAAATGTTCTCCTGAAAATCATTAACTACTTTGGAGCATCAACGATAATCACGTTTCTTCTGCCTGAATATGTTTTTGATTTCATCGATCCCATCTTGAAGTCCCCCACTGTAGGTGTCCATTTAGCGGTGCTGTGTGCTTTTATACTCTGTGATTTCCGTTGTCGAACTTCCATGTTTTTATTGATGTCTGTATGACGTTCGTTTAATCGCTCTTGACGTTGTCTTGGAGGGTAGTCCACAGGCATATCTAACAATGAATCTAGTTTAGGGGTACTTTGAAAGCCATTTAAGTTAGAACACTGCAGCTGGCCGACGGATACATTCATCAGCACTACCCTCATCTGCATTGCACTTTTCGGTAATTCATTGGATGATTTGTCTAAACTCTCTGTTCAGTGTCCGCTTGATATGCCGCCACAAACTGAGCTATGTACCAAGTAGTTTCAGTCAGAATGTACTTTCTGAGATGTTGATTTACTACGGGGAGCTCTAAGAATGAATATTGATAGGACCCGCTTCGAGTTCAGAAGAGCATGCTTCTGGAACAAGCTGTCCGAACGAGTTCATTTGTGATATCCGGATTCCCCAAGGTTAATGGCAATGTTAGTTTGTGCAGTTGTTTTCTTGCAAGTCTCTTATTCAACCTCGTGTAGGCCCCATTGCAATCGCGAATTCAGCTAGATTGCTCATAATATCATACCTATGAAAGTTGAGTGTAATTGTGGCTACTCTGAAAATTTGCGACTCAGCATGCGGCTTGAACATCCTATTTAATATTGTGCCTCAAAGTCACCTGATTTTCTCGTTGTTGCATCTCCTTTCATATCTGCGCAGTCCGATCACTTCCAACCTGCTACTTTGCATTGCTGTTTCCATTGATTACCATAGTCGAAGTCACTTTTTTTCATCTTCTTGATTGTGCATTTTTCATAGTATCCGGAAGATCTGATGAATTTCACCTACAGCCCCGACTTCGCCATTCGTGGTCTACATTACGACGTGAAAAAAGTACGTCTAGTTTTTCCTCCATCATTGTGTTTATCTTGGTAGGATATAGCGCCGGTGACTCGCTACTAGTGAACAACTGTATGATTATCCGATAGAACACCTTTTTTCGCTCTTTCGCCCATCCATTTTATGTCGCAGTACAGTCCGACGGAAAGATCATTATTCTTCCATGGTGCTTTATTTGCAGTATTTTGAAATGTGTCTGAAGCAGTAGTATCTTTCAGACACTTGTGATTACAACTGGTGAACAGTTTGTCCATCATGTGGAGACTTACCAACGTTTTTTGGCACGGATCATAGCTGCTCAACTATCTGACTTTGGTGGAGACTGATTCAGTATGAGAAAACTATTTAGGATGGATTGATAAGTTTCCTCTGGAATACCGAACGGTGGAAAAGCTTCGAATAGGGACATCATTAGTGGTGAGGGCTGGCAGGTTACAGGTTATCTCGTTTTCCTGAGTAACATAGCATTTCCGAAGACTGGAGGTCATACAGCGTTCCTGTGACAACTTCAGATGTGCCATCAGTTCAGTTTTTCATTTTCGATAAGACACAGCATGGTAATCTGTGGTGCCGATCACAACATTATCAGCCCATCTACGTTAGCTAACTGTTATAGAACAGACAGATGTTTGTGAATATCTCCAGTTCGGCTTACACTATGTAACCCCACAACTTCTTATCTACACTCTCCCAGGGCTATTTGATGAAGGTGGATGCCTATCATCACATCCAACTGGATACGGTCTATCGTGGCTTTACGCCGGTATCTTGTGAGCAGACCCTCGAGGTGTACAATGGAAGTCATTTGCCCACCGATGTTTTAAAGCAAAATACCCTTACTAGTTCTGCCCTCGCAATGCGCAGCTCATCCAAGGTCAGTGTTGTCTCTATCTGATACCGTCTTCTCCTAGTCAGTGCTTTTTATTGCCTCAGGTAACATATCATTCCCGTGCGTTTCCTTCCAGGTCATGGAGGAGAGGTTTTGAAATCGGTAATGTACTGCATTTTGTAAATAATGGGAAGTTTCTGAAGTGTTCGTTGTTGGATACCTCTTGTAGGGCAGTGTTAACGTGCCCTCAGACTCCTGTCAGGACTGTCCAGCTTTTTTTTTACCCTTGTTGGGAATCTGCAACAATGTGCTCGTTATCAACATCTAGTAAGATCTGAACCTGAAAGCCTTCGAATCCAGCAATGAATGGTCGATCAACAATGTGTTGTACTTGCAATTACTCTGGAGGTAGCACCTCAGCACACAGTTCCCAGCATGTCATCTGGTTTCGACTGGTGCCTCAAGCGCATTAGTGCCCTCAATTGTATAACAGTACTGTTTGGATTGACCTTACAAACCACAGACAATGCCCAACGGTCCGTATAAAATCACGTGAACACCGCTAGACAGCGATCAACTTAGCATTATTCTTCTTTCGACGCAATCAAACTAATGCAGGGCCAGGTGGCGTACCGTGAACAAATCTGGTTGTTCCTGAATCTCTTTCATTTACAATAAATAATAGATTTTCTGGTCTCTCGTGTTATGAATAGTTTGTGATTGCGATCAGTATGCCACTAGTACGGGTGAGACGTCTCTTGGATTGAGTTCATACCGGTTTCAACCAGGTTTACAATGCGGTTCATGCCGTGCTGCTGGGGACGATTTTGTAAGTTCAAGTATCGTGGAGCGTCCACTGAGCTAGGCAGCTTAGTTGCAAACGTTTCATCACCAATCTAGGTGGCTTGGTTGTGGCGTAGGTAGTGTGTGTGCTGATGTGCTTGCTGCTGGCCTTGGTTGATTGGTTGTTTGGTTCGGTGGTCGCAGTGTTGGACATTTCGGCCTGTGTCCTCATTTGTCGATGTCCGCGTAACTTTTGAGATAGGACTCTCCTACTTCAACCCATTGGTCGGTGCTCGAGTGAGCTCCTGCCTTGACGTCTCTGAATTTCACGTCGTGAACTATGTTGGTCACTCCAATTTTCAGTTTCATTTGGATGGTCCGGTTGATTAACTGGTCCTTTGCATGTGGATTGGGTCCGGTTGGACGTGCTGGTTAACCGAATTTGCCGTGAAGTACCAGTGCTTCCAAAAAGCCTTTTCTGTCTTGTGTTTCCTCCTACCAAAATTTATATCTCTTCTAAACTGGGTTTGTGCCCTTCTTGGTCTTAATCAAGGATACAGAATCATCTGATGGCTGCGTTACATTCTTTTGTTTATATACATTGTCTTCCCACTTTATCCACCATGGAAATTTTCACAGACGCCCTAGTTTATCTGACGGGCTACATTGTTTCTGTTGTTTTTGGCAGTGTTGTGGTTGCTAAATCGTCACTGTTCTTTTTTGTTTCGGAAAATACCTCCGTCATAACGAATCCATTCTATGTGAAAGAGAACTAATATACTAGTAGATTAAGTTACGGGTGAATGTGTTTAGTACCAACCAGCTTGCGACCGTTGTCTTTACATGTTAAGTTTCATTTTCCATAACCTATAAGGATGGTCCCTGTGGTTTGAACCAGTTCATTTGACGTTATATACTCCCCTTGGCGACTTTTTGACATGCTACATTGCTTCGAGGAATCAGGCTTTTTGCCGCTGGTTGTGGAAGTAGAGGAACTGATCTCAGTAATATAAGCGCGAGCTGTTTAAATGATTCATTACAAGAAAACGTGACAGTGAAATGGACGGTGGTCTCTCTCTTAGTTAAATACTCAGAATGTGAACGACACTGAACAAATCAAACTGAGCGTGAAAAACGTTTTTAACTTGTAATTCAAGCAAATCAATGTAGAACGGTCACTCGGAAGCAGTGGCTTTGTTCGCGAAAACTGATGAAATGGTAAGACCACACGGAATGCGGACAGCCTTGGTGTACCGGAACACAGCTTGGTAGTAGCAGTGGTAATGACCCAGAGTTGCCACAATTCGACGACGAGCAGGCGATTGCAAATAGTCAGTCTCACTTGGCGACTGTCGTCAGCAAGGCTGACATCCTTCTTTTTCATTCAGTCCACCAGGTCAAGGTGAGTTTGTGAGAGCGCGACTTTAGATATGCAGATAATACTCCAGCTTTGGGCGAATCCGGCTTTTCCAGAAATTTAATTCGAACAGAGACAAATTACTTTTTGGAAATTAGATGGAAGACCCCTTTCTGAGGCTCTCGAAGCCAGCAGCTTTATGTGACTAGACGAGGAAAGACTACTGGAGAAATATAAACCCAGGAAAGACACGCAAGGAGAAACGTGAATGGTGACTTGGACGATTGAGAATGAGATGGTCGAAGAGAAATATACCTACAGCTGCTGTTCGGTGGATGGGAGTTCAGTTCGATCTGTGATCTTTAGTTCATGACATGGGCGATGGTGTGCTCAGACCGAACCCAGAAATGCAGTCTTGGGAACATATATTAGTTGCTGCCCGTTTTGCAGAATAAGAATGGACGGCGCAAAGTGCTCTCACTTGCGAATGCGAGTATAAGGAAGAATGTGTATCTCATGGACAGCATGAAACCTCAAAATACGTCCAGAGTCACTTCTTCTGAATTTCCGCAAAGATAACTGTCAATGCAGGCTATCTGTTTCGGCCGCTGACCAAAGGTTAGGAATTTCCTTGCGAAGCAATCCTGCCTTCGACATTTCCCGGAATACAGCGGCTTTAGCCTAAAGTAGAAGTCCTGATGTTCGACACAAGCCAGCAGGTGACGGTGTGTCTGTCTTCACTGAATCTATACCGACGATTTCTGAGGCACTCCCAGCCTTAGAGATTCAGGGGCAGCTGCCTGGCAACTTCACTAATTAAGATGACGAGACGATGATTAGGATCAGTTGGGTCGCATCACTTTGGAATTGGGTGAACGTGGGACTTTGTCCTTGTAGAGAGTAAATTTTGAAGATGATAGGTGCAAGTTCAAGCGAAGTCCTTAGAACAGTTGGGAAGATGGTATCAAGCCCTGGGGGACTGCATGTATTAGAGACCGCAAGACTTAATAAACATTCCAAACATCACGAGAGATTCAGCTGGGTTCCAGGTGAGTCTTCCGTGAAAACCAAATTAGTATGCAAATGAGTGTATTTGGCTAATGACGAGGAAGCAGTTTGACCAAATGTGTATAATGAAAACAGCCGGGCGAAGATTACAACGTTCTCCTCAGGGACCAATCCTACCGCGCCATAATCGTGGTAGTGACAAGGTACTTACGAATAACAGACTTGACGGTACCACAAATCGAGCCGATTCCTGAAAAAATAAAGAATAACCTATCAGCCCCTCATTTGACAAAGTTTGATTTAGCTTTACCCGGACAAGCTTTACGGGCGTTTCATGCCGCAAGTAAGTAGGACTAAGACGGCGAAGAGTGATGGTGCCAATGGTTTGACGTGGGACTGCTCTTGTTCAGAGCCTGCGGGGAACCGTGATTGAGCCATGGGGAGAGTATATCTGATCGAGTTTGAAACGGCTTGGGATTGTCTCCATGAAAACCCGTCACGTCGCAGCACCGATGCAGTCATGACTAATTCCAAAATGTCCTGTGTGTGGTGGACATCGGTGGAGCACTTGTTCAGCGAGGGCGGAAACGCAAAGGGAAAAACGAATGAAACACTATGTGGGGAAAAATTCGAGATAATGACAAGCTCAAGAGCATGGCTTTGTTGGGATACGGAATTGGAACAGAATAAACTGAGGGGAAACATGAGGAACTGCTGCGCAACCCGTCAGCACAATGAAGAATGAAACCAATCTTTTGTGTGTAAACATTGGATTTGCCAGCGTTGTTGTTTTTAGCGGTGGAATACGAACATGGATTCGGTTGTCTCACAAATTTACTCAGAGACCGGCATGATAGGAACCGCTAGGCAGGTGATGAACTTTGATCTCATGGTTTGATGATCAGGATCACAACGATCAAGTTAAACTTATTCGAGCAGCTGTCTACGGAGAACGAATGAACCTACTCACGGACACTGAACAACGAAGTTGGACCGGGACGAGAGTTCTGTGTGAGGTACAAAGCCTTGGGTTTCGATCAGAAAAAGGACACTTGGATTACGTGGAGACAGAAATCGGTGCGCATAGTTGCCGTTGCAATTAACCTCCTAGTCTTTGGAGACACGTAAATAAACGATCCATTTGGTTCCCTGTAAAGCGAGTTGTGTGTCATTTTTTTTTAGAAAGAGAACCTAGCTGTGGAGTTTCCGAACAGTGGATGATGGTACTTTTTCAGGTGGTTAGCACTTCACTAGATAACAATGCTGCACGTCAAACATTTGCCATGTCACAGTCCGAAAAACGTATGCACACATCTATCGGTCTATTTTCGTCATGTGATTTCATTTTGAACTCGCGAATTCCTCCTGTTTTGTGAGGAAACTTGGCGATATCCCATTTTCACTATCGACCTGAATGTCATGAGGTGTAATCCACCCACCATGTGGCTTAGAAATATGTGTTGTATCACGCGCCAGAAGGAGCCGATGCTTTTTTGAGTAACGTGAAAGGGATTTTTCATGCCGGACTGTTTTGGTAGGATAACGCTTCAAAAAGCGTTATCCTACCAAGCGTTCTGTGTTTATCCTTTCGTTGTAATCTGTATGGAGCTATTGTCCATCCATTTTGAGTGAGAAGGCCGGTATGCTGTGTGCTGGTTGCTTGCTCCTCTGTGCGTACGTGACCCAACACACCGGTTGATACATCGATTGCTCAAGTGGCAGGCATGCATACCAGAATAAGCGAATGAAATGCCAAACAACCGCGTAAACCTGGCCAAACCACATGAAGTCCGGATAACACACTCGAAAGTAAACGGTTCACCAAAACGACTCCTCAGTAGAATAAATTTAAGCCGGAAAAAGGAGACCGCAATTTACGAGAGAGCATATCTTTTAGATTTTTGGTATTAATAGTCTGCTGTGGCACCCGAACACAAGATTACGTTGATGAAGCAATCGATCAATTCAATGGTGACCGGGAAAAATTGATGGGAATACGCGAAAGACCAACAGATTTACCCAGACTGGATGTTGCACGTGTTTGCTCTGTGTATTTCTGCAGCAAGCAAACAAATGTGACTCCATTGTCGATTTGTCGGAACAACCAACGGCGAACACACCCGAGCTACCTATATTCCGACACAACTAAATGTGACTCCATTGTTGACTGGCTTCCGGAACACGTGCACCCACCACCTATAGTTTATGATGAACTGGGAAATGTGACCAACTCATGCCACACCGTGGTTGATAACAATGGTTAAACGCCTCTTAACTACATAAGTTGCATCCCAAAGGACATTTTGCTTCAATTATTCAGAACTCACTGCACATTCTCCTGGTCGTGCAGTGGACCTACTTCCTTCTAATTGCGCGGGGTCTTGTCACATCGAATTTTCAACACCTAACCTTGTTGACATTTGACTGGAGCAGAGCGAATATGTGTGGTATCTGACTGAAGCTCAGGATGATAGACAACTCTTAGTGTTGCTCGGAGAGGCACCACCACCTATATATGGTTTGCATCTCCGAGTCTCTGGGTCGAGTTGCTACTCCTACTCCAAGAGGCTAGAATACTGTTTTTTGCAGTGAAGATCGCAGGGATGAATGAAAATTGCTTCTCGACACTGAGGTTTACTTATTCTGCTTGCATTTTTTGCAGGAGGCTTCAGATTCGCGTAAAAAACCATTCTGTCCGTTCTTTGCATCCGCCCGTCATCCGACTGTTCAGTAGTCTATGCCTTCTTCCCAACTGTTCATCGGTGATACGAATGCATGTGAGTGCCGAAAATCACTGGAGGATGGTTGTCAAGCCGAATGATAATAATAAAGGAATGACCCATTCCACATCTGTTTGAGTTCAAAACCGTCGTTCGCACAAAGTTTAGTTTGTGGTTTTCTAGTGAGTTCGGCTAAATAGCCAACGTCTTGTGGATCAACCATAGCACCCTAGTACGCGTTCGTGGTTGAGCCTCGGAGTCCTTCCAACGAATCCATCAGGGGGTGAGGTTGCAAATAAATAATAATACCTCCGAAGCCTCAACTACGACGATACGGTTGGCCACAGATGGGTGTCGGATAATGGTCTCCTGTACTAGAACATGTCTTGTCATTTGACACCCTGTACAACAAATCCGTCGCTCTTCGCAGTTTTGTTCAACGTAGTGGTCTAATCAAATGTGCATCATTAATTAATTCTCAGCAGCGCTCTATTACTCTTCGTGGACGTTTACACTGAAAACCACTGGCTACCCACCATTAGGCTCTGGTCTCGTCACTCGTTCTGTTTGAAGGGAGCTGTCATTTCCTATGTGTGCTACATCATAATATCCACCACGGCTAACCTTGCGGTACACTGTTGTGATCGGCATTCTGTTCTACAGTTCAGTCATTTTTATCGTGAGATTTTTGACACTGAAAAAGCAACAGGAGCTGTATGGACTTAAAGAGCTTAATGGGCATTGGTTTAAACGGATGGGTTGTTCAGCTCCCTTCTGTAAGGCGTTCAAGCAGTTTTGTAAATTCTTTGACCTTTTGTTCATGTGTCAACGGTGTCCGGTAAGCTGTTGAACGTGCTTTTTAGATGTTTACACTGCACGTCTTGTGTGTATTTTGGGGATTTTCGGCTGGTCTCAGCTGGAGCCGGTGCGTTGTAAAACAATTTTTTGACGCTT
>SJOL01006476.1:336484-423248 GCA_004794785.1 Opisthorchis felineus
GTTCTTGGAGTGAACTCTGTCAGGGACTGGCTGACCGGAATTTTATATCCGAATAAACAACTTGCAGTGAGCTAAAGCGGACCAAGTTTTTACTGCCGAAAAAAGGTTCTCTTGCAGTTACCATTTAATTGGGATGGCATATTCATCATTAGCAGGCAGAGACCAATAGCCGATTTGATTCACATGTTTCCGGCAGTGCAACTAAGCGTCAATCAATCCATCCTATCTCTGAAACTTTAAGGTAGCCAGCGTCGAGAGATTGATCTTGCTGCGGTCCATCTCATTTCACCTGCGGTTGTGGTGACTTACATCAGCGGAGCAGTGCGCCGGGAAATTGATACGCTCCATGAGACAACGATGTGTCATTTATCAGTCTACGACGCTGAATTCGGCGTCATCGAGTGCGGGGTCTATCTGTTGATCACAGGTTACTCCTGTGACCTCACAATGTTCAATGTTCTTTTACGCGATCACTCCCCCTTGGTTGTTGGAATCGGGTTAGGCATCACTGGGTAAGCTGGGATAACCAGGCTTTTATGCATAAAAGGCATTGGTTCAACACGCCGGTTTGCCAGCTCCTCATTCCCTCTATCTACATGTGTTTTCCAATGCTCTAAACGGGTGCTACATCTACAGATGTATGTTTTGCGTTGACGATTGATGAAAGTAAAAGAACTGTTGATATCTCGTCACTTATATATTCTCACGGTCCAGATGAAGTGGATTGAGAGCACCAGATAATTCAAATGTCCCCACATAATTCGGCGCTTGTAAGACACCAGCTGGGCATACCGAAGGTTTTAGTACTGTTCCCCTTTTCCCCTCCGGTCTTATTCCCTCGCATATAGCCCGTGCAAACGTCGTTCATTTGGCTGTACACACACGACCACATGTCGCATTATCTTTCGTGCGCAACTATGCAGTTCGACCGGACAGACATATCCAGAGGCACGTACCAGCCCATAGTGAAAATGAGGTCATACGTGTGTTTTATGTATGTCCATTCATAGTGACCACATTCGCATTGCTTCACCTATGCTCGAAGCTTTGCTCATGTGTGCACATATTCTCTGTGGGCCGTTAGCCTTGGCATTGCAACAGATCAGTTTAATGTCAGATTAGTGGGAAGCATCGGGAAAAAGCTTCTGACATTGTGCTACCTACTTGTGAGCTACACAAATGCTCTTCTTGTGTGTCAGCACATGGCACCCTTTTCGCTCACAGTCCAAAAGTACCAAGTATAAACAACACCATACACACCGATGCAAGTCTTGATACGCAAATGAGTGCACAGTGTTTTAACTGCGTGTTATACGGCAACGAGCTCGTAGGGCAACCTGTATCGGATGAGTAAAAACATGTTGAACTTCAAGAAAACCAGTAGGAGAGTGATTGAGTCGCATCTCAACCGATTCGCAGCTTCTTGATACCAAGCACAGGAAAGTACGTAGCTTTTTCGGGAAACACACTAATTTGGTTTGAACCGGGACTGTGCCTTCCCGATAAGTTCCAAGAAGGGGGAAACCAGTCATGGGCAAATTTATTAGTAGTGTGCCACGTCCATTCAATGTTTCTTCTTTTCAGACTACCACCTCCCTTTTATCCATTCAACTGATACAGAGAGAAGATAGAGGCACATAACGTCAACATTTTGCTTTCACCTCGCCAGCTGCAGTACTAAGAACACTCATGATACATCGTGTTTTCCTACTTACGAGTTAAACAACTGTTTAATTATCGCAACGAAGTGTTGAGCTCCCTCAATCTTTGTCCCCTACCAATGGTGTACCCCTTTCTCCTGGATCGATGGTCACGTCACGCGAGACGCCATAGATTATAGTTTTGCCATTCTGTCCAATCTGAGTGCTTCATCATCGTCATCGACAGCAGTACATCAGCAATCAGTGGTGGCATACAACTATGAGGAAGCAGTACCTTAGTAGAGTAAAAAAAGGGGGGAAGGCGTGGCCTTGGTTAAAAAGCCCTTCCTCCTTACGGAGATCGATCAGTTGCCAGGCACACTCACTTCGGAAGAACAGTTGGATAAACATATCTGACCGTCACGTCAGAGTTGCACGCCATCAGTGGGACTGACCCAGTCAACAAGAGCCTGAGATATAACGACAGGCAAACCTCAGCTCGGTAGTCTGACTAGAAAGTGATAGCATAATCCTCAATTGGGATTAAGTTCTGTGTCCCTCAGAATTTCTAATCTGCAAAAATAATCACGTGTACCCCAACAAATCTCAGAGCTGTATTAGTTGTCGTTTTGCGCGGTGATGTCACAGTCTTTGCTCCTTTGATCTTTCTTTAGCATCACTTCGAAGACGATAATTTGTTACACATAAGACATGTCCAAACGACCTTAGCCCGGTGGACCTTATTTATTGCTCTAGTGATTCTAATTCGCTACCAAGCGCTCATTCGCGCAGTACATGCTTGTGGGCGTGCTTTAGGGTGCCAGCTACTGTCATGTTACGAAAGCACCCGCGCTCTAAGTTTTGAGGTTTTTGGGTCTTCATATCGGAAGGGCCACGACCATAGAGTGAGATTACTACCTTACATACGCAGCTTCAATGAACGTCGTTTTTGACGTCACAAATGACGCGACTTAGCAAATTTTTGGTGTTGCAGTATCAGGGAAGCTAACAGCCATTTATACCATGGTTGAAAGTTTCGCATCGGGTGCTACTTTTGAATAAAGATACTTTGGATGATTGGTATCATTTGCCTACAACGTGCTGATTCGGAACCTTTTTCCAAATAAGTTCTAGCAGTTCAGTCAAAGCATAAAACAGAGACTTAGGTACATGGGCGGGCAGCCGACCAAAAATGTTGTTGCCGATGTTTCGCCCAACCATCTATGTGCGAGATAGCTCAGCAGTTAAAATGCGGAACTACTAACCGAAGGGTTTATGATTCGAACCCCACCGGGGCCTTTCGGTTGTTTCTCTGTGGACGCAGGCAACCCATCAGTACCCAGTCCCGTGGTTACTTCCAGTTGGACCTCTTTCGTGCACTGAAACGGTACCATGACCCTTAGTCTGATTATCCGGTTTTTGGTATGCCTTAAATTTGGGGTATTATTGAGTACCCCGCTAACAAACGGCCCATCACTGTCTCCAGTCTTACGGGTTAACTGAAACAGTTTCCGCGTATTCCAGACTGCTCCATCCTCCCCAATTTCTTGAACTTTCTGTTTCCATCACTCCGATGTCCATACAGAAACTTCGTTTTTTGGGGATGTTTTACTAATCTTCTAGCCAAACTACCTTTTGGACCCGATGAGATACAGCGCCTAGCGTTAAACAGTGACAGTGACCATTCTGAACTCAAGCGGTTTCTGTGTACGCGCGGTAAGCAGAATCCCATGCGTAGTACATAGCAATAACTATCTCATCCCAGTGGCGGTCAGAATCATCGAAGGAGGCTACTCGTAGGACGTTGCGCAGTATGTTTTTGTAAGTGGCTTTAACCCGTGAATCATAAAGCTCTTCTACTGCCAACTGGTGAGCTTTTTCCCTAGACCCACTGGAGAAACGTAAAGAAAATCTACACCAGACAACAGTATGGCCTGGATAAACATAGCTACCACAGAATGATTGGCACCGAAGTACTGGACCTCGGTAGCTGGTGGCCATATGATCATTCGAAATCCATCTTTACCCAGCAGTCGGGGACGCCAAGTAGCGTCTAAAAGCGGTACTGCTGATTGGTATCTGGTGGCCCGTGCAAATTTTCAAAAGCTGCTCACCATTCTCATTACCTTTTGCTTCTATTCTAAATACCCCACCGAGACGTGCTTCCGATGAACTGGGCCGCTCTATATGTTCAATGAAATCTCCAGCTATTATGACTATACCGTTGCTCTTCGTAGTGAATAAGGGAATGGTTAGGTGCTGATAAAAAGTGCCTCTTGTTGAATCAAAGTACATGTGATCACCGGTTGAGGGACGATCAGTAGTTTGGTCAGCGCGAATTTCTCCATGGACAGACAGATGAAAGTTTCGTTTGTTTGCGGGTATTCAATGGAATAGGGAAGCCTCCTCTTGCGAATTGAGGACTATATTAACGCCAGCGCAATCCACTACAGCTGCTTCAGAATAACCTGAATTTTGCAGTCGATAGTCTTCAGTCAGTAAAGGTGACGTAGGCTCAATCACTGTACTAAGATGCTGTATCCGAGTTTCAGGAACATCTATCGATAAGCGGTCTACTATGTCAGCGGATTCGGTCAGTGTATTCCTTTCAAAAAAGTCCGATACTTTATCTTAGATCAACCGTCTCTCATATCCGGATGGGCCAACTTGATACGTTTTCTGTTTAAGTGCTCTCCAACGGCGGCGATCGGCTGTCAGATGTATCAAACAGTATGCCTGAGTGCTCAAGAACTTCTATACTTTAGTAAACAGCACTGCACAATTGACTGAAGGAAGGCGTTGATGGGCGTTGATATGTTCACTGAGCTGGATAAGTCGATTTGAAACGTTCCGTCCTTACTGGGAATGAGATCGTCGGTGATTAATGGTGCAGTAGTGCATCGTCGATAACTTGTACTACAACACTGCTTTACTACTTTTTCATGGTATCGTCCCGATTGATGGCGGAACGCGTGCAACACAGCCCGGCAACTTGATCTACTAACAATGACCGTGATGAACATGTTGTGCACGTTGTGCATGTTGGGCGCAGCCACAGGCCTCTGTGATCCGTTAACTGGGAGCACCGAGGCCCCTTATTCCACCGCATCGGTACAGACAGAAGGCATATATCGCACTATTTAGTGTTTCTAACCCTGTCCTGATTACAACAAACAGTTCATTGTAACCAAGTTAAGCTCTCAGACAAGTATAAGATGAGTTTGTCACATAACCAAGCACCACGGCGAAAGAGGTCATACAGGGCCGCGGTTGTGCCCAGCCTATTGATCCAGACACATCGGTTTGTAGACATTAAGTAATACCTTGCGATTCACCTGTATGGAATCCCTAATTAACTCTACTAAATGTCACAAACCTCAGTGGTTCCGACTCATCTTGTATAAGAGACAGTCACTCCAAAACAGTCCAAAGTTTGTGAGACGGTTCGTTATTTGACCTACTAGTCGGCATCTGATTTACTGAAGCCCTGGCGCTCTTGTTGACATTCATCGAATGTCATTAATCGGTGCTGTCGTCCTCATTCCCATTGCCCGAACATCTTGGTTCTTCGTATCTTTTTGTGGACGATATTCCGTTGAGTGCCATGATTTGTTGAACCACTATCAAGTGGTGTATTTCAAAGTGACCATTCTTCTTTTCACAGCGCGCATTCTTCAGTGAGCTCTTGTTGCTGTTTGTTTGCTTTTGGTTCCATCGATCTGTTCAACCATTGCATCCCCTCTATGGTTAGAGTCGTGTAAATGTCATGTTTTTTCTTTGTCCAGCTTTTCGAACGGCAGAAGATTAAGTACCAGCCCATCAACGTTTACCAGGACGTTTCGGTACGTTTGTGCATAAGTGCAAGCCCGCCCCGTTGCGTGATCTGTTGTAGTTTGCGGTTGTTCGCTTTGTGGTTCTATTCACATATCTTTCCCAGTTTTATCGCCTCCACAGCTGACGGACTATTTTACGGACACTTAAATCACGTCGCCTCCAGGTGCGGTGGCTGAAGAAATGCTATATGTAACACGGTGCTACTGATGAGTAGGTGTCTATAGTCGACCTTTATTTCTTGAGTGGGAACCAAAGTGCACTTAATGCAAACACAAAGACACGTCTGTACATCTGTGCCAAGTAGAGCAATACTTTGAAGTTTTGGAGACTCACGTAGTCGATGTGCAGTACAGAATGAATGAGATGAAGACCGCTTGATGTTTAGTAGACACTAGTACTTGTTTCCGGATCCAGGCATCAAGTCAAGTGCTCTCCTTGCAGACGTTTGCTTTAATAGCCGCAGGCAGTGAAGCTGAGATAGGATAACATTATCTGACCTTGTACAGCACTCTTCATAACTACGTAGTTATGGTTGGTTCATTCCCAACTCTTGATGGTGGGGGAGTTCTATGCTTCAGAACTGAGCAGTGCTGATAATTGTGAATAAGCCACCTAATCCTCGCAGTCTGCAAGTTATCCTAGAAAATCTAGACAAACGGTTTCGCGGCAGCCCATTCTGATAATCAACTTTGAGGAGAATAACTAGCTTGACTCAACAGCCTGGCTCTACATAAACGTTCATTCGTACCTACCGTTTTCCATCAATACCATCGCTTTGGTTGCGCTGTTTTCGCACATTGTATCCAAGTCTTCTGGTTTGAAACAATCAACTTCCTGCATATAGGCTCCCGTCCGCGTCGTCAGAAGATGTGCATCAGCCGCCTAGCCACTATTATGCACATCAAGACTGGCAGTACGTTCGTGCGACTGTCTGAAACGAGGTCTCGTCAGATATTTTACCACACCCTTTCACTGGTGGCGTGCTGCTACCCTGCCATAGCTAGGGAACATGTACCTTAATTTACTGTTATTCAAGTACCCCAAAATGATATAGCAGTCTAGCTTAACAAGCAATGCCCTCCGGGGTTGTTCGCTTCGTCCTCTTGAAGGAGATACTAAATTTTTGGGACCTCGAGTTGGGCTGTCTTTTCGAAATTGTTTTTCAGCAGTCAGCCAAACAGTGGAATATCATCCTTAACAGTAGCCAGCGTCTCTTGATTGTTTTTCTTTGAATGTGCCCCTGATGCTTTTGTCTCAGAAAACCAGTTTCCATAAATCCGCCACAATATTGGCCGACGTCTGCGTGACTGAACCCTGAGGTACCCTCATCACTGCGTGTTCGGCTGAAACACATTACAAGCTGGTCGTTGGTTTATTCACTGAGCTGGGCAATTTGATTGCAAAGGTTTCACCACCAATCGAGCTGACATCATCAGTGCGTTGTTAGGGAGCGTAGTAGTGCGTAGCGATGGGTTGGTGGTTGTGCACAACCACTGCCAACTTACGCAAAGATTACGCTTGGCTTATGACACAAACAGCGTTCCGACGGATAAGGACGCCAGCGAAGGTACACGCTATAGTCGCCACATGATAAAATCACTCTACCCATGGAACAAGGTACGATTGGTCCACCCTATCAACTGCAATGTTGAATCCTAAACGACCCATCCTGTGGCGTTGGCTGATCGAACTGCATAACCCTTGTTCGTCCGTACACTGTTGACTAAATCTATGACGTTCAACTTGCCCGACCAATCTGGTTCAGCAGATCAGCATGTGTGGACCAGTTAACTACCCATCAATAACATGATTCTCTCCTATTCTGCTAGTTCTTCACAGTCTAATTTGAATATGGATGGGGCATGGTGATCCCCCACACAACTAACACTGTAAGAGGCAACGTTAACTGCTTGTATCCGTGCTAATGCCCGTAATTTCAGATACAAATCTCCTGTGTGACATTGCCAGAGCTGACTGTCACTAAGAGGATCGAAAATGTCTTGCCTTCGAAATTAGTTTCAAATTAATTCAAAGATGCAATCCACCTTCATGTGTACGCCAGCGGTTGAGCAGCCTATGTGTATTTTTCAGTGAATGGTGTAGCAATGGCTGCATTTTTCTGGATGTCTCATGGGTGAAAATTTAGAAGTTTTGTTGCCAAAGTTTCCTCTGCTTAACAAAGGATGCGTTTTCGACCGTTAACGCTACCAATAGTTGCGCTTTGTCGCCCCTGTGTGTAACACTGAACCAAAGATTGTCTATATCAGGTGTGGATGTCTTTTACTTATTACTTTAATGCAGTGTCGCATCGGTTTCTTAGGCGAAAAATTAGCTGTTCACATGTCTCTGTTATATGTGCAAAAAATCTGTTCGAATCATTCGTAATACACAGTGGCGCAAAAATGTACTATATTTCACAAACACCGTAACATCCAACTCCATCCGCTCAATCTACTTGTTTTCTGGCGACTTTAGTTGCCGAAATGCAACCGGCCTGAACCTAGGCTATGTAACCGTTGCCTTTTTGGACCGCTTTCTTGTATCAACCGCATAGTCCATTGATCTTGAAGTGAATCACTGTCGGGTAGACATCTAGACATATCTCTCCCCTATTTTTGTTTTCAGTCTTCTGTTTCCCGAGTTCACAAATCCGGCCTACTTGGTTTGAATATTATGGCCAATCCAGGTGAGCGCTAATTTTCTGTTCGTTCATTTGGCCGACAGAGCGACACATTTATCGTGATCCCCATTTGGCGGCCTTTCTTAACAAACTGGTTACGGATGGCAGGAAATTGTTCCTCATTTCAAACAGTTCTGCAGCTTTCATGTGAGTACTTTTCCTTCCCCTGTGTTGCCGTTCTTTTGTATATGGTTGTTGTTTAAACAGTTATTTTATGTTTGTAATCCCCATGTGACATTCGTTTCCCGTCCTCTTCTCAATTCAGCGATCGCGGAATGCGGTTCCTAATCGGGGAGGATTGGCGGGAATTGTTCGATGTGATTATCTCGCGGGCAAACAAGCCGTTGTTTTTTCAACAAAGTGCGAAGTAAGCCGTCTAACGTGTTTCCGATAGTAGACAGTGTTGTTAGAGTCGGATGCGCTGAAAGCCAGTCTGCTTACTGCTTATGCATCTGCTTGCCATCGTTTGGTTTCAAACCCACTTTGAACCGCAGCAAGTTTGATGTATTCATCCTGGAAGTGTGTACATTTTCCCCAACAGAATATGTGGATACAAGTTACACCTGATTCGCTTGTAGTACGGACTAACGGAGCAAGCGTGCTTTGCTATCTTCTAACGCATAACCTTAATCTTTTCGTTTCATTTTCTTTTTCTTAGCATCGCGTGTGCTAAGCCAAGGCGGGGAATTATCTCTGAGACTTTCCAGATCACGTTTTTACGGAATCACACTTGCCGGTAGTACTAATTACTCGAGTTACTAGTAGTCCCCTTATGAGAAGCTACCCTGAGACGTTTTCAGCAGAGAACAGTATTGATAGGGGTCACGGTCTCTACTGCCTCATGATGTGAGACGTTGTTTCCATTCCGGATGCTAAATGGAATGTTTGTTAGATGTCATCTAAGGACCACCTCAATTTCGGAAAGAGAAACCTGGTAGAATCAAAGGGCGTTGGAAATGGAGTATGCTAGTGCTGTTTCGTCCCATACACAAAAAAGAGTTCAAGAGTCTGGTTGTTGGTGGAGTGATCATGGGTAACTATGGAAATTTGACATGTACCAAGAACCAGTGTCTTGACTGCTGGGTGAGATGTTTTCAACAACAGTTCCCTTGACCATCTGCCTTCCATTCAACCAACTCAGTTCGAGTCATGGTCTGTCATTTTCTGATATATTGGTATGCCTTATATGCCATCAAACCGCAGGTTCAGATAAGCCTTCAGAAACGTCAATGAAGGATGTGGATGGTTCTATTTATCCTGCCTTAACGAGGTTTTACCTAAATTGAGAGCAAGTGTGCTTTGAAAAGACTTATCTGAGACAGATGTTTCATAGGCCTTCAAGTCTCATTCTAGTCGTACCATTGTTACTGACTCCAACAATGCTGCAGCTTGGCGAAAGGTTTGGGGAGACAAGTCATGCCGCTGCAACATGATCACTCTGAACCTGAGCGCTATGAGTTTCTTTCGCCTTCCTGGCTGGAATCCGCATGTTTCTCTTTGGACACCTTACAGAGCGTGGCTGGTAATCGGTCCCGGCGATGGGCGTGCTGTTAAGTTTTAGCCAGATAGTCTAAGCTAAAGTTTGTCGGTCTTTGCGAGCCGGACTTGTGTTAGGTGGTCTCCGCAAAAGACTTTTGGTCCGTCTCGCTGACTGCAACATATTTTGGCATAACCAGTGACTGGAGCACGCAAATGATATTCTCGCCGTCTGATCGGTATCCGTACATTCTCAGGATTGAATTTGACCAACCATTTCATTCCTTTGCACTCTCTCCTCTACGAATCTCTATGTGAGACCTGGGTTGCATTAAACCTAAAGATAGGCCAAACTAATCTGCGTACTGTTCAATCAACGGATGAAACTGACTATCCCATGAGGGAAGTGAATGCGAGAGTTTCGAGCAAGAAGTCCTTTCATCTTTTTGGTCCATCTACCTTATTGGAATTTCTTTTCACACCTGGTGGATTTCGCAATAACATAAAGTTGTGGAGGAACCGCTTGTGGGCTGTCGAAGAGTATTCATCAACCTGATTAGTAGTGTATTACGTCTATACAATGTATCGTGATATCTCGAATATCGTACCAACTGAAACATGAGGCGGCCTGGTGCAGCACATTCATTTGCTTAAAAACATCGTAAACGAGAGACTCAACTGGGTTCCAGGTGAGTCTCCCATCGAAACCAAATTGGTATGCGGATGAGAGCATTTCGCTAATATTCGCCAGTAATAATTACTAATAAAAATACCCATCTTAGAATTGGACAAAATCCGTCTTTTGTATCGAATTTCAACTTCTCGCCAGTCCGATTCGAACTGTCCACAAAAATAGATATATTTCCGTTCGCTTGATGTGTATCACAAGCACATATGTGTCAAACATCTAAAAGTACAAAGTGACTTCCTTTGTAAATTTATATTTCCTCTGATCGACCAGCTCACAGTCGTCCGCCAAGTGAAGCTACATTTTTGCGTTGTTATCTACATAAGGTCCTTTAATCAAGAGGGGGCTGCGACATGCACAACGGGCATTGCTTACCAGTTTCACCTTCGGTGCACTGCATGTTCGGTTAGACTTAAAAGTATCCATTTTTGTTATCCTGTAGCAGGTATATTTCGCCAACCAATTGAATGTTTTGTTCGATAATGTTATAAATGCTGGTACTGAGGATCCGCCACAAGTTCACCTGAAACCTACTTCCTGTGGAGTGTTTCTGATGAAGAAAAGCGCAACATTAGTGGCTGTCTGTATAGTCATCGACCGCATTACGGAAGCCAACTATGGCAATATGCGGGATTTGTACACAGCTAGCAAATCTACATTACCTGTGCTATGATGCCTGAACGACCCTCACGCCAAGCACACATAAAAGGTAACGGATGAGGAACACACTCCTCATCGAATGAAACGAAGTCATGTGGTCGTGTGTAGAATATACAGGCTGTCGACTGGTGGTCTAAGAGCTCAACACTCCGACTGGACGCATGGATTATGGTCACCGAATGAAGAACGCATCCAACTCATTTTCTCGCTTGCATACAATAGTTTCTTCGCATTCCCTTCAAAACTCATTATATACTTCTGTATCTCATGACCGGCCGGACAAACTTGTTTTGTCCTGCCTAGGACAGCTGGCACTACGGTAATGCGAGTCTATGGTAATGTAATGTCTTTGTCTTAAGTCACACTGGTTTTAGTTGAATGTGAATACGCTGTCTACCACGCTGGGGGGGGGATTTCACCTCATCCTGGTGGTTTGTTTCACATCATGGGGACCAAGCAGTGAACCGTAGGTAAAAGCTGCGCGATTGGCTTTTCTGCTTTGGAAGTGGTTGTTTCTGCTCCTTCAGTTGAAGTTGAAGTGTTATAGTGGGACTGGCTCCAGTGCACAGCTTCTAAGTGCTGTTGTAGTGTAGTACTTAGTCTATCGAGAAATTGACCAGAAACCGCATCACAATAAAATTTCGTGTTTTGGGGGCTTCATCAGTTTATATCGTTATATTCAGTTCCTCCGTATCCACATTTAACCTCTCCCCCGTATGTTTTCAAGTCTAACAGTTTATGTGCCTGTGTGTGTGTCTAGAACCAAACGATTTGGTGTGTGCTTAATTCCCGGGTTGGCAGCTAGTATACGCCACCAGTCGTCGCAGTTTCCAATCTCCAGTTTCCCAAGAATGCAGCCGTGATACCATTGTATAATAATAGCGATATTTTGTGTTTTTCGTTACGCCAAGTGAAACGTAATGGATCATCCAGGTTCTGTTAACGCAGCATTTGCATATGTTCATGCATCCACCCTTGTTAGCCAATTTCGGCATATGGACGACCGTGGACACTTCAAAGACTGGGAAGGTGTCCGATCACTTTCCAGGGGCCATATTTACGACGGAGTAAGTACCCGTTCCGTGTACTACTTTTATCCTCGAGAATCCGTTCACTGTAAAAATAGCGCACCAAACTAGTGGTCTTTTAACTAATCAAGTCAAATACCGTAAGAGGAACAAGTTTGAGGAATAGTTAGTGTAACACTCATGGTATTTCATTGTTAGTATTCAATGAAAGACATACTGATTGCTGAAACAGAATTTTCATTTCCGTTATCGCACATTTAAGCCGTTCTAACATGCCTGATTTTGCTGTATGCGTGAACAACCAGTTTGGGATTCACCGTATTCCTCCTTTCTACACATTTTTTCGGTGGTAGTGGTTCGTTGCACCAGTGATCAGTATTGGACCCTTGTGATGGATCTACAGTAGGTATGAGCAATCGTATGGTGCTTACACTGATTTCTTCCAAAATGTGCACCGAAGCTATTCGAACTTTGCAGGATATAATACAGGTCCTTCAACTCAGTTTATCGGCAAGTGGAAATCTACCCCGCCTAAAAGTCTATTTAAGTCCAGTCGTCCATCTTTTAGCTGGGCAGTTTATATGAACTCCGAAACTAAGACAGCTATCAATACATCGCTCTGTGGTAACAACCAACAGATTTTCTGTAAATTAATTACTTCTTCGTATGGCTCATCTCTATGATAACTGGGGATATAATGTTTGAAGCAACAACATTACGGTTAGCACCCCCTTGAGACCCTAACAATCCATAATACTGAACTTTCATTTGCAACGAGCCTTTCCGTAAATCGTCATGCATGGATGTAGTCGCCGCAAGATATGGCTGCCAACCGATGTCAATGGCATTCTTGTCAGTCTCTATCCAGAGTATGTAGAGGTCTAGGAACCTCGGAATGATTGTGGTAGGTTAGCGCTAAGTCCTTTCCTCATTTTTTATTCTTTTCTTCACAATAGGGCTTTCGAATAAATAATGGTTGTACGGCAGCGAAGCATCACTATTTGAACACTGCTACCGTCCTTACGATGATGTTGATGACGGGTCGTGGCTCGAACGGAATTGGATGTTCCAGTCATCCAAGTGTCCAGTCAAAAGCTTCAGCCATGTCTAATACAATGCAATTATCATGAAGGAAATAAGTATAATTCGAATCGTTAATAATTTTCTGCACGATTAGGATCGGTTGGGGTTCGAGTAAACACGGTCGACTGTTTCCGCAGAATTCTAATGCTCATTAATTTCTGTACGTATTTGAAGGCGTAGAACGAAATCTGTTTCCTATTTAAGCGCTCCGATCCCGGGAAAATGCAAATGTTTGCGCCTATATCGGTCCGCCCCAGAGCCCAGCTTTTTGTAACCAGTACGCGCTAGGCTTAGTATTGGGTTTCCAAACCTCCATCCGTTAGCATGACAAAATTGAAACAAATGTGCGTGTTTAGATACACTGGTATCACTTCATTGGTAGTTTCACACCAGATATTAGTTGATTCTACCAATGCTACTCTTTGATACTTTGTTCTTCAGGGTTGTCTCGAACAACTTATCAGCTTGACGCATTGGAACGCGCAGCATATTCTCTATTTCGGTGACCACGTTTATTCAGATTTGGCGGTAAGCATTTTCCAGGCAATATGCATCGTTTTTTCTTTTGCTATCCTGATTTTGTTGATTTGAATAGTGAAACCTCAATATATACTGTACCACTCCGCAAACGAAAGAATTTCTCCATGAGAAAAAAATCGGTGACCATTAAGATCACATGTTAACAACCATCTCACAGCAGATATGTATGATCTCGACTCACGGGTGCTCTGACCAAGTTAACCCGGGTAAATCTACTTGAAATTTTCAAGCGGTTACAGTTCACTTGACCGTCGGTGCTCCAAAAGCTGCTCAGACTAAGCACCCTTCTGCCAGTGGGTTACTGGAATGATACTCCCTCAAACTTAATATGGATTTACACCAGCTCAGCGCTCCAAATCCTCCAGAAGTTGGTTACCGGTGTATTCTGAATTCGGTTCACGGGAATTCAGCTGTCCTGTCCCTGATCGGTGGTTATGAGCAATCAACTTCAAAATCTGACTCACGTACCTTTGTTGGGCTTTTGCTAACTAACCCTGGTAAACGTTCATTGTCCCCGTCGAACTTACTGCATGGGAATTTTTGTATCCATTTTACTCACATAATCCATTCGCCTACTTTTTCGGCTGCTACTGCTGCTGGTACAGGTAGTGCTCGCCCTTTAGTCAAACAAATCCATTTCATTGGGGATTCTTGTTTAGTGATTTGTGTTTCTTGTTTCTTCAGTTTTGATTGACGAATCAGTTGTCCATCTTATATTCTATTCTTTTCCCTTTCTCCACTAGGATGTATCGAATCTCCAGGGTTGGACGACGGCCGCCGTAATTCCTGAACTGGAACACGAGATAATGGTTAACAATACCTTGGATTTCCGACGTTGTTCGACAAAATTACGCCACTTAGAAGAATTGATTAACAACTACCAAGTAAGCTTGTTGTTCTTGTTTAAACTGTAGAGCCCTAAACACGGACTTTGCTGTAACCTGCGGAACGTATTTGTTTTCTAATGGGTGTTATTTTTTGCTAGTAGTCCATGTGGCGCGGTCTTCTCTGTTCATGAAATGTTCCATCTTTCGATGTAGAAGGTACTCGGAGCTCTCAACTTTTTGCTGAGTACATTTCCTCCTGATTAATAATAAAGCAATCCTCAAGTATCAGCGACCAGTGGAACTGAATCAACTGGATCACTATTCCGATTGGCCACCATGAATTGTCCTTTTCCTTCGACAATGACCCGCACCGTTATAGAGACGACTATCGTTTGTTTATGGAGAAGCTTGAAAGATTCGGCTTTTTGCCCTGATTCGTCCCCAGTCGCCTCTTCTGTAGCAGTAATCTCACTGTTCTCGTCTTACTATGTGCTATCATCTTTAGTGTGGAGAAATCGCCATCAGTCATAAATTGTGTATTGGTCGGACACCGTTTTGTTTACTGGTGAACAATCGACTAGAATGAATGGACTGTGTGCTAGGTGGGTACGACTTAAATTATTCTCATGGTGGTGTGGGCCACCAGATCAGCTTTCGCGTGCACTTTGGTTTTCATTTGTCTTGACACTAAAGCCTACCGTTTTGGAATGCTGGTGGCTTTAGAACTGCTCCTTGCTGTTCACCCTCCGCTCTTATCATCTCGGGTTTACACTGGATACAGAGCGTTCAGTCAGCCTCGGTACAAATCGTCTGTGGCGTTGTGTTGTGTGCCAGGGTCCATCGGTGGTGTTAGATTCTGCCAAGCAAGTCCGGAAACGGATGTCGGCCCACCTTGTGTATGTGTAGCACAACATGACGACCAAATATTACGTGAACATCACTGATCTCGTTAATTTAGCATCACGAATTGAGACGTCGGTGTGTTAAAAACTCATTTTTCTCACTTGTCTTTGGTGTGCAAACGAAAAAAGTTGATTGTAAAGTGTTTGATATAGGTGTCATCCCTAATGGTTTAACCACAGCGTTTTTTTCCGCCACAAAAGTGGAGTCTTCAGTCATAAAACATCATCGATTTTGTCTTCGGTTACTGTGAGTTCCTCCCTCTTTTCATCTACTGCGGCAAAGGTTCACGCTCTTTATCATCGCTGAACATTAATTCCTTCTATTCGTGATTCCATAAGGTGTGAACTTTTTCCGACTGGATACTGTGTTTCGTCTGCATTCACGCTCCCTCATATTCAAGTGCTTTTCAGAATCGGAGCAAGCGCTGGATACACTAGATACTCTAGTGCAGAATAAAGGGCCCGTTTCATGGTCGCCGTGCCTGTTATTGGGTCACTCACGTGCCTTAGCAACATCCGCTTCGTGTTACTGTACGGAAAAGGCGGGGCAACCGGGGCTCAGAAACATAGCCAGGACACTTTTCGCCAACGTTTCCACCACACCATTCTCGTTGTGCTTGATCCGTTGCTTATTTCGGAATTTGTATGCGGACAATTGACCTGTCTATTTGAAAACAATGGTGATAATTCACATGTCGCCCTTCATTTGATTTAAATGAACTCATTAGTGTGCAGTACTCACAATCAACAACAATTTGTGTCGTTGAAGTATCTCCAGTAGGATCGTGTATGTCCAGCTAAGGGACGGATGTCAGTAACGTCCAGGAAGTGGTCCTAATGGCGTTTTGCACTCCTTGAGTACGATACACGACGTCCTAAGGGTTCTCTCCGTGCGAACTCAAAATTGATCTTAATTTCAGTGAATAGCTATCTTGAGTGATATGCATCGAAAATATGGATATTTCGAATTAAATGGAAGCAAATAAAATCAACGAAAGCCAGTGTCCTTGATTGTGTTCCGTACCTACACCACATACAGTTATGGGTTTGCTTTGAAATGCTTCTGATAGATTGGAACTAGGTCCTCTTCAATTTCCGCCTTGTTATTCTGTGCACAATGAGAATTTTTTCAACCAGGTCTTCATGCTTGTTTTGCATCGAAATGTTAGTGTTATGGTTAGTGATGGTGAATTCCTTACCCTCGGCCTCCAGGAGGCCTGAATGAAGGGAAAGGTTGGTGCAACAAAGCATGGGTTAGTTAGTCGTCGTAAAATGTGAGGATAGGTTGCTGCCGATGAAAATAGTTGTGTTAAACAAACGAAAATGTACGCAGTGCAAAACAACACAACTGTTGCATCAAAGGTTTCAAGTAACCGAAAACGTATGGTAATCAGAATACTGTGCTACATTTCTCTGAGGCGACCATGTTTCTTCCAAGCTTTCCCCTACAGTCGGCGTTCGAAACTCGTGAAAAATTGGAACATGAATTTGCTCGTCGGTAAATAGGACAGTCTTGTTCTGGTGTTGACACTCAAAGTGCTTTCAGTTATACATTTCCAACGAATTTAGCTGGGATTGATTCAAATGAGCTTACATAAGCTAGCACAATATCGGATTTGAAGACAGCCTTGTCTGAAATGACCGAAACCTCTTAGCCCATTGAGCATTTTGTGTATGAGAAAACTGTCTTATACATGTGATCGAGCGACGCATTTCACGCTTACCATAGACTGTTGGGAACGTCGAAGCACTGTCTATTGGCCTTTGGTTTGTGTTGCGTACAAGTTTTAAGTTGTACTTACTCATGAGTAGCGGGGAGTTTTGACTGTCTCCATTTTCAAGCAACGCTCCTCAGACGAACGAATAAAGCCGCTAACTAGTTCGCACACCTTTCGGATGTCACACGAGCACCAGTAATACCTTCTAACAAATGTTACTAAGTAAGCGGATTCCGTAAATAGAAAAATGTGTTACCTACTCAGTCCTCGTGCTACACACTTGCTTACTTTTTGACTTTTCGTTAGAATTTTAATGCTCCCGCTCAGTTTTCCTACTCGTATGATCTAGCGTGATCCAGCAACATGAAACCGACCTAAATGCGCAATAACCGAAGTTGAGCCAGGCCGATATGCACGATTTTTCCGTATTGTTTCCTTTAGGTGTTCAAAATAGCTTCGGTACTTATCGTGTATTTTCATCCTAGTCACCTGTAGTTCTGGCTGCAACACGTCATGACCGCTCTTCTCGAGGGCTGCTTGTATGTATATTGCACTAATACCGCGAGCGAAATTTGTGATTATTAAGTCCCACAGAGATGAAACGTGACTATATCTTCCCAACTGAAACCTGCTGAAATAAGGCTTTATCTTGAATCAGGTCAACTAGTGCTGCCTCCATTGGGTCGCGAAAATCCGACTCATTGAACCAGTTAATATCTCTGCTATATCATTAGCCCACCAGAGGCACCCACGGTCTGGCCCCTGACTCTTGTCCTCTAAAGACGCTGAGGCTGGACTGCGGCACAGCGATTATGTGCATTTTCTTTCTCTAGGTCGCATCTGGCACATTGTTCGAACATTTGCTGGCGGATATGTGGCAGTTTGGTGTTGCTACATACGATCAGCCACCAGTAGTAAGACCCTACTTGAAATTATACCTACGTACCTGCCTACTTTGTAGCCAAGGGAATGAGGTGGACAGAAATCCTCTATGCGACCCTCTGAACGCAGCCATGTTTAAGTGGATGTCATCACGGATGAACCAACGGTTCGTTCTCGCAATTCTGATCATTTGTTGTCTAGGCTACAAGCGTTCTTGTGCGCACCGTTTGAGTTGCGTAGCTTTTTTTGCGAGGGACTGTTCGGGCTTTAGTGATCCTCCAGCGCTTCTAAGGCTCATAGTTGCCGTGTGTGACTGCACAACAAGAATGCCGTTAGGGTGTATTCCTGGATTACCGATTGCTCCAATTTCTCTTCCTCGTCTAATGCTCCTCACCGGTCCCACAAGTGTCATGTGCGCTGGCATCGGAGTTTTGTACGATACCGCCCGAGGCTTGGCTGACGGGACGTTTGTGAAATGTGCAGCTAAATAGTTAACCTTCCTCCATGAGTGTTAGCCTCGTTACGTCAAAATTAGCATTTATGGAGTGGTTTCATGCTGTTTCCCGTAACTCTTTGGTTCCTTGGTTGGCGTTTATTTGGTAGCTACTGCCGATATGACTATCTATAATACGTTGTTTGCAAATGTCCGGTCGGCCATATGCAACATACAGTGCGAAAACTTTTTGCCTGTTCGACTGCAAACCAAATGGGACAGATATCACACGACGGATACCTCAGTTCTTCACACTCCAGTGGTACTTAGGGTAGGTTGTCTCTACCGTGCTCATGGATCCCCCCATAGACCTTCAGTGGATCTCTTTAGGAGATGACTTTGGAAGTATGCGTAGTCAGTCGGGGCTGTGACAAATGTCTAGAAGCAAGTGGTATGGCATGTTCTGCACAGTTTTCCCTAGAAAGTCAATAATAGGGCGCACTGCGAATGAATTTCGCCCCTGTGTTACGCAACAGTCCAAAACCAAAAATCTTGCACTGTTTGAAGCCGAGAGAGGCGTTGCTTGTGGCAATAATAGGTTGTGAGTCACTGGCAGATAACGATTTCCAAAATCCCTCATGTTCGATTCACATTCCAAATAGTCTCAAAGTATAGAGTTCGTTCTTACTTCAGCCCTTCATCCCGTTCACTCGTGTCTCTTTTAAAAAAACGTCAATGTGAAACATACCCAGCTGGTGTCACGGCAACTGTTTCTCGATAAGTCTCTGAATACGCAATTTAGTTCTTCCAGAAGAGCGGTTCTACATATGCTTGTACCGGAACTTCACTTTTTCCTTATTGGAACTTCGGAAGCCGTCAAAATACGTCCACCTGGTACCAAGGGGACTATTTCCCAATGAGTCCTCGGTTGGCTTCCTTGTCCTTCCTGGTCCTTTACTGTTATCATTCTCTCGATGAAATCACACTTCATGCGTCATAATAACAGTCATTTTTCTTTTCACTTCACACCAAGCATGCAAGTTCCACTGAAGCGAGAACCCTGCTCCGTTCGTGGCAGCTGGAACGAAACGAACTCCGAGTCAGTTCGAAGAGATCGTTCAACAAGTACTTTGGCAGCATCTTTCGCTCGTTCCACAATCCCTCTTATTTCAGTCGTCGCCTGGCCCAGTATGCCGTGCTTTATACTTCAAAGGTCTCCAATTTATACCGATACCCGTTGGATCATACCTTCTATCCGAAACGTACCGGTCTACCTCACGAAGCCGCATGGTGGCAATAGCTACCTAGCTTCCCATATTAGTATTTATTTGTTACTCGCTTTTCAAAGCATTCCTCCTCTTTGTGAATCGTCACACGCACTACCCAGTTATGCGTGCTGCGGTTTCACCAAACTGAGTTTTGCCCAGGTCTTTCGAATTGTATGTTTCTTCAGATCCCATGTGATGCATCTTCACTTAGTTACTGCTCTCTTTTCTGAAAGAATCCCTTGTCGGATTTCTTGTGTGTATCCACCTGGCTTGCAATGTCAATTCTAGACCGTTATCCGCTTCTGTTTTTCCTTGCACATTGCTGCATTATGGTAATCTACTCAATTGAGTTAGTTACCTGAGCGTATGCAATTTGAATTGTCTACTCAGTCCTCTGTGTTTTTGCCCAAACAATCTCTGAACTTGTTACGTATTTTTGCGTGACAGTCTACGATGGCTACGTCGGTTTGTAAAACTAGGTTGGCATTCCACCATGATGAGCTATACCAAAACAGACACATCGGAGAGGCTGCGAGCGGACAGCACTCAACTACATGTCCGTCGCTGATAACTCTCCTATTCGTCTTTTGTACTTTCCTCATTACGAACGAGTAAACCGACTTATCGTTATCTGGTCGTCTTACTGTTTGTTGTTCTACTAGTTTGATTCTTCTGGCAGGCCTGAATTTCCGGATGATCTTCACGATGGTCACTGACTTTTCCATCTTCGTTGTTGACGTGTTTGTCAACTACTTCTACACTTATTATGATTGTAAAACACTGTATAGAGCGATTCAAACGAAACGAAACGTTCAGCTGTATCACCCTGTCGATGCTTAGCTGCCATGTCACCCGAAGGAAGCGCCAGGGCTGAGCTACTGTCAGGTTGCCCAAGCCTAGACAGGAGCGGTCTGTTTGGAGTGATGGTAATGATCTGCCCGCAAATGTCGGATTATTTAAGAATTATGAATGGACACTGTAAACTCCGACTACTTGTTGAGTGAACAAACAAAGGACAACAAATGAAAATGAGGCAGGATATAGCCCGTCCGACTCATCCAGGTTTGATAACCCGGGTTCCGTCACGTGGCATTCTGGTCGTGATTCAACTGTAGACGGTAAAAGCTCGATATCACGAACCACGTATCTTGAATATGAGTCAATTTCATAAGGAAACTTGGCCGCCTCTTGGTAGTTAGATGGTTATTTTTAACTTCACTGCCGGTCGTTGTGGTTGATGTCCGATGTTAGTCGATTTCTTCGAAAATTTGGATGGCAATGTATTTTTCGGATACTGGTACGCCGTAGCAAACTAAAGTTTATGTAAAAAACCTGACATCTTGTTTCGTCCAATAAACCTCTTATGTGTCCCTTATTTTCTCATCGATTGTAATTGGACTAACGAGTAGTCAGGCCCTAAGGGGCCATACGATTTTCTTCATTAGTCTAGATGGAAAACCTCGTCGAGAATGTCTTGTATTCTAATTCACGGTTTCGGATCCTCTTATCTGGAGTGGTCGTTACTAGACTTTTCAAAAATATGGGGTGAGAGCTCTTTGCCGCGTTTCAATGATGTGATCTGAGTGATGTTTGTATTCACGTCTTCCGTGCAACACTGTGCTCAGCTTCGTTTGAGACATTATGACATTGGAATATCCGGATGAGCTTCGTTCTGCTTATGCGCTATGTAGATCGGGTCCTTCACCCCGTATGTGAACTATGGTGCATAGAATTCGAACTTGCATGTCTGTGGTGGCCAATAAATACTTTTGAATACTGGTTTCTTGTTGATGCTTTTGTTGTCGAGCGGTAAACACACAGACATATCTAAAATGCCATGGGTTTTCATGTTTCACTGAAGCCTCTTGAAACTTTGCCTGAAGGTGCCCACAAAGCACTACTTAGTGGGCAGCAACGTAACAGTGCATAGTCAAGTGACTTGACATGATTGCGACACCACAGTCTGTGTAGAGTGTCATAATGGCAGCTCATCCAGACGTTTGTAGTAGAATCCAGCTAGTTGTTCTCTAGTCTTATCTTTGAATCTTCAGTAAGTACAGTCCCAACCCGCGGACCTTGTTTGACTAATTCCTAATAAGATTTTTGGTAAGTGCTTTCTTGCAAGCTATCATTGCCCAACAGCCATTAAAAATCATACAGCCGTCAATGCACATCTTTGCCTACGAAACTGTTATTCGAGTGCGCAGACGGCTAAGGTGCATTATGTTCTAAATCATTTGCATTCTCAGTCTTCACCACTTCGTTGAGGTTTTTTCGCGCTGGAAACACTTAACCCTACATTCTCTGGTGCATTCAGCGACCAACCGTGCCACGACCCATTTACGTATTGAGACGGTTTACCAAATGTTGAGCCAGCCTTTCATCTCCACTGCGAATGATGGGACCCCAACTTCCTTCATTGTGTGATTTCTTCCCGTATGGGAGTTGGAGCACTTTTATACAGCTACTTTGGTAAACAAGGAGGATGGTTGACTTAGGCGTAAATACAGTATAGTTTCTCTGCTGCCTTCAACCACACCAATCGGGTTCACGCAGTTTGTCCGACATCTCCGTTCTGACTTGTGAGGTGTGAAATGCTGATGATTCTGACCATGGATAAACCGGGCGTATATCGCTTCTTCGCTACTCAACACAGGTGTGTTTCACTTGCAAAATGTAGTCCACATTTGGACTACAAATATCCTTACCAATTCCGATGTCCAAACCAGTTTTTCTGAGAAGGGATGAGTGCTTTTTTGACCCACATACCCATTTAGAATGGCAATGAAATAGTAAGCCAGTACATCATATAAATTCAGTTTATGACATGGACGCTAATAATGAAAAATTCCAACATTACTCATCCTGACAGTGTTCACTAGCTTAAAGCATCCGTTTTCTGCTATTCTGTTGATCGTTCAAAACATCTCTCGAATAGCTTGGAAGGTGTGGATAGGCTTCATCATCCAGTTTTCAAAACATTGAAGACGATCGGCTTGGTCGGTTTTTAAGTAGCCCCCTAGTGCCTTGGTTACAATATCGTGGGTTTGGTATACGTTCTGCGGAAAGATAAAGAACATCTATATAGTGCTGTATAATATTATTTACAAGAACAATACATAATACGATGGGTGCGTTCGGTGGATCGATGCAAACTTATGAGTATGTAGTGGATGGTTGATAGGACAATCCGAGATTCCCGTGTCTGGTAATTTTGTGGTTAACTGATCACTAGTCAGTTTTGCAACATTTAGAAAGAAGCATATTTGAAGCACTGGAACCATGTTTCATAACTTATGCTGTCGTAAAAACCGTAAACAAAAATTTATCACCTCCCCTATCCGTAACAGTGTTCACATAGTTCTTTTGAACGTTGGCCGCAGCTCAATATCAGTCTTTCCTCAACCCTTTCTGCCTTCTCATTACAAGTGTCCAAGAAAGGATTCACTAACCAATACTGAAGTTGGGACCTTGAAAGACCTTCAAACCTCACTGTCATTCCTCTGCAAAGCTCCTCAAGATTCGCACACCATCCTAGAATATGGTCGCCACGTACTATGTCTTCTTCGTTCAAAGCATCGAGTTTGGAACTTGGAATGGAACGAGTGACAAATGTTGCGTTTGAATGGGGTTGGTTGCCGGGTAAACGTGAAGACTACCAGTTCTACGTTTATAAAGCCCACATCAAGCGTTTGTTTTTCCAAGCTAATTTCGTCCACTTTCCTAGAGAGGTCTGTTAAGAAAAGTTTTATAACATCCACTATTTTCCGCACATTACTGAACGAAACATTAAGTTCTTGAATCTTGTGAAAGCCAACTTAAGTTCGTATGCAAAATTAGAGATTGGAAGTTGCCCTCTTTCTGAGAACATAGGGGTTGAAAATTCAGTAAGCGGAGCTTGGTCGTGTTTATCGCAGTGATGACAAAATGCAGTGACATGTTCAGTCGAATACTCAGATGTGTGGCCACCAGATGTGTATGAATTGCTGTGTGGATCACGGAGACGTGGGTACGACTTACTTCAAGAAGTAAGTAAATCCGTGCCAATGATCATGCTTCGGCGGTGTGCTCTAATCTATGTGAGCTATTCGGCAACTCGAAATATGCTCTCCCTTTTGTGTACGCTTCCGATTGTGCTGTACAACTCATTTATTGACTGAATTGTCCGTCATTCCTGGGGAAAACTCAACCATTCAGTAATTGGATTCATCCAAATGGATTGAAAAATTATTCGTTTCATACATGTAGTACACAAGCATGTCTCCGCCTTTTGCTGACACTTCATCGATTTTCTAACGGAATTGTTTTTGACACGAACAGTTTTGAGTAATTTCTCCAAGTCGTCCATTCAAGAGGGTCTTGTAGACTTCTTCGATCACTGAGGTACAATCGACTTTTAGTTGATTGTGCCAGTTTTCAGCAATTGGAAATGAATGGTGTGCACAAAATACGAACTGTCGCTCCCATGTCTGTTGTGGGTCGTTTGTGAAACTTATTTTGGAGTTCCTGAAAATTCGCCACATTTCTGTCATCGTTTTTTCTCAGTCGGTTCTGCGTTTCACTGCTACTTCGGAAGATGCCCGAGCACGGTGCGCAGATGTGAATTAATTGTTTATTGTCATTCAAACCCAAATCCGTTGGCCTGCACTTACGTCACGCAGAGTGGCAGTTTGCGAATGCATAATTAGACGTGTCGAGAGATAACTTCGCTGTTTGAACTTACAAGCGAAGTTACCTGGTTTTAGATTGTAGCTAGCTCGACATGTGCGTTAGAAAGACTGTCGATGATACTGGAACCGGTTAAAGCGATTGTAGCATTGTACGCACACGTCTCTTGACCTTCTACTCTTAACCCAAATACCAAATTTTCAAATCCAAGCGATCTTTTCTGCCTATTTCTGGAATTGCTGGGGGCTTTTCTTCCTTATTCGACCATTCTTTATGATTACCAAAAAAGAGAACTATCAGCTACGTGATAAAGAATTCAGCTCTCCGCGGAGTCTAGGCTCACATCTGTTATGTCTAGAACACCACCAACCGTTGGATGCACTTTGCCTCATGGTTAAATGAGGTGTTTCAACGGTTCTTCGAACTTCCAAACGTCTAGCGACGCACGTACCCTTCCTATTGTTTCTGCATTATACTCTCCGCTGACGGAGAATAGTCCAAATTATTTGGTTTTGAGGAAACTGGTCACACTGGTCTGCATTTGAAAAAAACGAATCAATAGTCCTCTCTCTGGCGCAGTGGATCTACTTCATAGACTTGCTCACGGAAGTTGACGTCCTTATTTATGCGACCATTTTTTTATTCAGTCCCATTACAGTGCACCGAATACTACCGCATGCATATATTTGAAAGTCACATCTTTCAGTGAACTAATGAGGGACGTGGTTTCTAATGGACTGAAGCGTACTCCTAATCTTTTCATTGCTAGTTAACCCTTGAATTTAGTACTATTTTCCAAAGTGACCATCAAGAAAGGTAGGCTTGTGGATTTTCATAAAAGTGAATTGGTACGTTCTTACCAGCTAGGGTTGCATCTCTGACCACACTTACAGGATATCTCCTGTTTGCGGTCACCATCTGACATGCACTAATGCACTCCGTACTGGTAATTGTTGTTAATGTTGCCTTTGCGTGCTTGTCAGACAAGGATTTATCGCGTGTGTGAATTTTTCGACATCACAGATGCTGCTGTAATTCTGAACTGTCTGCTTGTTTCAATTAACCACTATGTGTTATAATGACTACCGCACTTTGCTAACGTAAACTACGGTGCACGTAAAATTGTGACCTGTGAATTAATGTAGTTTACAACTATTTTGAACCTGAAGCATATCGGGGACTCAGTTTCTTTTTGTCTATATTATCGTCACCCACTTTGATTTGACTATGAATTGATTACAGGCTCACCAAAGTTTTCATTGCTCCCTTTAGGGCCCATGAATTGCGATTATTGGTCCTCGACAGAGCTGACAGGTTACCTAGGGGTCCGTCGGACAGCTTTGCTTTGCTCTCTTGTGTGCCTGATAAGAGAAAATTCCAGCTCTCAGTCGCTACAGTCTGGAAAAATATAACCGACAACCTTTGAGCCGGTTTGTCTAGGACAGCCATTGCTATTGTGTGTTCTTGTCGGACGTTTTGGTGATCCATGATCCTTAATCAAGGATACTTACCCGGAAAGATGCCCACTCAATCGCCGGATCGTCGGGCTACACCACAATCTTAACGTCTGTCTACTCCTTCAAACAAATCAGCTCTAGTGTGCTCAATCTATTCGGCCATCCAAAGTTCTGTAAGTGTCTGCACCAAACAATGTGATTCATCCAGATCAACTTCTCGAAGTTTGTTGCGGCGCTTCCGGGCCTATGAGCCTGTTACTAATAATATATTTTGCCCTCGGTATCAATGTTCATTGAGTCCTCTAAACTTTTTTCATGATATCAAAGATTACTGCCTTTTGTGTAATGTTTGGTATCAAACTTCGCCGCTCATGAACCTAAGTCTTCCCTGATTGACGATATATGTTGGTGGGCGCCCTACAGGAAAATTACTGCATTCGTTAACGTGAAGGCTCAGTGTTTTTCATCCTTTTTCGTACGTCAGATACGGATGAAAATCGTGTTTTGAGGCCCCACCTCAGGTCGACAGTGATAGCAAATCTACGTTGATAACTGATGGCACAATGCCGTATGATCGTAATTTATTTGACTTTTATTATGAAGAAAGCACTGAGAAGAGAAGACCACGCCAAGGTGTCTACATCGCAAAGAATTCATTCAGAGAGCCCAGGTAGAAACTGACAACGAGGGCGTCACTGCCCCATCGGTGAGTATCTCCTCAAGCACAGGGAGGATCACTCTTACCTATCCTAGAAGGCTGGTCGCGGCGGCAATATCCGAACATTTTGTAATCGCCTTTACATCCATCCTGCCCGGTCACAGGTTGCCCACTCTCCTAGTTACACCACTGTGATTAAGGCTAGAAAACGGACAACTACTTAGTACCAGACCATCAAAAATTATTGAAAATAATGCATCCTAGTCCATATTTGAGAGTAAACCGCGTGATAATGAGAACCGCACATCGCAATGACGACAAAGTGCAGGGAACTTGCCCATTGTTTAGTTTCAGTGTTCACTAGATAGTGCGTAGCAACACTATACTTGAGGGGACAAGTTCTTTTTCGGCATTAGTCACCATATTCGTTCTAATTTATCGCAGCAGTGACTGATGATACTGTCAAATATCTGGACCTACGATACCAACTCAGTATTTTCCTTGAAATTACCCTCCGGTCCAATTTCCTCAGGTTTACATAGGATAACGTGGAAGTTAAATGGCTCCATCTGCCGCTAAGCGCAAGTTAACTGTGGTTGGACGTGCCTGCATGGGAGGCCATCGGTGCATCTAGATCTGATAGGAAAATCCGAGACACATACGAACCCAATGTTCCAATCTGACTCACATTAGACAGCGTGAAACGCCAGACGATAGAGGTACTTACTGCTTGTTATTCACGTGATCTCACATGAACGATTCGTAGTACGCTGTTTTAACAATAGACGACTAGGTTGTCGACATAGATCGACTCTTGGACAAAAGTGTCTTCAGGACCATTGAGGATCATTTCTTCCTGGTTTATCTTGATATTACTGACAGAATATTATGTGCATGTCCTCCATCATTTAACATGCTTATTGGTTTGGAAAAAATTCACATTACTGCGACCAACTGCAACCGAATTCGATCATAATTTTTATAATTTGATATTGTTCAGACTGAGCTAAATTTTGACACTGAAATTCACACAGGAAACTTTCCCGTGCACTACACTCCTGCGGACCAAATCGGTGATAACACAACTGTTCCTAGTTTGCCATGTTACCCGCACGGACTTTAGATCCAACGACTTCACAATAGAACAAGAGAGACTGCGGCCGTCGCATCATTTCGCTGTGTTCTTATACGGTTGCACAACGGGGGTCATAAGACTTTCGCGCAGGATTTGGATCAGTGACGACACGCCGTCGCGTGTGTTGTCTGGGTGAGCCATTGGGATTCGGATGACCAGGCGAGCCGTAGACCCCCACTCGTCTTATTTGTGTGGGTTTCCACGCCATCGCCATACCGTGTGGTCCAGTCACACATCTGTCCGTGATGTGCGTTCTCGAAATGTCTGGATCCGCAGTTCCTACTAGATTGTGACGGAAACAGTCGCAACCAAGCCAAGATGAACAACACAAATTGCTCATTCTCCACAATTTACTATAGATATCGAACTCAAAACGGATTTCGATCTTTTTCAATAAAAAAGACGTACGGCTTAGATCCCGTAGACATGTTGAAGAAGCTGAACATTGTTTATGCAGACCGATCGGATTTATACTGCAACAAAAAGCCAGGTAAATTGTGCGAAGTTCGCGGATTGTAGTGTCAAGAGAGCACTGCACTGAATCTGATTTGCTTTATGACAGAATTTTAACAGTTCTCTTTGGCTGATCGTAAAAAATCCGGGAAAACATCGCGTCGTCCGGACTGTGGTTTGAATTTGCCGAGATCTCTCCAATGAACATTAAGTTTTCTATCCTTGAGTTACTGATTATATAACACGTAGTATCTCTTCTGCGGAGGGTTCCTGCTCAGGCATGTGGTCTGACCTCGACCTTGTTAACCGACGAACAATATTTAGGGTCCGGGGTAAATACATAACTGTTCCAATATTTTGAACAAGTGCCACTTGGTTGGTTGTGCCAGCAACTACGACAACTCTGGCCATTTGCTGTGAAAATTCCAAAATGGCAAACTTTCGATCACGAGAGAAGACTTTTCGGCCACAGGGAGGCATACGCACCGGATTGTCTAGGCAGCTGCGAGACAAGAGTGAAGAGCACGGCGATATGACTGTACAATCGGGCCTGAGCCAACAGTTCGCGACTGCTGCGTTAACACGATTGGGCGACCAACGGAACAGGAATCGACCAATCGAATAACGCCTTGGCAGTTTTGCAACAGCCTGCTAGTAAGGAGCGCAACAATCCACGATACGTCATTTTGTATGAGCCTTACGTGCAATGAAGACCATAAGAGAGGGCAGTGTCCTGGGCATGGGAAACCCTCTGCTTGATTTGATGGTGAAAGTAGGAAGTGACGTCCATGATCGATATAATTTAAAGAAGGACGATGCAATCCTAGCAGATGAACACCATATGCCATTATACGATGAAATTTCAAAGGACCCTGATGTCGAATATGCGGCCGGTGGAGCAACGCTCAATACGATGCGAATGATACAGTGGATTTTAAGAGATCCACACAGATGTACGTATATTGGATGTATTGCGGCTGATGAAGCTGGTGATCGACTAAGAAAAGAGTGCGAAAATGTCAAGCTCTGCACCCGTTTCGAAGTTGCAAAAAGCGGAGCAAGCACTGGGAAGTGTGCCGTCCTAGTACACGGCAAATACAGAAGCCTCGTTACGCACTTGGGTGCAGCTAAGGAATTGACAATTGATCATATTTTCAAGACAGAAACGTGGCAGTCAATTGAAAATGCCTATGCATACTACCTTGCGGTAAGTGCACACTTATTCAAGTGGTCGATTTCCTTATCTAGGGGTTTGCCGCCCAGACGTGTTTTGAAGGTGTCCTAGAGGTGGCCAAACATGCAAGATCTCATGGAAAATTGTTTTCATTCAATCTGAGTGCTCCGGTTATGCTACACTACTACAAGGAAAAGATTGACGCCATTTTGCCCTACGTAGATATTCTTTTTGGAAATGGTGACGAAGCGCTGGCCTACGCAGAGACACACGGACTATCGGGACAGCCGCTAGAGAAAATTGTATTGCAGCTTGCCTCCATAACGCCGGCCAGATCGGAAAATCCGCGAAATCGGATTGTAGTGATTACTCGGGGACAACATCCGGTCCTAGTTGGCACAGCGGGAGCATCGGAAGTGATGAAATTCCCCGTCCAATCTATACCAAGCGAGAATATTGTGGACACTAATGGCGCTGGAGATGCATTCGTAGCCGGATTCCTCGCAGAATACTTGCGCAGTTCGTCAATCGAAAAGGCAATCAGTGAAGGCAATAAAGCTTCACGATACATCATACAGAGATCTGGGTTCACATTAGGACCGCGTGACCAGTACTGCTCAGGTTTAACTAATTTATGCCTTTGTCGCCGTGTTTTTAACCTGTTCTCTAATAAACCTACCTAGGTTTGTGATATTAAACGCTGCCGGAAATACACCTGGTGATACTCGTAAAAGGACGGAAAGATTGTTCAACTTGACTTCCGATTCTTTTGCTTACATCATCTCTGTTTCATGGTAGCACGTTCCGGCATTTTTGCAAGATATCTCGGTAAAATTCCTGAATTGACCTTAGTGCCGAAATGGAAGTCCAAAGATTGTTCAGTATTAACTCAAGATATCATGAGAGTGCTCAACATCTTGGGTTTCATGCCGAAAGTTAAATACTCCCTGGAGTAACTTAAAGTTAGCAAGTCTGAATGGTTAGACGGACGGGGTTTCCTTCTCAAAATGCTCATGAATCCGGATGGCTTTGATGGGCAAAACGGGGTCTCACGACTGATTTATCTTCCGGTTCATCTACTAGGCTAGGAAGGTGCCGATGATTCAACTGTTTCTTGTGACAATGTGACTTTTTAAACGTGATACATCCACTCGGACCTGGACCCGCCGAACCTACTGCAACATGGCGGTCATGGTTTTCGTGTTTTTATCTGTCACCACTCATTCTGTAACTTGACTATGTTCACATATGAGCAGACATCAGGCAATCTTGCTTGTGTGCTTTGGTCAAAGTTCAGTGTTCAAAGGTCATGCGTGACATTGTCCATTAATTCTCTCGGCCTGATTCAAGCGAACGTTTTGTCCAGTTTCATTCGGCATGTCTAAGTTGGCTGGGCTACGAGATTTTGGAATGCGCCCATAATTACAAAGGACACATTCACCAAAATTCGAAGCAATCACTGAGCTTCCATAACCTGTAAGTTATTTCAATCTACAGAACTAGACACGGTTATGAATACTAACGGGACATCGCATATGAATGCCTTCACAGTCAGCTCTGGATTCACGAAAGGTGCACTCCCCCCCCAGCGGTGGGTAATTTAAGGGGGTCGAAGTGCAATAAACTCTTAAGTACTCTTCTGTGAACAGCCGGTTTATCACCGAGTCCATCTACGTCTAATCGGAATTCGCCTGTCGGACTCTCCACTGGAAGAGCCTCTCTTGATGCTCTTGGACCACACAAGGCCAGATTTGCGCAATACGCGGTTGAGACGCCAGTTTACTGACTGACACTGAATTTAGGGTAATTTCATCATCCATAGCTATATCTGATTAGTGCCACGGACGCTTAAAACCTGCCAGACAGTTTATTTTTGTCGTTTAGATGTAGGTGGTTGCGAGGTCTGTATATTTCTCCTAAGCACCTGCAACTTAGAAACAGATCACTGAAAATAAGGACCCTCAACAAGACGAATGAAGTGACAACTTCATAATTATTACCCACCCACACGTCACCAGAACAGCAGTTTTGAGTCTGAAGGACGTGAGCCGGTTTCGAAAGTTATTTTCGACAGCTCGAAACTGTTCCCCACTCAAGTGCAGACGTAATAAAATGTGAAGTGATTCGTGTGCTTCTAGCTCAAACCCGTCCCAACTATCCGGGAAAACTGTTTTGGCCCTGGTAACTGCTCGACTTCAACTTCAGCGGGCGGTAAAAAAGGCTGGAGGCAGTCAATGTGTTATATATTCCTTATGGTTGCTATTGGTAAATGTAAGGAAGCCGTGCTAATTCCCAAAACCGAGGCACTTCATGTCCTAACAGTGAACACTATGAACATCAAGCCTCAACTGCTTCGCCTTAACTTCTGTTCGCACCTCAGTTGCTATGGTTACGAAGCGCAACCAGTTCAACCTACCCTTGTTGGTTAAGAAACGGATCCAAAATGATAGATTAGGAGGAACAGATAACCTAAGCCCTTGAGGTCAATCACTGTTATCAGTTGTTCCGGCAAATCGTGATCACGTCGCACCAGCCAAACTCACCCTTTGATTGCTCGAGGTCGACTCCTATCCGAGTCGGTCATGCTCATGACTGAGAGGCTGGAATCATAAGATTGCAATTGAAACTATTTTATAGATCTTTATAAGACATAGTGTGCATGACTACCTGGAACGTCTGAAGTGTACACTCGGGAAAATTCTTCACACGCTTTATGACGGAAGGACTTCGCTCACTTTCTTTGCACAAAAAGTGCGTGACTAACTATGAGACAGGGGTCTCATGAACCTTGGCCTCAATTCCTTACTTTGCAAGTTTCAGAGGTCAAACTTTTTGTCACTTTGTTCATCAGTTTAAACAAGCTTGCATCTAATTACAAATAACGAAAACAAAAATTTGAGGTTCAGAACACACTGGGAACTGAGCAATAGCAGCATTCCCTCGACAGGCGGACTTCTGACATGTAAGTCCATCGTTCCTGTTTGCATGGTTGAACCTGAAAGGACGTACTAACCACAAATCCCGTAGGGGCTGTTATGTCGTTTTGAAGTTTCGTATATTCGCCATGTTACGGTGCTCCCGGACCGAAGTACGGCAGAGTTCGAAGCTGTAGGTTGCCATCCCTGTCCAAGTGTGGCATTTATACACGCACACCATGCCTTATATGTCAACTCTCACCTAGTAAAGTCACATTAATTTGCAGTAGACGGGAATATCTCTTCATTGGTGAAGGGCTTCCCCCTCGTTAAGGTACAGAATGAATACATCGTAAAATCAGGATTGATTTGGTTTTTTATCCATGCTGCTGACTAAGAATGCCGGCCCTTGTCACATCTGCCGGGTAATCGAGATAAGTGAATTTGAGTCATGTTTGTCTGCGACCATTTTTAACGGCCGTGCTTCCTAGGGATTTGGACCGGAGAACGCCCATCTTGTCTAATAAATGTTGAGTGTTTAGAGGAGGCTTGGTTAACGGTTGACGTATTTTTGCTTTTGACACGAAACCTTTGTTGGACTGCGCAAGTGGCCAGGTTGATGTGATTTTAAGGGGGACGGAAGGTCGGTCAACAAGATCGCTTTGTAGCAGCAGACTAGATCAGTGTTGCACGTCTCTTGCAAGTTCGTGTCGTCTAGTACGGGTGAATACGTCCGGCGATCAATGGGGTGGGGGTGCGAGACTTTATTATCCATTCGATCGGTTTCAGTGCCTTTTTCCTCCGGTTCAGAGCACTTTGAAAAATAGTTCAAATGAGTCGTCGCTAGAAGATTTTTTGCCGGTCTATGTGGTCACTTCTGCGACAACCCGACCAGGGGAAGGCAGAGATTACGTGGTTTTAGCTGGCTGGGGCCATGAACTTCAAATCTAATGCCATTTCTATTGATCATCCGTCTTCATTGATAACCGCACACTGTCACGTGACTACTGGTACATGGTACATGGTGAGGAATTTTCATTGGATGTTTAGGACAGCATCTAGTACTCCTAAGAAAACTGTTCCTTGTTTTTTTCTGAATTCTAGTGGGGTAAACCGTCCAAACGCATGAATGATGTCAGCGGCATACTAGAAAACGCGAAGTTAGGTGTCATTACTTTACCCAGTCATAGGCTAAAAGTCCTGAGTCGTTCTAAGACAGATCATCACCACATAAGAAGTGGCATTTGCCTGTCCCGGGACCGTAACTGACGAACTACTCTGTTGTGAATTTTCCGAGGAGGTAACTCACCCTGAAGCGGTCTCTCATTAGGGGATTATCGTTTTCCAATCGACCGTGACATTTACCCTCTCCTGGAAAAGATGTTCTCCTCTAAATGGGCACGGGAGTCACATCAGCTTTTAGTGTAAGGAACCGCTGTACTGATTCCTTCAGAATAAAGTTCACCAGGAGAAAAGAGACTTCTTGGCCAACCTTAAGCTAATGAATTTTCCTCGAATGCAATATATGTGAATCAACATTTCCCAGAAAATGTGATCTTGTAGAAATTATTTTGAGTGAAATATCCGTAGATCTTTGAAGGAGGGTGTCATTCACCAGAACTGTAGCGCTAGTCGTACCAAGTGTTTGTAACCTTCCCCAACTCCAAAGAAAACTACGGGGGTTTAGTTGGTGAGGCACATTGTAACTGTTCTTCGTTGAATTCTCCCCTTTTAAAGTATTCTCACTGAAAGTTTCAATCATAGTCACGTACAGGTTATGTGGTACTCCAAATGGAATTTCGACTGTCAACAGATCAGGTGGCTGTTGATCTGTTCGCCGAGCTCGGCAAATGACTTGCAGAGGTTTCGGTAACATTCAAGGAGACATCATCAGTGCACTGTTGGGTGATAGCGTCTCCTCGAATGGTGAAGAAACGTCTGAAGGTCAATTGCCAAGCTCGGCGAACAGATCAACAGCCACCCAATCAGTTACCATGAATTCATCCGAGCTACCAATATTCCAAAACATGCCAGACGTCCAAAAATCTTGCATGACCATCTTGAAAATAAACATTCGAACTAGTTGCCACCTGAGTATCAGATCCAGTCTTCTGTTAAAGTAGTTTCAAGGTAACATTCTGTAGGCATACTTCATTAACCCCTCAGTTTATGACATCCCATTCAGAATTTGATTACACAGCGTTAGAAGAAAGGCCCAGATGAAATCGAGCGTGGACCAGAAGGTTATTTTCTCGTATTTTGGTTGCACTAGAAATGGGTACTTCATTGAAAAACTAACCAGAAACCTTATGAGTAGTGGGTGACATTTAGCCACTGGTGCTTTTGGTCGATGATTCTCACGTGGTTACTGTTACCCACATTGACTGGTCAAAGGAGAAGTTTTGATTTTTTTGGTTTCAGTATACAGTAGTCGCATAACTGCTTGGGCCGTAATGGTAAGTCCCAGACTTTGAACCCGCGAGCATCGTCCAAATATTTTAACCATTTTGTAACCATTGACGAGACGCTATACAGCTGGTTTATCTTCTAAAACTCATTGTTCACGGTCGTTTGCGGGGTGTAGGTTTTGAATCCCTCTTCATGGAACGAAAGTGACGACCGTCTAAGGAAATGAGAAGGGGAAAATCCAGAGATGATATGGGTTATAAAAATCTGGTGGATACTGCTCCTTATGAGGATTACTGACATCTTCTTGATCCAAGCTGTGTATAAAAACACGTATCTAACACTGCACAGCCGTATCGCGTACTCTGTATGATTGAGTGTGTCTGCAGTGAGATCTCTGAGAACAAGAATGCCCATTTCAGATCGTGGAGTATCTAATTCGGAGTGCTGGACTGGCCCATGTTGTTGGTGCGTTTCAGGATAGAAAACTTAGTGCTGGCTCTCAGGGATCGCTAAGTATACCTAATTAGTTTTCTATTGAGGAAAATGTTGGTAGCTCAGGTAGCGCAGATGGTCGTTGGCTTGTTCGCTGAGCTGGGCAATTTGATTGCAAACGTTTCATCGCCAATCGAGGTGACATCACCAGTGCGTTATTGGGGAGCGTAGCGGTGGGTTGGTGGTTGCACCTCGATTGGCGATGAAACGTTTGCAATCAAATTGCCCAGCTCAGCGAACAAGTCAACGACCATACCTAATTAGTCTGGTTACCGGAACAAGCGGATTGGCGTTATGATTAAATGATTGGTTATAGAATGCGTATAAGAAACTCAGGTGGTGCCAACAGGAGGACTAATTACCTCAACACACCTTAAGTGTCCCAACGAAAAGTTGGACAAGTCACTGAGTTCTAGGGATTGCGTTTTAGGTCGAAATCACACCTGCAGGAGAACCACCTTCACAACGGTTTGCTAGCGATTTCCTCACATGTTGCGATAGCACGGACAACAATTTGCTAGCACGCGATCTATCGAATTCCCGATATGTGAAATCCAGTGTGAGCTGAATTGATTTGCAAGTTCATTTGGGGGTAATGCACTCCCAATTATCAGACTTCTGTTTCCACTTACACGTACATGTACTCTCACGTGAACAGGAGACGTGGTTAGCAAAACTTTTGGCAGAGGGACCTGGACTATTCGTGTTCCACTGCCAGCAGTTAAGTGGACAACCCAAAACACTGTGTGTCACGCCGATTAACATGATATCTGATGGTATGCACAGATGTTCACCTGCTTTCACTAGGTTTGGTAGTAGAAGACCAAAATGTTTTTTCTTTAGTTTCTATCAGAGCATTTGACAGCTTTTATCCAGTCGCTGAACACACCCCGTTTTTAATCTAGCCATTCTGATATAATGTAATTTTTCTATTCAAAACTGATTCCAGTGGACAAAATCGTTTGCAAAATTGCTTGGGCGAAGTTGACAGTGCGAACTTTCGGATGCGGAACGAGGGAGTTCCATCTCAACCAAGTGTTTCGTCCAAATGAATACATCTCCGAGACCCTTCAAGCGCCGGCCAAATCACATGAGGTGCTTTTTGGTAAAACGGACTTCACTGCCAAACTCTTTCAGAATACTTAGCCGACTATGCGATTTTGAAACTACAACCGAGATTTTGTCCTGAAAACGAATTCAATCTATGCTGGGAAGCCTAGAAGCACTGTACAGCTGTTTCACCCTTGTTGGAAATCAGCTGTGCACATTTCGCGAATCTCTAGGGCGATTCAAACAAACAATATCCCGACCAGCAGTTGAATGCTACACATTTTGGCTACTTTCAGAATAGACTTTTCATTGAGATAGTTCAGACTGCTATCAGTTACAAACATGAAAGTGGGTTGGAGGGAGGGAGATTGATTGTACGAAGGGGAATGTGATTGGTGGATCTCGATAGACAATGAGTGGTTTTATTGAAGGAAAATGCTTGAATATCGTACCATTGGAAACACGACGCGGCCTTTCTACAACACTTTCGGTTAAAAAATGTAGACGAGGGACTCAGCTGAGTGCCGCTGAACCTACTGATAACGTCAACTTGAGTACAAGTTCAACTAGGAAATAAAATTGGTGTGAATTCAGGGACTTATCCCATCTGATCAGGGCAAAAGAGGTGGTGGACTGTCCAAGAGTTTCCATTAATCTATTAATGTCGTTATATGGAGGGATACGGTGTCTTCCCTTTCACGTACTCTGTGATTTACTGAGTTAGTGCCCTCAAGAGATCCAGCTAACAGCTAGGAACCCTTGAATATTAGGTTTCTGGGATAAAAATGTGGTTCAAAATTTTTGCCCAGATATGAGAGGATTTCAAGTCATTCTGCTGCTATCTTCGGGACGATTGCAGGTTGGAACTCTTTCTTGTTCGATTAATACTGGCAACTTTTCGTAGGAGGCTGTCAAAAACTTGGACACAACTTTCATCGGGCGAACAATGCATGAGCAATTCCAGGAGTGTTTTCCCTCCCCACTTCTCAAGGATAATGTTGATTAAAAAAGATCGTTCAGCTGTAGCATCCTTTCGGCACCTAGCTGCCATGCCACCCGGAGGAAGCACGGGGGCTGGGATACTGTCAGGTTGCCCAACACTAAACAGGGAAGTCGAGATGCAGAGGACCTTCCGGTCAGTAAATTCGCGCTCTAACCACTGAGCCATCTCGCCCCATAATGTTGATTAGCTGTTTCAAAATACCTTTAATGCAACGCTGAAGACAGCGCAACTGAATTCTGACCAGGCCTTATTGATTTTTCGGCAGACAAGGATAATAATCTTAAATTAAACCGATGCTTGCTTGGTGGGAACTACGTGCAGTTGAAAACAACTGGCTTGGCTGTCCATGGGTCAACCTATTAAAAGACGGACTGCATGAAATCGCCTTGTAGCATTAATTTGCATAATAAACACTTCAGAGAAAAAAATCATGACGGCTACTGCTGACATGATTCTCAGTTCCCGAACAAAAGCCTCGTGGGCTTAAGTGTTGCACCGATCCTGCGGGCTCCCCCGGCAGCAACTTAACCATACCAGGAGAGCCAGAGGGGAGCATTCAGTCGAAATGCAACGAGCCGCCGCGCCGCGATTAATCATTGCACAATACCGTCTAGAGGCAGAGTCATACTATCCTCTGAGATAGGCGTGTGAATACAGTAAGTCTTCAAACTCACATAGGAGCGAAATGCCCGATTCAAATGTCCTACAAATCAGTGCTTTTGTTGTGCTTTTGATCACGTTACTATTCACGATCATCTTTATTGCGCTTGTTCCTCGGTGTTAGAGGAGAAACGGTGTGATGGATGACAGGGGAGGGGTAGTTTGCTCTAACTATTACTACTCTCAGCAAGGTACGAACTGGTAGTATAAACGTCATAAAGGGACAGGCCAAAGACATCGCTGTATACAGGTGGTCATCTTAGAAAAGAAATCATTGTGTAATTTAGCCGTTTTTTCATCCCACTGAAATAAAAGAAGGGCTGGCAATTGAAGTGGTTACATACTTCTGATCCGTCCAGTTGTAGACGTTCTGGTATGGTTTCATGTTCCTCACTTACAGTTTACTGAATTGGCATCACTCGTAATGGGGACTCAGTATAATACAAATTCTAGCATTCTAACCATCACATATCTGCTTTATCATTAATTTATCAAATGACTTTGAAATTATGGGACTGACCTGTAGACCCTTGAATGTTTACTTGTTCGTTCTCTGTCAAATATCACTGTGATACGCTATTCCTGTAGGAAACCTTGAGGATGATGCCACAAGGAATGAAAGCGTGGGGATTCACCCAGCCATAAATACACGTGCAGCTGTTATTCGACTCGATACAGCTGTCAGCCATGTTCGTCAGGTACTTACCAATCCTGGAGTTTTCCTCGTTTATGATGGTTTCAGCGTCCCTCTAGTTTCTGGCAACCACTGTCTGGTCTGATTAGGAATGATGAGGAAAATAAAACGTAAAAATGCTTAAGCGTGCAAAAGAGCAAGTATGCAATTAAATTTAACCATGAGTGACTGTTTAGACAATCGACATAACAGCGTATTAGTTGACAACCACTCAGGGTGCCCACCACACTGAAAAACACATGTCACAGACAGGGACAGGTTACATACTTAGACATACCTCCCAGGAGAAATGGATTGCTACTAGATTAGCTTAGTTGGCTTTTACGCATTCGTTCTAACAACATAACTCTACAATCACCGATAAGCAAATGAAAGTTGGCTGCATGCCCTTCTTGATCTTTTTACTAAAGACCACCTTCAGGCATGTCATGGTTGTTAATGTGTACTTTGAAGATATGGCCGTTTTGTCAGAACAAACTGGTTCACTGTTCGCCTCAACCGATCGATCCAACCTACCTAGTAGTGCGCTTAGGCTCCTGGCTAACAGATGAAGCTCGAATTTGTAGATGTCCTAGGTGAGGTGGACGTGAACGTCGAGTCCTTGCATGGATGGAACACTTACCAAGTTAGCTTCGGTCACTTTTCAAGACCTTATGGACCAGACAACGTGAACAAGTCCCTTCGAGGAGTGAGTGCCGCAGTAACATGCAGTTGCCACGAGTATTCTTGTCGGATCTGATCGTTCCGCTATAGTGCACGGCGTAGCCGACTTCAGTCACACATTGATGAAACGTGCGATTTGGTGGCAAGACGAGAATCCTGGGCTGGGATGATCATTTGAAGGACAGGAGGGACAGTTTGATGCACCCATAAAACTACCATTGAGGAGTCTGCAGCATAGTGTCCATGCGCCCAAACGGCGAACACTATCTTACATACGTATTATATTACATACTTGCATATTACATATTATTGGTAGATTCTGCTATGCATGCGATTTGCCACCGGAATTGGTTCTTTTGATCTACTGACTGTTGGGCTACAACTTGTGGCGTCAGAAATAAATTAGGCGCGGAGCTTCACCGCAAAACGGGATTTCTTCACTAGACTGGATAGCGCTGCTTACTAGGGGTAAACGGAAAATATTTTTTATGAGTTTGTAACGTTTCCGATATCGAACATAAACGTTGTAAATGGAACTGAATGCAAATGTTAAATTCAGTCCGTCTACGTATCTCAGTGGTTTCTTTTTGACGGCGGTTTGTTTAAGTGGACGAATTTCCAAGGTTAGTAAACACCTTCATTGGTATCAGTTCAAACTTCTCTCAACATTCAAATGCATTTGAAAGTAAGACGATGCAATGCTTTTTTCTCATACGTAATATTTATTACGACATTTTACTCTGTGCAGGAGGAGCTTAGCCGAAAAGTTGCAAACGAGGACGCTCATGTAAAAAAAATTGCGCATATGGGTTTACCATCAACCAACTATGCGGAAGTGATCGTTGTTACGATCACACGCATATCTCATGGTTTCATTGGCTACAATTAACAAGGTGGAACCGCCTTGTCAAGTGTGCACTTGGCAACCATGTGTAGGAAGCACGACAGTGATGCGTATTAATTTTTCCCCTCCTCAATGTCTACAATGAAAACACCTTTATTTAACTATAACTAGATACAAATACACCCCTCGTTTTGGGTTATAGACTACTAAGAAAATAGCATCCACATCCCGGTGCAGCTACGGTGATAACACGATGAAAACACATCAACAGAGCGTCATAATAGAACAATACCCAAATAGCTGCATACATGAAACTCAGTGTACCCATACACTAAGACACTATACTACATCACGATCTCCATCGACAGCATGTCAATGCTAAGAAAATGACCGTATGACTGTTTCCTGGCAATTGTGTGGACATGAAACATTATTACGTTCCGTCTAATGGATGAATAAATCACGTTCGAAAGCAAGTGTGCAGCGGATTTTAACCGCACTTCATCGCAGACTAAATGTGCAATACTTGGTGAGTGATATTTAATTATCAAGCAACTGAACCATCACCACATTGATGCAGTAACTCACGTCGTTGCAGCACGCTGGAGTTGACATGAAAATTGGGAGAAAAATCGAGAATAACCCACATGAATTCCAAGAATGAAGATTAGGATTGATTTAACTGTTCAGCTACTGAAATATCGGGAGTAGTTTCTAATTATATCGCCTGATATTTTGAAACCATCGGCTAATCTCGAAACAGCGCATCAAAATTCCGGGACCCATTGTTTCCGCAGATCCCTTAGATACACTTTAGGCGCATTTACCGAGTCTCTATGAAGCTGACGAATTACCTAGTTGATTTCAGAGCCATCAAAGTGCAGCTCGAGGAGAGTCATACTTTGTTCCATCACAAACCGCAACAGTTATGCTGGACGTTGAAAATAAATACTCGCAGGTTCCGCCAAATTAAGAGAGCAAACACCATATATTCGGCTCAGCAATATCAATTCAACTGCCAGGGTTTAGTCACAGAACAATAAACCCAAAATTACTGCAAGAAAAGAAAATTCCATGGTTAAATAATGAATTTTGAGAGATCGTTCGGGACATGAAAAATAGAAACTATTACACTAATGAACAGCAGGAGGAAACCGGACGGCCTGTTGGGCCGAATAAGCGCAAGCAAAGCTGAAATGCACGCCAAACAGATAACTGAACCATATTCCATTATGATTGTGATAACTTGAGTTATTATTAAGGTTCCTCAAACATACCAAATATACTGCATTTTTATGTGCAATTTGAACTCTGGTGCCGCGTGATTTTTTGGAATCTTAGGTGTATGTTTATGAATAAGCCTGGATAACACCTCCGCACACGTTAGGACAAACTGGTGTTGGCTGCACTAAGTATATTTGGTGAATCATCGAACCGGGAAGCATTTCCGTCCTCTGTAACTAACATTCTAAACTCTTAGCCAAAAAATTGCACGTATTTTGTTCACCATCGGACTGCACCTTGGCATGTCACATGTCCAGTAACTTCGAATTATGGATCTAAGAGTGTAGCACTATACATTCGCCATCTAACTCAATAGGGTGTTTATAAACCAAACCGATATGTTTCAAAACAAAGCGCAGGCAGTTGCATTCTCATATGTAAAGACCGTATTGTTACAAACTGTTGCAAGTGTTTGAACTGCTGCTGAAACGCGTAAGTGAGGAATGACTGCATGATCAACACAGGGCTACGCATGGTTCAGTAGCCTGATGGACACGAAGTACTTTAAGAAGGCTAAATTCAGGGTGTTACAGGGCACTCAAGCCCTATCGACTCAGTTCAGCGGTGGGGTAGTCAAGAAATGCAGCTCATCCGGGCCTAGCTCATATCGTTGCCGGGTGATTAATGAACATGGCCTTCACACTTGGTACAAACATACATCCATACACTTCGTCAGACCGTAGGCTTCTTGCTACGACACATCATTAACCAATTGGTTTCAAGTGAAGTAGTTAAGCTAGATAGCGCCATGCAAAAATTGCTTAACAAACTGGACATACTCTGCTATGTCTCGGGCTCCATAATCTAGATGTTCGAACCATCTGACGTGATAAGTTTGCGTGATGTTTCCAGTCAATTAGTCAATTAAAAGTGGGATACCGATGCGGTCCATTTTTACTGCACACTGTATTTCAACGCAGAAACAAGTGGAGTCGTAAATACTCCGCAGCTATTTCTCTTAACTTGCTCACAACATGCCTATCCATTGATTTTCATAAGCTCAAGATTGCACCGAAATGATAGTACTGATAGACCTGACTGCGATCAATTCCGACGGTAAATATTTAAACACTTCAATACAAGATATCATGTAGAATGTATTGAGTCGGTGCACTTTTGGACAGTGAATTTTAAGCTGACCGATTATGAAGCAGAATAGGTAAATTGTAGGTAAGTGGTCAAAACACGAGATTTCGAGCCGAATCCTGACGAGTTATTGATCCGTTTTCATGGAGTTACCGGGTGATCTTTGTACTGACACACGCTGCACAAACCCAGCTAGCTACCTGTTAAATTTAGAGAAGCTTGGTAATAAACATGTTATCGTTAGATTCCATGCATCCTCCTAAGAGGATATGCCTTTGTACATGGTGCCTAATAACAATCGCCAAATGAGAGGAAAATGAGTATCGACTTCCAACCCCTGTTTTCGACGGTGTTGTGTCAGCCACTTTCAACCATGATTGTTTGTCGTACCTACTCCGGCGGCACATTTGCGCGATCGATCATATTCAGTTAGCACGTTAAACGGCTCCATGACGTGCAACCTTTGGACACTAGGTTTCGCGGACGCAGAAGCGTTGAAACAAGGAACTACTGGTGAACCGCGATGGACCGGACTACCTCTGAACCAGTTTTCTAGTACGCCGTTGGTGAGACTGTGTAGCCCTCGGACCAGTCCAGCTCGCTCCAGAGTTGTCCGATTGCGCCTGAGCCAAGGGTTTCAATCCGTCTACAGCTAGTAAGTATTCACGGGCGTTTTTATTTCAAATACCATAATCAGACACTGAGGCGCTGTTTTTTCCCCGAATTTCTCCGTGCCATGGGAAAGCCTGCTGCGTTCTTGCAATAAAGCCGTTTACATCTTATACAGAGTTCTGGTAGTTTTAAAAAACAATATCCAGGTACTACGTGGCGCAAGGCGGACCAAAAGAAATGAGGACGCTGGAGTTGGTTAAATCCTCAGGAATTATTAGGGACACCAAAATGTCTCTGCCCTTCATCTCTAAGGAGCTTGGTCAGTAACTTGGTCTTGGGTGTCTCGCACAAAACTGCCGCTGTGAGCAACATATGCGTCAATTCGGGATAGCCGATGAATGATTTCTCTCCGAACCGTTCCAAATTACTGAAAGTGTGTAGGTGTGGCGTACCGCCGCCAAGTGATAAGTCTACCTAGTGAGCAACAGATCGTGTGTACTCTAGCTGGCCAGTGGACTTGAAAGTAAACCACAACAAGTTTAGTAACAATTTCGTAAGCAAGCAAGGCTTCAATCAGGGCGGGACGATAAGTGAGTAATGCTTGCGTGTGCCTATCTTAGTTTGTATCCATGAGACGGCACGTCACTCCTACCAACGACCATATCGGGTAACCTTATATTACATATCGACATTTTGTGAAATATGTTTGATCTGTCGTAGAAGAGGGGACACAGAACCTGTTAGCGAGTGAATTTTGATGTACATACGCAGGAACCCATAGTTTACTTAAAATACGCCTAATCGCATATTGACATCGCAACATTTTTTCTAAACAGGCTCCCCTTAAAATTCTGCAGAATTCAGTGTGAAGCCTTATTATCCTCACCTATCTTGAGTTTTTCTCATCTGTGGTTTCAGAGTCTTTAGAAAAAACACTGAGAAAAGGAATCAAGACACGGATGAAAATTCCGGGTATGAAATAAATCCAAACAGATCTGTCTCAAACTATTCAGAATGTATAAGTTTGGTTTGAATTTCCTTAAATATCCTTAATTTGCCTAAAGAATGATATACGACATCTGAACTCTCCGCGCCGTCACTTGAGCCTACTGGTAAAATGTGTTGCTGTTAGAATTAATCGCAGTCCAGGGAACCCAAATGGCAGTGTTGTGCAACTTTCAAATAAGACAACCAGACTATATCCCAACAAATAAACTCATTTACACAGGAGATCCAACAGAATCCAATTGAATGCCTCGTTAATGATGGTCCGATTATTTTTCAGTAACCCTATGAGTAGTGTGATACAGCCGGAACATTTGCTCAAGTCCATTCAGACGAAACATGTAAATTGCATTAATATGCATATCAGTGCCAAACGACTCGTGTGTGATTTTTGGCAAATAGTGTTGATTGATTCATCCGGAGGTCCTGAATCCTGTCCATTTTCCGAGAGTTTATGTACCTAGATACACAGGTCGGGGACGGCTCTGTGTTGTCACCACCTTAGTTATTCGTGGCAGCAGCCACATTGATAAGGACTTGAATGAAATGGTGAATACATTAGTGCATTTAAGTTGTACTGGATAACAGTGGAACACCGGAATCGATTTTTTCCATGGATTTTGAATTACAACCCCTGTAGTTTCGTTATTCAAATTCGACGGATAGCCCAATCAAATTCACTGACTCCCGGAAAAACGGTCTTCGTAGGCGCTTCGAATTATATAGGAAATCACCAATTTAAAATTGATATTGTGAAATTTTGCGCTAAGTTGGGTAGAAAAAACAAAATGCTCAACCTGTTCGCATAATCTGCCCGGCTTACATCTATTAACCGAATAGTGTCATCCCAACCATGCGTACCAGACAACACTAGATATTGTCCCGGGGAAATAACATCGCACCCACCTTCAGGAGGTTAATTCTGCTGATCAGTAACACTTCTGGCTTGGTTTGGTGGGTTGCCTACTTGTATTCATCCCGATCTCAAGCACATCTAATATGCATTATGTTGCATTGCGCTATACTGTTTTGAAGTATATATGACTGACCTTAACTCCGCGTCGACTTCAAAAATTCCGAAGTGTTGGGCTTACAAAAGTGCTACTGGTGGCTTCCACTATCACCGCAGTATGGAACCAGGTGAATACTGATCAGCACTAGCTAGCTATCTGTCCCTCTCAAGTTTGGCGTATGAGTGTTGCGAGAAATCAGATCATCTTTTTGCATAGACTGTGGGTCTTAACTGTTCAACCGTTCACTCTTAAATTGAGTACTCTGGTGGCCTTAGAACTGACCCCTCAGGTGTCATTGCCTTGAGTGTAAACGGTGTACACGACGTCCAGCTGGTTGCATACACGGCTTAGCGCGAGCCGTATGTGACATTAACTATTGGGCACGGGGTCCATCGGCTTCTTTCGATGTGACAGGCCGATCCGGGGACGGATTCCAGCCCACCGTTATCCACAACACAATTCGCATCTTGTACGCCTTGATTTGGTTCACCCACTGATTAGTCCGTCAATACATGTGTGATATTCGCCATTGGCTCGACAAATTATCAACACCAGATGTTTGCGTCCACTTCACGTCACTAATCTGTCCTTGATTTGTGCTGTACTACTTTAGGCCTATGTTTGTCACTTTTATAACATAACACATACCATAACTAGCGTGTTTTGATTCCGATTTGAGAGCACTGCAGTTAGCAGCAGAAGGCGAACTGTGTCACTGGATTGTTATTGCACATTGTGACGGGACTTCTGAAATTCGTTCAGGAGATGCAGTCTAGACAGTTCAAAGCATCACAACAACGTTTGCTTGAAGCGGCACACATGTCGATAAAACCATCACCTAAGATACAGCAGTTTCCAATACAGACAAGTTGGAGCAGGGTTTGACAGCCAGTCAGGGGACCAACTTACTTTCGCCTCTATGTAAACTGGATGAATATTGATGAAATCGGCCTGGATTAATCAAGTCGCACTCGTCTACCTTTAAAGAAATTGGGTCCCCGAGATTACATGAAAACACCGTGATCACATTCTACCCAGCACATCCTTCCAGATGTGTCACCCGAGGAAGCTGCAAAGCTGCTCGAAGCTGCTGCCAGAATTTTTGGTCCCAATGTGCCACATTCCCATGAATTATTACGGTGTCTCCGAGTTGTCAATTTTCACAAAGGTGGTTTTTCAAATTGATGACATCTTTCACGAAGAACATTCCAGATAAACGCATTCACAAATGATCAGTATAGTCCTAATTTTTGTATATAGGTCGCTGCCTCCGAAAGATTTTTAGGTTTGAACTTGATTGTTATCAAGAATAGAATCAAACCCGGAGATTTCACCTGCAGGCGCTCACGCAAAAACATGACCGTACGCCGATACCAAAGGATCCGAAATGGTGACGGGCCTTTCGTGGTGGATTTGAATACTGTTTCCACACACCCCAGGTTACCACGCAACCCAGTACACCTCCTCAGACTTACTCGACGAAGCCGCTCACCTGGCGCTGGTTACCAGTGTGATCAGTGAAAATGTTTGATTTTGTGGGTTCTGGCGACATAGTTGCAGAGGTTGTGAGCATATGGACAATGAAATGAGTCGTTTGACAGAATTTTTTTTAGAAACTGTTATGGGACTTCAACAGGATCCTTGGTTTTTAAATGTTGTTCCTCAAAGGCTGTTTTTGCAACATTGCCCAGAAATATCAATTAATGTGAAAGAACACTATCCTTATGATAAACTGTGTTTCTGTTCAGTTTCACTTGAATAACGCGTCCGTTTCGAAGTCACTTTGTGTTGAACAGTTCAAATGTGAGTTTGAGTCCCGCAATTCGCTTGAGGGGCTATTTGCTGTCTCACTTCGTGAGCATTTGAAACAACATCTTTTGAAACAGCATCGTTGAAAAAAACCTGCATCGATACCTGCGAGAGCCTTACCACCGACCGCCGCGCCTAGGTGGCTACCATAAATAAAATCCTGACACAGGAGATAGCGGAACAGAAGCAAGGTAAGCAACTGTACCTCTGAACAGTATTAGGAGTAGCTCAGACAGCTTTCCATAATGATTTCCGTTGTATAGTTACACCCGCACCAATCCAGTGGTCTACTCATCGTAGGCTGCTCCTATTGTAGTTATTGGAAATACTGATAGTAGTTTGCAAACTTGAGCTGATTTTTCGACCTAACAAGTTACCGCACTAGAAATACAACAATAGCCAATACAAGTTCTAAAGGATTCATCCAAAAATCTAAACGGAGAGAAGCTTTTGTTCACGGTTGATTTTTCTTATGCATAAATACAAATTGTGGTCGAGAAACATTCCAAGAAAGTGTTCAAGAACACTACAAACCGGAGTCGGCACCGTTACAGTCAGTTACCTTTAAACGGCAACTATTTCAACAAGCAATGGGTGCCATGCTTTCCGGATTATGATTTATCATGGCCTAATTAGATGACAATATGATCATTGTAACGTACATAGTTGATGATCATTACGCACACGCGCGCCAGTCCTCACGTGAGGTGCCCCTGAGCTTCGTACAAGATTCTGATGCCCAATGTTATACGCCTTGACTCCATTATCAGAGGTTCCGGTCGTCGGCCAGACCCAAACGCAGCAAAAGCAACTAAGTTAGTGCTACTACCCAGGAATAGATCCTCCTGCAATTCTTCTTCGGTCTAGTTAACTACCAACACAACTTTGTTCCGCGGATGCACTAACTCAAGTCCATGAGAGTGAAGAGGATAGTGGTAGCTCAGGTTGTTATGATGGTCACTAACTTTCATTCATGACTCACTGATAAATCATCTTCAGTGGTGATGAAACTTATGCAATCAACTTTCATAGCTCACCCAATAAATCAACGGCCACTGAATAGTCTTTTGGCAAAATAATCAATGCGATTTTAATCATCCCACTGTCAAGAGTCCTTTGATGACATTCAACGAATATTACTATCCGATCTGCCGACATATTATGACCCAGTGTTGTCACTAACCTTCACTGTCGATGCGTCGCAGCGTGTGATGCTGCAGCCACTTACGAATGGACACTAAAAATGCGGTCAGGCGTGTTACCCTTGTGTTGACCGCGGCAAAAATAAACAATACAATCAAGTCGTTTGTATTGTCAGGAGGCTGTACAAGATGGTACATGCTCACAAATTTGTGCTGTACACAGACCATAAGCCTTAGTTATAGATTTTGAGCGTTATCCAAGTCCACATTGCAAACATGTTACTATTTTGAATCACCACTGCGTTTTTAATTTACGTTCTGGTCAAAATGGCGCATCGTCCAGACCGATTACTGACTGACGCCAAGTGTACTTGCCGTTTTCATAGACTCTGAGGTTGGGCAAGTGTTCCATACTATAGGGCGTGTACTGAACTTCCTAATGTGGTGTGTTCTATTTCGACAGGTTCATGGAATCAAAAATTGCCCGTAAAACTTGAGAAATGTAAATTGGCATCAGAGGGATAGTTTGCCATCTTCGTACAATGATGGAACACTGCAACTCCATAGAGATCAGAGGTGATGCAGACAGGTTTGTTGAATCAACAATCAGGGAAGGCCGATCAAGTTGAACAGTTTATACCATGCTCAAGTTTTGTTCCCAATTGGCTATGATAATCATGCCAGTTGGTAAAGGGTTGTTGTATTATTAGATGGCATACGAAAAGTGCACGCTGGTCCACGGAACTCAGAACACGACTAAGCGCAGTGTATCCACACTCAATCTGGTGCAGTAAAACGCGACTGTATACAGTGGCTGCTTGACTAGCCAATGGACAGACAAGGAAATACGTTATCGAATTGGATTACTGTTGCTCATTCCTTGACTTGTGAAAAGGGGCAACCCGATCGTCTGAGCACTGTGAGTCCAAGGTCGACTATACTGTGACTGGTGAGGAGACGGATAAAAATATCTCTTTGATGAGTTATCGCAATGCCTTAGTAGGAACCAATTTGTAATGGCATCAGACGGACTATCAGTAGCATGTTTTGTCCTAAATCGAATGTATTCTGCCAGGTTGATAAGGCACATGAAATGTATGAGGTTCGAGCTCGCCGAAAAGGAGCCCTCGAGGCAGTGTTGCGGTTCTATTCTTATGGCACCCACAGTCATAGATATGCTGGATAATTTCTCGGAGTAATGGGCTTCCTTGTAAAGTACGATATAAGTATTGTCATACACGGCGTTGACTGGTGGTCTATCCAAAAGTTCCAGTTTCATCATCCGGTATAACCCTTTAGCCTCCAAACCAAGAGATTTACACGAACTGAGGCATGTATCAATTTTGGTACCGGAAAGAAGTACGAGCGATCGAAATCAATAGCTGTCTACAATATTTCATTGGATGAAATGCAGTCAAGTTCTTCAGTTTCATCTACAGTTGGCCGTCTCAGGAGTTTCTAAGTTCTGTTAGTGACAGGTGTGCTGTCGGATGCATCATCATCATCATTGGCAACACCGATGCTTCGCTGCCGTTCAACTATGATTTATTTGAAAGCCTTATTGTGAAGAAAAGAATAAAGGTGGACAGGGAAGGGACTTAGTGCTAGCTTACTACAATCATTCCGAGGTGCCTACACCTCCAGACACTCATTCAGGCAATCTGGATAGAAACTGACAACAAAATCGCCACTGACATCGGTTGGCGGCCATATCTTCCAGTGTCTCCAACCAGGCGCAGTGAGGATCACGCGGTCCCCAGCCTGGAAGGCGAGTAGCACCGACAGCACCCAAGTGTTTCGCAATCTCCTTCATACACCTCTGCCAGGTCAAGGGTTGGCCACCTCTCTGAATTGGGCATGGAAACAGCACTCTCTTTGGCAAACGATGGTTAGGCATACGCAACACATGTCCCAACCAACGCAGCTTCTGGTGCTGAACACAGTTTTAAATGGAAGTACCCGTTGCACAACCGAAAACTCGCTTTCTAATTGCCTCGTTACGGATACGCCGACCCCAACCCACACGAGCTATGGTTCTGAGACAACGATTGTCGAACTCCTGAAGACGTATGAGCTCCACTGGTCGAGCAGGCCAAGTCTCATAGCCATACAACAAGACAGCCCGCACCGTAGCCTGATACACACGTCCCCTGAGATTCACGGATACACAACTCTGACGCCATAGGTATCTCAAGTTAGCAAACGCGACCTGAGCCTTGCAGATTCGTGCATTGACCTCATCTGTCACACTACAATCAGAACTAATACAACTTCCAAGATACGTAAAACGTTCCACAAAGGTATCATGGTTGTAGTTGGGCTGGGATAGTGTCAGGTCACCCACACCTAGACAGGAGGACGACTAGGGTCCTCAACCAAAGCCTTTGGCTAAAAGCCTAACCGCAAGTAAGCGGTGCTTGGCGGCAAATGCAAATGCATTACCATTTCTACGGAACAAGTCGCCACATGTTCCAACCCCCAACCTGGAGGACCAGGGGGCTGTTTGTCAGACCTCTAACCATTGACCAACGTGGTATGAGAGACTGTGAGTGCCGCGGGGATACTCCCCAGTATAGCTCAATGGGTCGCTGAGGTGCGCAAACAGCCACACACGGTAAGGTCCAGTCTCTTCGTGACGGCTGTCGGATGCGCTTCGTACCGAACATGCAGTCCCTGAACACGCCACTCATCCTCTAAGTAGAAGCTTTCAGGGTTTTGGAGCGTTTTGTGGATCTTGGAATTTGTATAAGCTCCGACTGTAGTGTGAGAGATGAGGACAATGCACGAAGCTCAAAGGATTCGGTCGCGTTTGCTAATTTGAGACACTCATGACAGGAAAGCGGCATATCCCCGGATGTGTGTATCAAGTTATAATACGTTTTAATACGTTATAATACGTTTTGTCATATGGACGTGAGACGTGTACATCGCAATCAGCCGGACTGAGACGTCTTCAGACCTTCGATAACCCTAGCTTGTGTAGGCTAGCACAGACGAAGTCGCGACGAAACAGTTAGAAAAGTAGTGTCTGGTTGTGCAACAGAGACTTCGATCGGAGAATGTATCCAGCATCAAAAGTTGGGGTGGTTTGGTCATGTATTGCGCATGCCAACTAGTCGTTTGCCGAAGATAGGGCTGTTTTCTGTGCCCAATGCAGTGGCACAGGCAGATAGCCAACCTTTGGCCTGGCAGTGGGGTATGATACAGATTACGAGAAGTCTAGGTGTTGTCGGTGTGACTCACCTACCAGGATGGGGAATGCGTGGTGCCCGCTTGGAGACGCTGCAAGATATGGTTGCCAAACTATGTCAGCGGCGTTCTTCTGACTGCATGGAGTTGTAAACAACTTGGAATGATTGTGGTAGGCTAACAACAAGTCCCTTCCCCAACCACTTTTTTCTTCACAATACGCTCCTGGAAAAACTATGGTTGTACGGCGGCCGGGCATCACTGCTGAACGATGCTGACGATTATTTTTTTTACCACTGCATCAGGTCCCCATGGGATTGTAACTGTACATCCGGTTGCGCAGTGTTGTGCTGACGTGACATCATCCTTACGGTCAGTATGGTGTTGCTGAGTGACCTATGAATCGCCACCATTATCGATAAATCAAAACACAACAAATCAGAAGTATTGTGTTCCGTCAGTCAGTCAGGCACAAAAAAATATGAGATTATGCAAAACGGTAGCTTGACTAGCAATAGGCAATGGATAGCTAAGGGCACTTGTTGTCGAATCGAATTATTCCATATATCAGTGGTCCTCAACCTTGTGGGGAGGGGTGTGAATAGAAGATCCCAGATACGAGGACAACCCATCGGGGGGAATAATTTTTAGCCCATTTTGTTTTAATCATTTAAACCTGACCATCAGTATTGCTTTTGGACTTTGTCGTTCACCACCTATGTTGACCATAGCAGACGTGCCAGTATGACGTCCGTGTTGGTACTGCACCCACTTCATCAATATACTTTTCGCCTGGCAGTAAAATTCCAGTGTTGCCAAACGAACCCAATGTACCGTGTGCTTCTCAACTGTGTTCTTACTACTCATCCCGTGGCTACATTATAGTGCATGAGGGACGAGCTATATGCGAGCGGTATACTACTCCCTCTTTCTGACCAACTTTACAGGTTTGGAAAACGTGGCTGAAGTAAAAAATATGATGAAGATAGATTTGGATCCATTTCCTGGAAAGCGAGTAAATTTTGAAGGAATATGATGCTGTCAACTAGTTCGACGTTCAACGAGCCGTTGCAAAACCGTGATTCAGCAAACATCTTCAGAATGAGCGAAGTTATTACGCTTCGTTCTTTCGGATTATGTTATGTTAAGCTCTAATAAAGTTCAGTTTGCTTCCCATGTACTCGTCACAGGAAATGTTTTCGACTGACTTGGGCGATCACTTGCGACATAATGAAAAACGCGAGTTACGGGAAATACGTTGAGAAATACTACTGTTGATTAGTCAGTGGGGTGCATTTGGTTCACCAGGAAAAAGACAACTTATGGTCATTCATCCTCGACTTTCCCTAGTTGGCGCGATTCCTTCGCTTTTGCGTGCAGTCTATCTCACCTAATTTCGACAGAATGTATGCCTCGCACTCCCGAACTAAGAACTTATTTCAAAACAGAGGCCGGCAAGATTGTGGTTCATCAAGAGTGGTGAACGAGGAAGCCAAGGTACAAAAAGACACTACTAAAGACATTGTTAAAAGACACGATCAACTTTATCTCCTCTAGGATGCACGAAGACGAGGTAGGACACGAGTTCGACTGCATACTGGATCGAGCGAGATAGAAGAACGTGAACTGATGGAAGCGTGGTACTCCACGGAAGAAGCTATCAACAAACATATCGAAATTGACCCCAATGGCAGCAAGGGAACACCAGAACTACAGGGCTCTGGGCTCTGGGCTGCACAAAGAATACGACGAGGAATTCATAGAAGAATCAGGAAACCTCAATTCAAACGGACACCGCAATTCTGTTGGAGGCGCCCAGCCAATAAACCAAGGTACCATATTAACCGGTGGACGCAGGGACATCAGACGTTACAACTAACAAAACTCCAGATCGGATCACAACGCAATGCAAATTGAGAAGGGGGACAATCAAAGCAAAGGAAGGAACTAACAAAAATGAAAGGCATTGGGATAACTAATCGACTCAAAAGCGCAAACTACAACGCAAGAAGGATCACAAACGGACAAATAAATTCAAGAAAACGCCGTTTCCCAACTGACCAACCATGGTAGGAGATAACAGATAATCGCCATATAAAGGCACACAAGCAAAGAGGAAGTACCCACCCAGCTGTGTACTGATGACGTCTTCTCGTATGGTGACGAAACGTATGCAATTCAATCGCCAAGCTCGGTGAACAGATCAATAGCCACCTGATCAATAACCAATAAGCCAAGGTACTAACTATATTTACATCAACAGTCAACATCAACAGCCCGCCAAACTTGCAGCATTGCCATCATCCAGGCTGCTGACAGATACTTGACATCAGGATGTATAAACAGGTACGAAGAAAAAGCCGGAACAACGTGACGTCAAGAACCAGTTTTTCTGGTTACACTCTCAAAACAGCTCAAATGGAAAATAATATTGCAGTTACATATTCAGTGGTTGCTCTTAGGCAGCATACTAGTGGTACTGACCAAGATCTTTCTCTCATGCACGAATTTATCTCTAAAGCGGGTTTGGTCCTCTTGGGCACGATTGCATCTAGATCGGTCAACAACATACCCAGCATAGTTAGGAAAGTTTCAGGTCAAAACACAGCGCAGTGGAGTATGACGGTCCGACGTTTCGGTTATTATGGGCAGGCTTTTTCAGGGACTTTTACAATCAATTGAGTCTATTGTGTTTTGACTTTGAACACACCACAGTGCAAACCACATGGCGCTCAATTCCCCCAATAAGATCCGAGTCACGTTTAGCTCGAAACTCCCTAGTTTACTGCACCATTTGATGATTTCCAAACTTTATCGATCCTGTTTCATACAACAGCACTTCATCGGGACGAAAACACCTACGGAGTGCAACTGCTCAAGGCAAAGTCACGGTCATTTCGATCTAAGTGATTCACATTGATGACGATGATGATGAGGATAATATGAGACCCATAACCACCGCCTGCAGGCTAAAAAGATGGGATGTCACGAACCGCATCTTCATAGTGCACTCACGCCACTAAAAGAATGACGTCAGTTGCTACTCTGTCTTGTGTTTGCCGGCTAGTATCGGTTATTCGGCTGGCGCTGTTTGTGAGAATGAAGAGAGCAAACCAAAAAGAGTCGAATTTGAACACGTAGTTGTTCCTTCCGTAATGACAATCGAATGGCGAGAAATCGAGGCTTTTTTATGGTTGTGTGGATTTTTCTAAGGGCAGGAAACGTTAACAACGGAACATTTCAGTTCTCAGTGGAACTCACTGTACTGGGTTATCGTGAGCCGCCGAAACTACGGATCGACAGAGAAGATATTCTCTGCACACCGCATCGGTTGCTAGGTGAAGCTTGGAGTTACTATCCAGTTTAGCTGATCACTTGAACAATAAGACTGTTATTATTTACTCAGACGACGATGACTATGTTTAGATAGCTTTGTTGAACACAATAAGCAGTGGTACGCATTATTCCAATTGGTTGATTTTTGGTCGAGGGTTGTGGTAATCGTTCAGCTGTAGCACCCTTTCGGCGCCTAGCTGCCATGCCACCCGAAGGAAGCATGAGGGCTGGGATACTGTCAGGTTGCCCAACACTAAACAGGGGAAGTCGAGATGCAGAGGTCGGGTTCGAACCACGGACCTTCCGGTCTGTAAATTCGCGCTCTAACCACTGAGCCATCTCGCCCCAAGGGTTGTGAGCTATGGGCTGTCCTTGGCTAAAGGATCTGGGTCGACAGAGATCGCTCTCTCATGTGCGGAGTTCTCGTCGAAGAGGATCCCTTTAAAGGGGAATCATTTGAGAGTAGAAAGTCAAGATGAGTACTTGAATAGCACAAGAGAGAGGTTGGATTGATTTAAGGCCTAGTCATTGGTGGACGAGAATCAACGGAGCAATAATGATTTCTTTTGGAGCTCCGACGTCACAAGTATGGAGGAAGAATTCGCATACAATCACGGTACATAAGAGTGACGGGTCAAGAAGTTTCAACAGGAGTTGAGCTCGTGGAACTCGGGCGTCGTCTACCGGAACGTTCCGATTCGGGGTCGGACAATGTGTAAGCTGGATAATATCCTGAGCGGCCGGACTCACTTACATACCTCAAACGAGGATTCGGATGTGTGTCCTCCATGCTTCCAAGAGATGTGTACCTATTTCGAGGTGAATAAGTGAAACCGCAAATGATGTGGTAAATAAAGCAAAACTGTGAAATAAACTGCGTTTTTTTAAATATTAGACTACAAAAGAAGGGCCGGAATTTACATATGGTTCTTGGTCAAATGGCTTTGAGAAAAAGTGATCAAGAAGCTTACAGTTATGAGGCCTGCTCAGCTTAACCAAGAGATAGTCGATCCGAATAGGCGTTATAATCAGAACTGAGTATCTTCTAGACTTAGCATATCCTGAAGTGAACAAATGAGTAGGACAACGGTACAAAATCAAGTGCAGTAGGTCTAAGAGATACCACTTCAAATGGAAAAGATGGTCCGGAGAATCCAACATTCATAAAAATCTTTCTAAGTCCGAAGAGCCGATCGTTTGCCATGCTAGCCGGCTCACGATATTCTACCACGAAGAGTGAATTCACCCCCTCCCCACAAAAACGGCCAGTAACCCAACCATCTACAGATTCCCAGGAGAAACGGTTGTCCCGGAGGTTAGACTGCAATCCTAAAAGGTTAATTATGGGATGAAATTTAATGACCGCATGGCTTCTAAACTGTTTATAACCCAGTTGAAGTGACCCTGAATCTAAAAGCAAATGACAAATACTCATTGCTTCATCCATTCAAGAAAATTCGCTCTGAATCAACAACAGAAACTCCATGGAAGAACTGAGGAAATTAAATATAAAATGCACTACATATTTATATTGGAATAAAAATCCAGTTGAATGCCACTGAATATATCGTTTCCAGCCCCGACAATCCTTGCAACTTTCAACGCTAGATTACCTACATTGCCTTCGCAAGAGGAGCTACTCCAAAAAAGAGCCAGAAGGCTCTTATACAAAGGTAGCCCCAATCGGAGGTTCACGCATTCTCCAGAACTATTGTCGTTCTGTCGGCCACATTCCTCGATTTTTTCGCAAACAGATGAGTGTCATATACAGTCCGTTAGTACTAAAAGTCTGAAGCGTACTGGACAACTTTGCTTCTGATCAGTAACCTCGAAATTTGTACCACAAACCCTCAAGAGATACGTGGAGAACTCTACCACTCATTTGCAGATGGGTGGTTGATCAGCAGTGTACTAAAATTTGTGATCTTCACGTAAACCTTGATCAATGACGATAGTCTTCTCTTGTGTATGGTCTGGATTCGAGCTACTAGCATGTTCCACGTCCCATAGGGGGCAAGGAAACTGTTCACTTGTTCATTAATGCATGCAGAAACAATGTACCAGTAGACAGCACTTTCCCCAAAATGTGGTTTGTGAGCAATGCGAGTACTCGGGTTCGGATCGGATCGGATCGGATCGGAAGGGTAACGATGTATTTATGGTTAGATATCCAAACGTTCGATCCGTTGAGCAAACATGCCATAGTGGCTGAATGTGCAAGGTACTTGAGTTCGTAAACTTAACCTTAGCTCTCTTATGATACACTAACTGTTTTGTGGTCTGGTTAACTTGCGCTACCTAAAAATATCAATTCGCTTTGGCCGATCTTGTCAGAGATCGGGATGATTTCCACGAAACTGATAAAGTGCAGTCTAAATGATGGGGCTACAACAATTTGTTGTGATCAGCCAGAAGTAAGGACACTTTCAGGGAAGGTTTGAGCCCTCTTTCCTGTGAAATCGATCGGCACAGTGTGCGCCAGTCAGTATTGAAAACTGACAAGAAGTACCGCCCCTCTACTCATGGAAGCAAGCATCAGCAAGCGGTTTTTAACCTTGCTTATACAAAACAGCCATCAAAAGGTAACTCACCCAACATCGTACAGACTACAGTAGGGCAATGAGAGACGTCTTATGAACTGCCACACCTCTTCATATGTCCAGTCCAAGATCGGATTGATCCTCATTATTTGCGGCCAGCCCGGATCGGTCATGACCATCGGACGGAGATGAGCTGGCCCATATATAAAGAAGAGAGGGAAATTCGGATGAGTACAGTAGCCATTTGACAGGAAGTAAACTGTTCGGTGCCACCGAAGTATTTTTTATTACGTGGATAACAATTTAAGATGACGACTGAAGTCGGTCCCATTTAGGTAAAACCTGTTCACCGATCTCTGAATTCGGTTGCTTGGAGAATTGCATGTAATCCAGAGTCTGTGATGCTGATCCGAAAACCCGTTCGGCTGCTTCACGAACCCCCTCCCCAACCGTCTGCATGGTACTATAACGAATCGACTAGGTACTTTTAAGCCAAAATAACAAACATACCCGATCTTGGATCCGACAGCCTTGTTCCCATAAATACTCCACGCACATTGGGAAAGTCACGCAGTAGCCGTTCCAGTGATGATTTGATGTCCCCCTCGTAAATAATCAAACTACCGTGCCTTATCTGGTCTTCTCTATTATCCGTTTGCATGCTCTCATCATTTGGTCGAAGAATAGAGGAGGAAGGAAGGCGATAAAAGTGCACAGTTCGTTGAACAAAATTCTCCAGTTCGGGGAACACGGATCGCGATCGTATGTACAGTAATTTTGGAAAATCCAGCAACGACGCCTCTGAATCCTGCCCCGCACTACGCTTCTGTCGTTGACGATACACGCTGTAGATGAGATGAAGCAACACCGTACAATCCTTTCCTCCGTTGAAGCCAATAACCAGTTGAGAAGAGCTGAAGGCGAAACAAATGAGTGAAGCAAAGTGATCTTTTGGTGCCGGTGAAAAACATCTTGAAACAAAGAGATGGAGAGAAAGGGAGTCTGCAGCTCACTATCCAAATTTGGAAAGAAGGCCTATTTTAAATGAATTTTTAAGCTGACAGATTCAGCTAGGGTAGAGCGAAAAACTAACGTTACATAGGTGAAACCGGTGTCGTTGTGTGAGGGACAACTGTCGTATTTTACGGTTATTGTTGTGAACAGTACTATCACACCGGAAATACAAGTGTCACGTACCTCCAAAGGCAACAAAAGTGGACGAGTTAAGACTGACTGAGTCAAACATGACAACCAAAAAAACATCTACAGCGCTTACGTTCAACGGGGAAGCATTTTGCTGTCAAATACGTAATCGGTGCACTAGGTTCTCCTATAGATAAACGGAATGCCACTAGGCCTCCGTTGATTAACAACACAAATCTCTCGCAGTTCGCAGTTCACATTCCGCTCAACAGGTTGATGCGGTGGAATTTCAGTTTTAATGAAGAATGAGTTGGTCGATTTTCGGATCACAGTGAACTTTCAGACTGTACCCTCCACTGTGAATGTCTATTCCCTGACTCCAACTGGTTCAAACAATTAAAGGTAGTGTCTCTACCACATTAACTTGGACTGCTCACGTTGAGAAAATCTTCTCAAAGCTAAAAAAATGTTAGAGAGATCCGTCATTTTAGTTATGTGCACAGTTTTACGGGTAATTTTGTGTGCTATTGTGTTCCCGGACATTTTGTACTACCCTCTCATCGTTTTCCCTGACTCACCTAAGAAACACCTTTCTCTACTCAAACGAGGCCTGAAATTATATTCCGGGCGAGTCTTATTTTTACTTGCACGTTTACGTGTCATCTTTTAAGCACGTTCTTTTTCCCAGTTCACAATTTTCCTCAGTGATGTGTCCCACACTCACCATTCAGACCTCCCATTAGCAAGGCCTTGCGACCGTACTGGGAATGTAGCGTCCCCGATTTGGACGTTGAGTGACGCTCGTTCCTAATGATCACGAAAAGGCGGAATACGGGACAATCAGTTCAACGCATTGCTAGTAATCCTACTCACATCACTCAAGCATGGACATATTCGCCTGCTCAGATGTGAAAATCCTCCATACGCTGGTTTAGTGGTGGTAACATACTCGCCTTGCATGTCAGACGTGCGGAGTTCAAACATCGGCACGACCAGGGATATACACTGCTGATCACCTCTAATAAGAGCGAAACTAGAATCACCGGAATGATTGTGCCAGGACAGGACGACTGCTCAAACCAGTGATGTCAGCGTGCATCCTACAAATCCCACAACCACCCACAACAAATAGAAAATAGTTATAGGTGGTTACGGGATTTGTAGATTTCACGCTCACACACTAAACAAACAATAAACTTCAGCTTTCTAAACCTCTGAAGGACGTCAGTAACAGAACAGTACGTAACAGGGTTGGAAAGTTCGCCATTTGCAGGCCGGAACAAAAGACAGTCGACACATATCTCAACGAGGTAGACGCGGCCAACGATCAAACTCCAAATAATGCGTGTGGTCCGTTGGTCCCTAAGACCGAGACGGGCAGGGTCAGAGAAAAAGAACACAAGCCAGAAAGAAATGTCACGCTATCAAGTGTAGCAGGTGGTGTGATATGAATACAGAAATATACTGGGCATAGATATTAGCGGTCACAGACGGACAAGTAGGAATACCCGAGGAAACTTCAACTGGTGCAAAATGACTCAGACCATCAAGACCCAGCCTCAAGGAGATTTCGCATTTAGCTGTTTTTCTGCAGTTTTCTGCCTTTCAGTATTTTTTTAAATTGTTAACCACTTCTGTGCTGAGAATACCCTTCAACTCATAGAGGATTTAGCAAAGTATGTTTATCGATACACGCGAAAGACAAGCAATCTTGTGGCCATCTTACCCTAAAGGATGCTCATACAAGCATATCCGGTAAAATTATGGCGGCTTTTGGATGTCTTTGGATGAGCATTGTGCTCAACGGGCTTGTTTGTTGCAAATGGGATGCAGAAAATCAGGAATAAAGTGAGCATTGCAGTCGGCAGGGTACAACAGAACGATAGAAGAATGGGAAAAGTCCAATAAATACTAATATTTATCATATCGGATAAAAATTTTGTGTTAAAGAGTTGATAAAGCCGATGGTAATTTTGGAATCTACAGTTTCGCTCGCACGTGAAAGTTTGAACGTAAAACCATGTAACTGCTTGCACGGCAAGTGGATCTTCATCAAGTCAATGAATGAACTATGTAAGCAGGGGCAACGGGCACCTTAGAAGACAAAACCTGATACACTGCAACGAACACGACACGCACTGTGTCAAATCAAGAGCACTTACCAGATTATTAACTGCGCAGCTGTATAAGACTCCAGGTTTGTTCGCTATGGTCTCAAGTGCAGTGGGTACAACTTCAAGTGCATCCAGGTCTGCACTGAAACCCCCTCCTATTCCGATGACCTACAGTTACGGTACTTCAATAATGCAGGCGTTATATTCCGTTTTCAGGAAACAAGACAGACCGGATCGAATGCAAACGGCCACAGTGTAACTGAAATTACAGTGGTTTCCATTGAGGCCAGAATACCGAACAGTTCGGGTGAGTTTACTCAATGCAAACTTCTATAGTATCAGTTATTATGCGTCGCTATACAACAACGCAGTCACGCTGTTCACTCAAGTGCTGCTAAAATACTTATAACCAAATCATCCAACTCAGGGATTAAGTCGATTCAAATAAAACGAATTGTTTAAGGATGCCCATACCTGATTGGGTGAAAATGAAGCGGACGTGGTCTACGTTGTGAGTCCATTGAAATGTCAAGACCTGGTTGGCTCATTTCTAAGCCATCATGAGTTGCGATGGTCTCAAAGTAGACGTGTGCATTTTGGCTGCTTTATGGACACGGTGGACTGGGCGGATAAAAACAGTTTTCGGGCATACAGAACAAAAAAGAGTAGGTGGCTAGTATATTTGCTGCTCTTACCGTAGAACTGTTCAGGGAACAAGACGGACAGGGGGAAATGAGCAGATTTTACGCTGCCCGCTACAATTCGGATGACGCATCACAGATCTCTACCGCGTCAAGTGTCTGCAACTGACCGATGTGGATTATTTCACGCGAGAAAGATTGGTCTGTGTCCGGTTCATATAGGGTTTGCCAAGTGATCTACAGGGGAAAACGTACATGACCAAAGCAGTTCATGTGGAGGAGGCCACGCAGCTTATGTGCGTAACGCGCCCGGGACACTCCAGTTAACCGCCGGAACTACGGCGATTTGAGAACAAAAGTGGCTGCGAAAGAAACCGGACGTCTGAAGATGGTCCTAATTCGGATATCCCTCAGAGGTCAACTAAGGTGGAACCAACAACAATGTTACGTTTGCCATGTAATTGGCTACTTCGCCCGATTTTTCCCAAAAAGGAGTTTTTTCCCTTGTTTTTTAAAGCTAAACGGAGCTAAGGGAGTCCTGAGATTGCTGGCGGTAACTGATAGTGAGACAGAGGTGCCAATCGAAAGCAAAATATATGGTTTGCCATTTAGACAGTGTAACATAGTGCAATTAGTACGGGGAGCAGAAATGAAAGTGCTGAGCACACAAAACGCCGGAATTCAATCCTGCTCATGTAAGCTGCTTTATTCAATCTTACTACTCCAGAGCGTAAACAGGACAACTCCAGAGATACGTTTTCCGCGGTGACTGAGGGAAGAAGTCAAGCTGGCGAATGACTGTTTAAGCTTAAGAGGAAACTAATCCTCAAACCAAGCGATCGAAGCCATACAATTGAACTGGTTCAGAGACAGAGGTCTTGAGGTGTTCGGTAATATGTATATAACAATGCTTTGTTCTCCAAATAGCCAAAAAAGACTACGGTTTTGTGACAAAAAGCAGCAAATCAATCCTCCTTACCTAATGTCCCTTTTTTCACCAATCGCTAGGAGAATACCGAAAAAGCCTACCTCCTGAGGTAAAGAAGCAATTACAAGAAATGAAAGCAAAGGTATCATACAGAAAACTCGAACCCCTTATGCGTCACCAGTCCCCTTGATTCGGAAGGCTGACGCTAGACGCACGTTCGACATCGACTATCGGGAATCATAATCAAGTACGCGTTCCCAGTGCGTGTAACTGAAAATATATTTGCCCGTCTACTTGAGGCTCGAGTTAACTCGTTAACAAAGCTGGATATTGGCGGCTGCCGGTGGCCTAGTGTGTTAGATTCAAAACGGCATTCTCCCAACGAAGGCAGTACAAATACCTTCAGGTCTTTGTACTATTCAGGTAACGTTTCAACGTCTGTTTTTGAGAAATTTATGGGGCATCGAATGTGCAATAATGTATGGGGACGACACAGTAGTGCACTTAGAGTCGGAAGACGAGCACGTGACAAGGTTTAGAAGAGTAATGCAGCGAGCTGGTGAAATATGTCTCAAGTCCAGTCTCAAGAAATACCAAACTTCTGGATATAAAACCGCATATCTGAGCCACCTAGTTTGAAGAGGTAAAATTCGACCATTGCCAAAGAAGGTCTCCGTCAAAAAGACAGTTGAGACTGTTCCTGGAACTTTTAGGCCGCGGGGCGAGGATTATTCCATAGTTTGCATAATAAGCCCTATCACTCCAAATCCTACGAAAAGTATGGAAAGAAACTTTGAATTACCAATGGGACTGGCGTCGCACGCCGAATCTGCAAGAATCTATCGGTTATTTCCTGGATGTTTTCTTCTCTTCCGGTTTTAATCAGTGCAGGCTTAAATGTATCTGCAAAGCGTTCAGCCCATCCGTCTGAATGCGGAGGATACCCTGGAATGTTTATTTCGTGTAATTTGCGAAAGTCTGGGAATCCTTGAGAAACGGACTGGAAACAACTGTCAGAAAAGTACTTTGGACTCACCAAAATAAGTAAAACAAAATGGTGAAGAAACTTCGGATCACAGAGTAAGCATCGACATGTGCAGAGTAATGGAACGGTTCAAGACGTGTGAATAGGACTTGCGCTCAAATTTGTTGCCATTGCACACTGGTCACAGGACCGAACAACACTTTCAATATCTTGGTCTGTGAATGGCCAGTAAGCACAGATGCGAGCTATAGATTTCATACAACTGATTTCTGAATCATCTTCGTGAGATTGTCCAAGAACCTTCTACAGTTTTACGGACCATAACCATCGATTACCGGTAAGCGTGCTCCCTTTGGGTACTGTCCACGATCGAGTTGGTGTAAGACAACCAGTACTAAAGCATCCCAACGTATGATGTAACGATGGATCTTTTGTTGTTTCCGCCAGGAGTTGGTGCATGAGTGTTAAAAAATCTTGACTAATCTCGGTGACTGGGATACTGCTGAATACAACAATGTCATCATCTGGTATCCTGAAATTGTGCTCAGCCGTGGGTCTGGACAATATGTTAGCATGGCTAAAAGAGGATGTTCTTTTGCGATCTAAATCAAAATTGTATACCAACAAGGTGGTAGCCCAATACTACAAGGCAAAGACATCCTCTTCAAGTCCGTGTTCATCTCTGAGTGAAACAGCCAAGGATAAGTCGTCCTGTTAATCCGGTCGACTGAATGATGAATTGTTTCTGTGTACCCAAAAGATATTCGCCATGTTCAAACCATTCGATAGCCAAAACAACCAAGAATAAGCACTGCTAGCATTAATTGAAGTGCGTTGCAGCCTTTTCTCATACCGGCTACTGTCTCTAAGCGACATTCCGTCGTAAAAACAGGACCGAAGGAAATCGCTCTCTCGAATGGGAATGCTTCTCCAAGAGGACGGCATCATATTTGGTAATTCCAGGCCAATGCAGACTAGCTTGTTTTGTGAAGCACTTAAACAAGTTTGTGAAACATGCGAATAAAAGAATGGCAATTATGTGTGTCGAAATAAGTCAATTCAGGGAGTCTATCAAGAGTGACGTTTACACCACCGGTCATGTTGCCAGGTCACGATTGGAGGAAGGCCTGTTTTAGAAGCAGACAGGTGTGTTTGTATGACAAATAGGAAGTCGACGACAGGGTCTGAACACAAACACTTGATCCTACATGAAGTCCTCCCCTTGGGTACATGAATCTCTCCTTTTCAGATCCCCCTACGTGTACAAGGCCAAATGGTCACAGGAATATCATTCGCGATAAATTTTATCGAAGCTCTGGAGAAACCACATCACCTCATCACAGAGGAGCGTTTGAAATCCGAAACACTCGTTGAGCCAGTGGCAAAGGGCTAGGGAGAAGCGAGAACAGTCTGTGAACGACCGCTTCTCTAGCGAACGAGGTCATGCATTCATCACAAAGCAATTCACACAAAGTAGGCTTACTCAAACTGTTCGAGAGCCAACTGGATGGTTTCGATGGCTTTGGAAACGCGTAGACCAAGAACACTATTCCGTTCATTAGCAAGTGCACAAACGGCCGAGTCTGATTTCGCCACGGGATTCGGCTCGTAGGAGACAATATCTGGTAGGATCCAAGAGACAGACAAAATTGATAGTCCTGAAATCAGTGTGCCCTAAAAATTTAACTGAAGATAAATCTTCATGATATGACTGCTACTGAATGCGATTAACTAGTCTTAGGAGGCAATCAACTGTTTCTCAACAATATGCAGTGTTCTGATTGGTTATTCAATCGTGACCTAAATATTTAGATAATATTTAGATAATAATCAGCCACCTGATCAATTACCAGATAATGAACTATTTATCTCGGAGCTCCAATGTATCCTCAAGACGTCCTCACCAAGGGTGTTGCATCCAATTGTTTGCGAAAACTTATGTCTCTATGGGGCCTGGTGTTAGTCAATTAGGAACATTCCCGAGCCTAATAAGACTATCTGGGCCCTGGGCATTACAATTTAATGTCTCTCTAATGCCCCCAACCAACTAACCAATCAATCATTCAAGGAATCAGCCAATTGACTGATTGATGAATTCAGCCCTAGAGCCTTTCTGGTGAATAGCTGTTATGCAACTCGAATGAAGCGTGACGGCTGAGCTACTGTCAGGGTGCCCAGGCCTAGACAGGGACTACAGGTCGGTAGCTCCACTGATTTATATCAAGCGCTCACGAAATCGCACAAGGATTTGTCTGGTAATGTGTTGGAATACTGGTAGCTCAGGTGCATTCATTCGTCTATATTCTGACCTAGATATTAGGCTGAGGGTATGGAGGGTATGGATTAGCTGGACGCCGACTTAATGCGAACAGATGTAATCAAGGAGCCGCCGAATCCCAACGTAGCGCGTGCAAAACCCACAGATAAATGCCTTTAGCCTAAAGTACAAAAAGGCTTGGTATAGACAGTATTACTCAAGTAGCCAGCTAAGCGCACTACGTGACTATCAGGCGACGCGTCAATTGTGTCGATTAGTTATTGGTTTCCGGTTTAGTTTCGATTGACCATATTTCAACGGGTTTTCTCAACCCTGTCTGTTTGAACCAGATTATGTGTGTCGTTCAGACTACGATGACCTGCGTCTTGTAATCCATTTACCGTTTGTCAGATCAACACATATTCAGCTCTCAGTTGGTCTTCCCTCTGTCCCACACACCCCGGGTTACAACAAGTACGAAGAAGGTTTTCTGATTTTTCAATGTATGCATATAAATGTGCTAGCTTCGGGTCGATTTAGCGATATCCGATCGATATCCGAAGGACGATCGATTAAGGATAGATATACGGAATAAGAGTACTCTAATAACATGGATTCGAAAGGCAATCTACAATATCTTTTTCAGGCTGACGAGATAAAATATGGTTTCCAAGGGAGCTGTGATAGTCGACTGTCAACTGACTAGCAATCCTTGAAAGTTCGACGTATAATTTATTACGATTATTACCGTACGGTACCAATGAAACCGCGAAGGCAGGGCTGTTTTGTACTGACCACAATGGACCCGAGGGTTGTTTTTCAATAATAAAAAATGAATGAAAGCAATCGCTCTCCTTTAGGGAGAACACTATAAAGTGAGGACATCTCCCTGAAAAAAACTACTCATGGCCTGCCCCTTTACGTAGTCCCCAAGGGATGAACCGCACTAACTAGTGTTTTTATTTATAGGGGCTGTATATTGCTATGAACCGAACAGCACTTCTGTTTGGAAATGACGTACATTTCTTGGTACAGTGGACTTCCCCATTCCTAATCCGGATGGAGAGTCGGTTAGCTGACCCATGGTTAAACGGAAAGCACATTCGTAACTTGGTAAGCTGTAGTAGATAAAATAGGTACAGTGTGAGCACGGTATATAAGGACAATCGCAAAACTTACAAGCCTGTCGATTCCGCGATAAAACAACACAGACAAGAGGGGCGACGGTTGACCACCTCCGTTATAGCTACTAGATAATCTTCAACTTCAAGGTCTGATCAAGGAATATGAACTGACGTCAGTCACCTATTCCGAAACAACCAGTAAAGACGAGCATAGCTGGTCAACAACACATTCGAGTTGTACCCATCAGACGAAACTACTACTGCGGGAAATATTGAATCGTTCCATGAATTTGGCACCATAGACTGCACGGTTAATCCTAATCGTTCAGGTAATTCAAAGATTGAAGTTTCATTGTACGGAGTGATAGGAGCAACGTTAGCCGATAGCAAAAATCGAGTCAAGTTTTGATTTTGTTGTAGCGGGATGAAGCTATAACGCAGAAAACGTGACCCGTTCAAGTCTGTTTCCGTTGGCTTTATAATGTATGAACCACTCAGCTTTTTTCAAGATATCGGTATCAAAATGATTAGGTTCACTGTCTTGTTCGGGTTCAACGACAACCGCGATTGGGTTGACATCACGGTTTGGAAATGCATTTGCCTGGATCTTCAAGCTCGTGCTAGTTGAGTAGTTGTAACACGCTCAAATCAAATGTCAGATGGGAGGTTAGTTATGACTGAGGTCGTAAACTGCTGATGAGCAAAACACCCTTCAGTGTGGTCTAGCGGGAGCAACCAAGCCAGGACGGGATAAGGACTATTCAGAGGACTGGGATTTGAATACAAGATACACTTTCTTTATTGCAAGGTGAGATTTTTCAAGTTCGTTGAAACAATCATCCGGACTATTGAAAGTCTCAGTGTGTCCCCAAGGAACCATTTGTAATCTCGCAACTTTCCTACAATTAGTGGGTCACGAGTGACTACAAGATGACGTCAGGTTTGTACTTATACGTCCGCCTGTCTAACTGTAGTAACAGATTTGTGTACTTCACTAGGTGGCATTCACAAGTACTGAGTGCTTACAACTGAAAAAGCGCTACTTTGATAAAGTACCTTGGCCGAAATAGTCCTTTGCCTCTTGAAACGCGGCTTCTAACGTATCCTCATCTTGTGAGTCAAGGACCACACGAACCCGATAATAACTGAAACATAAAAAAAAGCGATTTGTCATGCGCACTTCCATTCCAAGGGATGTTCGTTTTACATAGATACGACAATTAAACCTACAAGATATTAACTATATCGGGAAGACGTATCACTACACAACCTATATCACGCTAAAGTGTGGAAAAACATGAACACTTATCAGTCATGCCATGACCGTGCGCAACCTAGGAAAACCACCAGAGCTACCTTATGAAAACATTTCTGATACGTCTAACTGATCTCGGGATAGCTCAGTGGTTAGGGCGCGAACCTACTGACTGGGTGGTCTGTGGTTCGAGCCCAACCTCTGCATCTCAACTGCTGCTGCATAGGCTTGAGCGACCTGACAGCACCTCAGCCCACCTGGTTATTTCGACTGGCTTGGCAGTCAGAAATCAAAATGGTGTTACAGGTGGACGATTCTTTATCTATGATTCCGCCTAATCATGTCAACCTTACCTTGTAAATATCAAGAATGGATGCGACTGAAAGAACACTAATGAGTGAATGAATCTCAACATCACACAAGCAGGTAGAAACTAGTTTGAAATCAAACGCTACTTCGAAATAGTCGGTAGTGATTAAAAATTCATGGTAATAGAGTGGATTTTGAATTCATAGCCATGATTTTTTAAAGGTGGGGTTCGAATCCTAAAAACCGCCGTCCTACCGATGGCTGAAAGCCATGTCCTTGCTAAAGCCACTCTTTCAACTATACACTGGTTCATCGTTTCCCAGTTGAGTACAGGTCACCCTCCTCAAATTGTCAGTAAGAGCAATGAAAACCTTTTCGTTTTTGTCGTTCGTGAATTTTCGAAAACGGTTTCCCCACTGAATTCCTCACCATCGTATCGTCAAATAGAACTTCTTCATCCACACACTACTGTCCCAACGATAACTGCCATAGCAGAGATACTGGTTCTCACTGACCGTTTGCTAAAATTTCATCTGCCATTGCCACCCTACTCCCATTATGGCTTTGAACAACGCGTGTAAGTGAGCGCTACCAACTTATTCGGCACAGTAACAAACTTACAGCTGAAGAGCTAATACAGCTTGGCAACTGAAACGCATAAAACAAAAGATGTCAACAACTTTATTTTATCCATTGATTCCGAGTAAGTAAGGCTGAACACAGTCACTTTGTCCAGGTTCTGACCATGTTCTACCATGTTAAACACAGGCAGTGGTTATAAAGCGCAATCTCTAGGCTAACTTAAAACTCGGGCAACGATCACTGATTCCCCAAATCTAGTTCTGAGCTCAACCCCGTGAACGCAGCAGACACAGATGTGGATGTCTGTTTGAAACAAATATGGGCAAATGAGCAAAATAGGAAACTTGACTGCTAGACAACGCTGACCAGATCACAACGTGTCGATCTAACTAGCTAACACAACCTCTCACTAGATATGATTTCCAAAAGGGAATCACTTAAATTGCTTAACTACTTCTACTAGATACTATTATAGCAGTCGCTCGAGGAGTCAACTCCAAACAAAGCACTACAATAGGCCTCCACGACGCCGTGCAACTCGGTGAAATCACGATAAATTGTTGACTTCAAAATACTCAGGTTGTCTAGATGGTTCAGACCCCAACTGGATGGTTGTGGTGGTGCCCTACCATGTGACCCAGTCGGCCACTTCCATCGTTTGAAGATTGGAACTTTGATCTTGCGGCTCAACAAAAAACACTGAAGCTGGTGTAGCACTAGAATGTGAATAAGGTATGTAGTCACCACCCTTGGGTAAGGACCCATTCAAAGTGCTCCAAATATTTTAATTGAAATAGATGCCCTCTCCACAAAAGCTACCTTCAGACACAGATCGCCGGGTCGTACAGTTCACACCAATTTTATGAGAACACGGAACACATAAATGATCACTAACAAACGACGGTAGTCCGAATTCATTGTACTGATAGCGGATCCAAGTACAATTACCACTTGACAACGTTACTGTATGTTCAGAGCACTGTTAAGAGGCTCTGTTTTCAGGGTGGCCATATTTATCCAACATCTATGAAGAGCTTGTGACATCAGGATTCAGCATTCAGAAGGCGGAGCCCAGTGTGTTCCTCACTGCTTCCGAAGACTGTTTATGCCATACAACCACAGTGGTCTGTCTTCCAAGGTCGTCTGTGACAGTTCGATGCTTCACACGCCTGAGATGGATGAATGGCTATGGAAAGGCTTGTAGGCGATGCGGGAAGTAGGTAGTCAAAATAAACCACCGCAGCTTGCATAAACAGAACCAGAACCTGAACATGGGACGTTCCTTTGCGGTCGCCGTTAGTCAGATCAATAGGGTGGCTTTGATAGACCCAGCGACCAAGTTGATTTGGAGAAAAGCAGATTGTTGCACTTTCGAACAGAACTGCGGAAACGCCACGTATCTGGTTTTTCAATTCAATTTTGCTGCCCACCAACAGGCCGGTGCAAACCTGATCCATCTGTCTTATTTTTGGATTGATAACAACCTACATGACTCGGAAATGAGTGATCGAGTCCTATTTAGTAGACGGTCTGTCGGATTGTGATATTTGTCGCATACTCAGCGCTAATGCTTTAACATAGCCCTGCTGCTTCAGAAAAGCCGATAGCGTCCTCTCGAAAACTGCCCTCCCCTCAACGCACGTGCTTAACGTCTGCTAAGCACATGTCTGTATTCTACATATCACGTAAAAGGTTCGGCTGAATGAACTGTTGTCGTTCTGTCATGCAGTTACCGTGTCTGAAAGTACTTCATTCGTCTCATCGCACAGTTCACCACAGATGTCATCACATTGGTCTGAATAATACAGGCCAGACATTAGTGTACCTGATTTCAGGTTCTAACCGCACCCCTTCCTCTTGCACATTCAGACCAGGAAGAGCGGTATTTCTGGCATGGGCGTGTGGGAACCATTTGTACATCCATGTGATTAGAACTCCGTAGTTAATCTCTCTTGTCGTAACCATCTTTGGATCCTATCGCACTCAAATTTACCGAAGATGCATAGTTTCATTCATCCTAGATAGTCCATTATGAATGCCAGGTCTACTGACCCACCGATGTCCTCTACAAAGTTAAGGCACTGATAGAGTCGGTTAATCAAAAGAAATCTCCCGGATTGACTGCCTTAAAACCCGATCAACCTAGTAACGTACTCACTTGGTCTCTCGAAGCTTTTATGTCCAAAGCGAAACGCTGCCCAGCAATAAATGCACCGATTGTTTACCAGACCTCTCTGAAAAGACGACTACTCAATCGGTTCCAATTAATTAAGGTAGATATTTTTTCGGGTTTCATTTCTGACAGTTCTCTGCGTACGTGGTGACTGGTCTAGTTACAGTACAGTAGTTATTCATTCCGCAAAAAATGGTTGAGTATCGATCGATTTTCTCATACTACAGATACCCTGTAGAAGAATCTCCCAAAGAGCCGGTCTAGGCATTGGATAACAAACAGGTATGTTTCCGCTCGAAAAGATCAAGCTGAGATAAACCCAAGGAAAAACCTCAGAAACTACCTGGAGTAAAAACATAGATGGGAACGCAGACATTTCAGTCAGTCTCGCTGACAATCGGTAACTGATCCAAGCCCCGATATGACTATCCAACAAAAACCGCTTGAGACAGAAAGGGGTGTTATTAGTGTCCACAAAGTAGTATGTCGTCACAATTTCTTGAAATACAGTAGCAGGTTGGCGATCTGAATACATCGACCAGCAAGAATGACGTCACGATACCAGGTAAAAAAAACCTGACTATTTATCAACGCAGTGTCCCTTTGGGAGGGGTTCTGTACCTCACTGAATTGTATTTCGTGTTGCTTGTCAGGTCCAGCAAGGCGGGCCCAATTCACAAGTCCATGGAGAGCTCATAGTTGTCCCTGAATGTGAAGTGCCCCCTATTGAGAATTCTTATTGTACATGAAATGTGGCGAGTCTTCATGACGATTGTCATCTCATCTTCGCGCCACCGAGCCCACATCGATAAGAACCACGGAATAAGGCAATCTGAAAAGACAGATTCTAATACATCAAACGACAGTGGCAACTCTATGAATATCGAGGTACCGTCTGCTGTCCCATCTCACGCACTAGTTTGTTTACTTCATTTATACTCCAACTGTGAAAGGTTCCAATAAATGGCTCCGTATATGTATACTAAACTGATTAGTCAAATCACATCAAGCCCGATCAAAACAGTGGTGTGGGCAGCTGTGTAAAATGATGGTTGAGTGGAAGATCTAGGGAGTTTTCATTGTGCCGTTTCCTTTGGGGATTAGGTTGATCAGTTGGGGAACCGGAAGGTGTTCTGTCTTGGGGCAACGGACGAGCACAACAGAAAATACTCTGCCATCATGGCTTTCGCTATTTTGGAGAGAAGAGCGTTCATTCAATTGCTGTACAAGAGGTTCACACTCACCACTGGCATCCATTTGCTTCACATCAACCCACGGGTGTGCTATTCCTACTCAGAGTCAAACGGTATGTTGGGCAGTTCACTCAGGATTTAGCTGTTCTAAACCTTCGAACTGATAAGCCCTATTGGGCAGGCCGCGCAACTAGCGCTCAAAAAGGGAGTGAAACGCATCATTTAGCATATAGTTCACGTAAAAGATAACCAAAAGGAATATGACGATTGTGAAGTAAACTAGAAGTGTTTTTCCGCTGAACATGGTCCAAGTAAATTCAACTTCGCAATGCACTGAAGTGCAAAAGACTCGATCCAAAACATACGACCAAGAATCAACAACAAAGTGACATAGTGTGCGTAGCTGACGCCTGAAATTCCACCGCTGAAACAACCTAGAAAATGGTATGAAATGGAATGCAGCAACCTGACAAATTCCATAATAGTTAGCCAGGCTAGAATAAGTGTACTTCTACTGAATCCGTTTTGTGCTCAAACGGATGGACAGAATTCAACGTACCGCGCGCCTTCTCGTCAGCGAACGTTTCGATTTAGGTCGTTCTGTAATAACGCTACGGTTGGAAGTACTACCAAGTGTCACAGACGCATCCCGTTATCCTCCGAGCAACAGTCTGAAATGGACTCCGGGATAAAAGAACATCGGCAAGCCTCACTGCAGGGCTGAGCCGATGGATCCCGAGTAGTTAAAATAAATGTACGTGGTGTATTGTCAAGGAATTCATCCCATATTTCATTGTCACGTGTTTACCGTAACTCTGGCTCCGCCATCAATTCATGTATAGTTTCCAAATATATAGAACCAGCATGCACTAGGTTCTCCGTCTCCCACATAGCAGCAAGCCAAGATCTCAGCCATCTACTGTAGTCCACGGCATAATCACAATAAGATCGTCAATCTTTTTTAGAGAATACCTCAGCACAACGAAGCTGACTGCGCAGCGTGGCGGAATGGGATGATCGCATTGGGCAGAAGTGCACCAGAGATTCACGAGTCCTAAACTGAAAAGCACGCCTTGTCCGAGGCTTTCAAAATACATACGATTTTAAGAGACACACAGTCTCATTGCAGCAATTTGGCACGGAAACCATACGCATCTTCTCAAGGGACAGTAGTCGTATTTCGAATGTGCATTTCTTGGTGAATAGGAAAACGTCCTCGCCAGGAATTCTGAACCAAGCGAAATTAATCAGTTCGGCCGTTGTTGATTCCCCACATGAATCGACGACGGCTACTTCTCCAAGTTTTGTTCGACTATTTACGCTTAGCGTGATCTATGCCTGCTCACCATAACATTGTTTTGCCTCCCTGCCTCCGGTCTCCTTTTCTGCTCCCGTTTAACACTGACTTATCTCTGGTTGCTGGCACGGAGATTTTGGTCACCTGTCGGTCTTCGCATGCGATTTCGTGTCTACTCTATACTGATGACAAGACGGCTGACCGGGGATCCAGCCCTGAGCACTCGAATGGTGGGCAAGCACGTTATCCACTAGAACAACCGGGTTCCCACTGCAGCCATCCTTTAGAAGTACCTCTGTATTGCACCTCGCCTGAAAGCATCTGCTGCTTTTGTGTTTTGGATTTAATTTAATTTCGCTGTTTTGATACGTTGACAGTTAATGCTTGTAGCTATACTTATTTTTGTGCTCAACTCATCCCATACCCGTTATTCCATATAATTGGCGTCTCACTTTTGATTCGGAGCTACCTTCTGAACACAATAGCTGCTACCGCGCTTTCACGCCTGTATACCCTCTGCCCAAACGGTCCGACTGCCCGTATCCGTATGTCTGTGGATCACTGGATACCTACTCATTATTGCCTCCACTGTGCCTTTTTCCGCTTCCACCGATTGCCTAGTTGTTTATTGTACGTTCTGCTTATTTCATACCGGAACACAAGAACACAGTTTTGCACGACATTCCAGATTTATTTAGCTGTATCTCATCAAGCATACTACACAGGAAAAATCACCATGTTAAAGTTTTCCTCTCCAGTGTATCACGGCAGTATCAACAAAATGAAAAACTGTTTCTGCTTAAGTTGATTCGGCTTTCAGTTGAGAATAACGCTGGTTTTAGCAAACCTCTGAACTCTCGTGTTTGCTGTGCTGAAAATAATATCAATTGCGATCGCTAGATCGATGCGATTCTCGCTCTCAGTAAGGTGACGGACAACTGAAGAGGTTAGTAGTGCAGGCTGCATTCACATCTGGCTTTAGTGTTGTGTCGGTGCATCTGACTGGTCCTCAATAGCACGTGCTCCCCAACCCTCAGTAGTGGCTACCGTTCTGTTCTCAATTGGTAGGTGGTCTTGCACCCACAAGTGAATCGGTAGATGATGTTGGATTTGCCGGACGGTGATAATGGGACTTTGACTGGTGGCACTGGAACACCATTTGTTTGCTGAACAAAGACGGGCCTGTCTCCGTGATAGATCTGACATTTTCGTGACAGGCTTCGAATATGATTCAACTGTTGACACTTCATAGGCGCCACGTGAACGACATTCTAGTCATCACGAATTCAGGCGATGAAGCGTGAAACAGTTTCGAGTTTCCAAACTGCGCAACTGTAAATGAGCTCTGTTTGGAAAACGAAACAAACGGAGGTCTTCCATTCCTTGATATTGTGGTACAAATTAGGACCCAGGGGACCATACAGAGGATAGTATTTTGCGAGCACAATTGAACGGGACAATACCTAAACTTCACCAGTTTCGTGCGGATATTATATAAGCGTGGCCTGGCTAAAACGTTGCACCACCTGACCCGATAAGTTTGCGCTAATGGTACACACCAAGCGGAGCTCAGTAACTTTAGACACACGCCCGAGTCTAACGGTCATCCCGGAGTGTTTATTGAGAAACACTATGCAGACGCCGAAGCTGGAGAGCGTCAGTATTGTCCCCAGACCTGACATTCTCATCGATCTACCACTCGAAAGGAACGCCATCAGGGGACCAAAAAAAGCGGTTCGACTGATTGTCCCGAAGAGCTGTTAAGGATAACAAATCTGGATAGAAGTAGTCAATAAGTTCGGAATCGCGCCAATTTGAGGTTCACCAGGGAAGTGAGTAGAGGAAAGTATAGTTATTCGAAAGAATATACCCAATGTAACGCAGCCCAGAATCGAAGACGACCCAAAGTAATCCACCCGGGATAGCTCAGCTTTAGTGGCAAGAGACAAACAGTTGGGTGTAGGGAAAATAGCTCCACAAGCGTTTTGTCTATCGAGGGTCTATCACACAGCCATCATGCTTATCCAAGTGGCCGGTTCCCTCGTTAGCAACGACCTGCAGGACATCTATCGCGACAAAGCGGCCTAACCATGAATCTCAAGGGACGTATGTACGGGGCTACAGTATGGGTTGTTTTGCTCTATGGGTGTGAGACGTGGCATCTGAGAGCAGCCGAGCTGACACGTCTTCAGGTCTTCGATAACCGTTGTGTAAGAACCATAGCACAGGGAGACTGGTGCCGGCGAATCCGCAACGAGACAATTGGAAAACACCCATCCAACTCGACAATCCAATTCGGTCTTTAATGCCTTAATTCTGTCCACTTGTGCATTCGAATCTCCGGCTTTTATATCATGTTGTCTTATTATTATTGGTAGTAGTAGTATTATATTATATTGTCTAAAGAACAAGTGGCCGTGCATATTCCAATACTCAACCTGGAGCACCAGGAGACTGTTTGTCAGACCTTTGACCCCGAACCAACCTGGTATGAGAAACGCCGCGAGTGTCACACGGACAACCCAATATAGTTCAGTAGGTCACGAAGGCACTGTAAGATTCAGTCTCCTCGTGACAGAATGAGTTCAGTGGTTGTTAGATTAATCCGGCTAACCTCCGAGAGGTTAGGATACTGACTGCTTGGTACAGTAGCTGAGAAACTGCAACCTCGTCTTAGTTTTCGAAAGTCTGGCGCTCTAACTCAAGAACCCTTGAAGTTCTGCGAGCACGCATTGGTCTTTTGACTGAATCAGATGACTGAATATCCACAGAAGTCATGAGAAAAATGAAGGTAGCCAAGCTATTTTCCTATAGGTTACTTTCGTTCCCTGACAAGCGGCACAGTAAACACCGAAGAACGAATTTACATCGGAAAAGCGTTGGCATCTGAAAGTGATAACCGCACCAAAGCTCTGTCACCGGTTTAAGGTCACAACACAATGGATGTTTAGTGAGCTGCCACCTACTCTGCGGTCTTGACCAAACTACTCCATTTTCACCAACAAGTGACTGCGAGATTTTGGTCATGAAACATTGGCAACAGTGGGAACAATCAGACGGTACCACAGTTTGCTTATAACCAAAGCGTTACTAGAAGAAAGCTGGATATGGAATAGATCACTGGTTTATCGCGAATTACTCGCTCAAGTCTGCATGCATAAAAAGTGCTCTCTCCTAATGACAAATATGACAGATTCCCGTTGATGAACTGGCAATGTTCTAGTTTCGCATATAAAAAGCATTCATTATTGCCAAACTGCAAAAAATCACATCCTCAAAGGAAGCGGTTTAAAACAACCAAGACAACTGGATTTTTACTAACATAGTGCAGAGAGCTTTGGAGGTTGGACGGGAACCTGTTTGGACCTATCCTTGGGGTTGTACTGGAAAGTTGACCTTCAAAACAAAAAAGCCTTGTCTTTTTACACGTCGTCATCACACTTCGAGCGGTGCAGTGAACGTCAAATGTCAGACGGAATACAACCCTGGAAGAGCTGTACGAGAGCAATGTAAGGGAAATACATTGAGATGCCAATTAGACAGCCCTGAATGACAAGAACGGATACAGACCATAAAAACGACAAAGATAACGAAAGCTATTCGTGAGATGAACATTGCAGATGATTCCCAACAAGAATAAAACAGCCTTACAGTGACTGTCGACTTTTCAGCTTCGGTTTTCCTTGTTATCCGAGAATGCATCCAGGTTGAAAAAAAGCGGGATTTAGAAGTACATTGATCACCCAGGAGCTCCCAGAACAAATGAAACAAAAGACTGTGACATGCAAAGCATAAAGCCACATCCAAACTGACCTGTTATGAAACGCTGGATAGGAGCCAACAGCGACATGTGAACCATATTTTTCGGCCAGAACAGACAAGAACGGAGCTATTTTCGACTCTTCTTGCGTTGTATAGATTGATCGACTGCTGAACTGAATCCGTGGATCCCGCAAATGTTCCTGTGTTAAAAGAATGGATAGAGAAATGGAAGGTGCTGCTAAACATGAGATAGTCTACGGGAAAAAATTATCCCATCGTACATAAGAATAGGTTTTATGGTCGCTCTACGATCCGATCAGCCTTTGGCACCGTGCCGGTTAACCCTGAAAGCAGTAATCTCTAAAGGTGCCTTTTGTGGTATTAGAATCTAGTGTTTACGTGGATCATTAGTTTCGAGCACGCCCCTCAATCAACCAACAAACGTACAAATAAAACCGAGAAAGTGTATACTGTGATCGGAAAATTCATAACATCCGACTATCGATAGCATCAGATAAGGAGAGTGATAAATTTGAAGCCAATAAAAGTAACTTTCCAAAATCGTTGCAAGAATGGGAATACAAACCGGCGCAGACCGGTCAACTCCGAGACGAAATTTCTTATACTTTCTTGGAGAGGGTTAATAGTAGCTCTTTCAGATGAGTTCATGGGTGACAAGCAGAAATTTTAAAACAAGCATGTTTGGGGAAAACAGGTAGCTGGACGGGCATAGAAGAGCAGTGTATAGTGCATGTTTTTCATGAGTCCACCGATATGACTAGTCGATAAAAATGCTCCGCTTCCCACTGATACAAGAAGACACAAGAAGACCTCACTCTGAAGCGATTGCTGTGTGTGGCAGTTAGCTACTTTTCTCTACACAATTGTGTTCGACGTTGAAAGTTGGTGTCATATGAACCGATTGTTAATCGATTCTCTACAAGACCTAAGCACACAATTGTGAAAACAATTGTGGTTTGAAAAGGCTAAGGTGTGTAGTAGAGTGCAGTTATACCGCAACTCAGACTGGAATAAAAACATCATTGGAAATGCTTACCAGCAAACCCCAGTGGTTTACTGTATTTAACGCACAGCAGGACTGCATGTACGTAGCCAATCGAAAACGGTGGATGATGGGAACGATAATTCGTTAATGGTTGCTACAAGTCGATTTACAATGGAAAGGTAGACTGATATTTTCAGTGCTTGACGACTTAACAAGTGTTTATCAAGTTGACTAGCCTTGTAGCTTTCCACCAAATACGACCGCCAAACGTCTAAAACTAGACAGTGGCTAATCGGCTCATTCAAATGCGCCCACAACAAGTCATCGACACGATGAGATAAGCTTGTAAGATGCATAGGATGTTGTCTGGACGGCGGGTGTTGGCAGTCGTTAGTGTTACACAGGACCAGCCTGCGACCAAGTCCTATAAAATATGCCTCATCACTGAGAGGCTAGACCTTCAGATACACAAGTCAAAGCTAATGGCGCTAGGAGATTTTATTCGGCCTCATGTGACCATGATGGGATTAATTTTGGTTCTACCTCGCTTCCACTTGTTGACACTGTTGTCCTCATCTCACTAAACAACCCGAAATCGGTAAGAACAAGGCGCACATTCGTACCTGATTAGCCACATACTGATGGATATGCACTTGCCTGCTCTGAACTGACTAGTCCTGTGTTTCGGAGAACGTAAAAGATCTCGAAGGATAATATTGAACACTAGAGATTAGTATGATCCGTGCTGTCATCCCACCACTGTGGAAGGCAAATCCGTCTGCTGACTGATTGAACAAATTTCAATCAACTAGGATACACAGAGCTACAGCTGAGTAATCATATCTCAACTTTGTATGGGCTGAGATCCAGGAGTTAGTTGGCACTTCCGTCAATCTGATTTGAGAATCTGGGTTAGGCGCAGTTACATATTGACAAAGCAAACATTGTTTGAAAATGAGTAAAGGAAGAGACCTTCGTTTGATTCCAGTTCATTTGAAGCCCAATAGTGAAAAAAGTACACGAAGATACTAGACGTAATGTTATCAACAACCACTATGGACAATAATAAACGGCCTTTTGGTATTCTGTTGTTCAACTGAATTACGAGAACAAAAAGGGAATCTATCCTCTAGTCACCCCGAATAATTGGTTCAATTGCTGCATGCCCTGTGAGCAGACTCGGCAACCTCAATTACGAGAAGAAGGCGTAAGGCAAGTCTGTGTTTGATGAAGCTTGAAGAGAAGGGGCTATACAGGAGATATGTTTAAGATCTCTTATCTTCCCAATAGATTGTCATCCTTGTTGGAAAGATAAGGTGAAGTTACTGTGTGAGAAATAACACCGGCAGATCAGACACTGCGCAAATATGGGTGGTATCAGGCTTCGTTACTGGTCCGTTTTAGTTTCTCAGGCCAACAAGCATGAACGCGCTATCACAGCCGAAGACCGAAAGCCACCTGTGGATCAACCACGCGTTGACGACATGAAAACCAAAGAACAGGGGAGCGAAGCTTGAACGCAAAAGCATGTGGGAGAATAGTATATGATCGGCTTGCTGGCTTTGTATGAAACATCCACGTGTCCGCCGATCGCTTCACATAGCACTCTGTCTGAAATCATGTGTGCCACCGGCTCCTCATCTAACACTGACTAACCCACTCCTTGTCACGTTCGCTAACTCAGCTGTTGTTCCATGCGCTGGGTTTGCAGAAGCACACACTGCAACAACACTGATAGGTATGTGCATGGGAATAGCGACGAAAACAAACGGAAAACCAACTGCATCATTCTCAATGCCAGTAAACAAGTGTGAATGAATGTATTTAAAACCGAGTGTAAACGTGTAAATCGCCTCTTGGTGAACAATCTCAAGTATGAGAGGGAAATTCGTTTTTCAACGAACTATGTAGTGAGAACAAAAAGCAGCCTTAATTCATTTCCTACCATTGGAAACAAGAAACAACAAGATTGATGTGCACAAGTACACTTATCCTGTGAATGGGGGAATGCATCATCCATTTGACTGTAGAAACACACTGTGTGTCGACTTTCAGTTCTATTCCGATAAATTCGTACTTACTCCATTTGACCAATTTCACGACTTTCCAGTGGTTACTTCAGGATAAGTAAATCAAACTACACCGGGCAACGGCAGAGGGTGAGCAAAACCCGCGGGTCATCGATTTTACTGTTAACCTATACCACATCATGGCCGATACAAGATGAACTCGGTGGCGTCGAAATGCATAAAGCCAGGACATTGGAAAAACTGGATTGGGGAAGCTTAGAGAGTCACGTGAACCCTACCAAGAAACAGATCAGTAGATCTCAAAAGAGGTACGTTCGCTCGAGGAGGATTACTGGCAAGACGGAGATTCTCTTGTTTCGAGGTACGGGTTCTCAAACTCGGACTCGAAGTTGCTGATAAGGTTTCTGCAACAATCACTACACAGCAGAACCCCTCAATAAGGGAGGTGTACCGGAAAAAAAGCACGTCACTGCAGGGCATCCCCTGTTAAAAGGTGATATACAGCCAAACGATTATTATTACCAATACGAACACCATTGGGTTTCATTTCATCAGCTTACCTATTGTTAAATCTGAGACCAATCGATAGACAACTAGCAGAACTTTATGGATTCCAAAAAGTACATAAAGTGGATGTTCCGTTGTAAGCAGTCTTCCGAATGTCTTACTTGCCAAGGCCCAAATTGGCACAGTAATTGGTGGAAGTTTTGCCATCTGTGATCGGCATACTATTCACAAGCACGATACGACGGCATTTCCAGTTAGCAAGGCTATTATCAAGTATGAAAAATCAGTATAAACATGTTGCAACTACGGGTAGTTCCCTCAGCTCACAAATGTACTAACGGATGAAATAACGGACTTCAGAAGTGGTTTCGCCGAACACCACACACACTGATCATTGAACTAAAGCGCATACTACTAGTGTGCACAAAAATGTCTGCTTCAATTTTCAAGGCTCGTACTATCAACGTAATGACAGAGTGCCCATGGAACGTGTTTTGACGGACATTTTTATGGTCAGCCGAGAACAAAGATCAGAAACTTTCTCAAGACGATTAACGATCATGGATACTGGATATCAGTCCCGGCTGGTCTGTCTACCTCAAGCAGACTTGGACTGACTGGTGCTTATACATCATCAACTTCGTGTAAGTGGGATATAGAGAAGGATAAGAGCGAAGGTTGAACAATAGAGCTAGATGGATGCGCTCGCATGTCATCATAACAATTGAGCTTCGTCACTTGGAATAAACAGTCGGGGGCATTTGCCCAAAGACACAGTACCAGGCTCTCTAAACTCGATATCATACTCGCAGTTGCAAAATTTGATGTATTTCTGCACGTGATATTTAAAGATGATATCAGTCAGCCACTGAAACATCGCCTCACGTCTGCCGTAAAACACAATCACTATGCTGCAAAGCCAGTAGCTGAAAATCCACTCTTGTCCCGCCAGTCAGGCTGTTCGACCACCAAATCCCATGTAGCCTGTTTTTTCTAGGTGTGAACCGTTATTCACCTACGTGGACAGAGCGGGAAGGTTAATTCAACTGAGAGTAGCCTCATACGTGTTCACCAGAGTGAATAGGCCTGTAACCCAATAAAATCAACCCGCTTCGAACGCCGATGGAAGGTCACCCGACAGACCACAACCAGCGTCGTCCATCGTCCGAAACATACTGGAAGGCACATGCAGACACAGACACAGTATTCGAGATCATGTTTCACACAACAAAGAGATGGTTATTAGCATTCGTTGAGGAAGATACCGTTGCAAAATGGAAACACCAGTCGTGTAAACAGAAACGGTTGATCGTCATTTGAAAACTGACATCAATTCTTTATGTAAGTAAAACTTATTCTTATGTTTTGCAATGAATATCTGAAAGTGCATGTGAATTATTACGCAAAGCAGGGACCTTAAGGGAAAGAATTGCTTCATTTGATCTGACTACTTTATCGGTCATTCACAAAAAAGAACCTGATCACCAAGGTCTACAAAGCGACAGGCGTTCCATAGTTTTCTCCTCTGTCAGTAAGCAGGCTGAACCGCGGCGGCTAACCGCTACGGTAATCGGCACGTCGCGACTGGACAGACCCCCATTTGATTGGTCGAAAAAGCCACATCCAAACCGCTAAATTCACAATTAGGCTAATGGCCCGATACCGTCAAAATGGTACAAAGAAGCTTGTATTTGCATTATATGATGGGAGAGCCATTGACAGATGGACGAATTTAGGTTGATTCATCATGAAACCTGATTGTGTCCGGTGCAGTCATGCATTAGTAGAGAGAACCCTGTACATCCGAATATAGTCGATCCTCCTGGCTTAGTATAAGTGCAGATTCATTCCTATGCATACCGGTTTCTAGTCGCATCTTCCTGCAGCGTGCACAGCAACGAGACTTAGGGTACCATTTACCAGCTGTTTACTGTTTTAAAAGGATTTATGGCGGTTGAGCCTAATCGTCCTAGACGCCCTGATACACAGGTCAATAATGCCCTTACTTCAGCGAGAGGAAGGAGCACAAGGACGTGGGTTGTTAAAAGCGTTATGACATCCAGTAATGGCCACAAGGATAGCTGTAGGGAAACGTTCATCATCAAATCGGTTATAGCAAACACTCATTAAGAACATAACAGCATCACCAACGAGAATGGAGCAAAACACTGCGCATAGTTCCCGAAGGCAACCTATGTATTCATGCCACAATCCACGTGGCAGTGGATGATTGAGGCATCCAGTGAGTGGCACCAGCTGAGAAAGGCCACCGACAGCTCAAGGAACCATGCACCGAAACTGCATCCGACCGGCCCTGTTTCATGCAAGGCCTTCGGGACGGCGTCAACAGCCCTATGCGAGTAACCAATTGTGCAGGCACTGCCGTAAAACAATCAGTTGCATGGAGATATTCCGTTTAGGTCTGTGTGGAAAATTTACGGGGCCTAACTTCAAACAAAATGAAAGCGTGTTCGCCGTTTAAATCCAGTTTCTGGCTTAAAGCCAGAATATTCCTCTACTGTTATGGATACTGGGATCATGAGTAGTATATGGCACATGTGTCAGCTCGCGCTCGGTAGCACCTGTCCGTCAGTCGCTCAATGGAAAAGGACCTGGCTTTTCTCTCTCGCCCGCAATCACGATTTGCCACGGCTGTCAGCGCAGCGGCTAGGCACCGCCTGTGCCTTTCGATACCCAAGAAGCACGTGACCTTCCCTGCCCCTATTGGGTCTGAGCGACAGCGCACATTGCGCGAGAAACAAATGATTGGATGGAGATGAGAGACAAGCCAATGGCGGAACGGAAATCTGATTGGACGACACCCGAGAGACAGGCTATCAGAACGACACACCACCGTAAAATGGGGCGGCGATCCGCGCACAGCAGCGCGGTCGCGTTTGCCGTGCGATGGAGACTGGAGAGGTTCGTATCTTGGGCTTGGGAAATCCTCTGCTTGATATGATGGTGAAGGCAGAGGGGGACATCTACGATCGGTATAAATTAAAAAAAGATGACGCATTACTGGCGGCTGAACATCACCTGCCATTATTCGATGAAATTGCACAAAATCCTACAACCGGATATGCGGCCGGCGGAGCAACACTCAACACGATGAGAATGATAAAGTGGATTTTGCAAGAGCCACATGAATGTACATATATAGGGTGTATTGCCGCTGACGAAGCTGGAGAACGATTAAGGAAGGAATGCGAAAAAGTGCAGCTTATAACCCACCTCGAAGTTACGCAGAGCGAGGCAGCTACAGGGAAGTGTGCAGTCCTTTTGCACGGCAAATGCCGGAGTATGGTGACTCATGTGGGTGCGGCTGCGGACTTGACTCTCGGTCATATTCTCAACCCAGACACTTGGCACTCAATTGAACATGCCTCCGCCTACTACATCGCGGTAAGTGCTCATTCACTCATTCATGCAACCGATTTCCATGTCTAGGGGTTTGCAACCGACACATGTTTTGAAGGTGTTTTGGAGGTGGCCAAGCATGCACGATCTCGTGGAAAATTGTTCGCATTCAATTTAAGTTCGCCAGCAATACTGCAACTCTTCAAGGATCAGATGGACGCTATTTTTCCTTATGTGGATATTCTATTCGGAAATAGTAGCGAGGCCCAAGCATACGCGGAGCTGCACGAACTCTCAGGACAAGCGCTGGAGAATATTGTCCTGAAGCTTGCTTCGATTACCTCAGTCAAATCGGAAAATCCCCGTAAAAGGATCGTTCTGATAACCCAAGGACAAGACCCAGTGCTAGTTGGGAAATCCGGAGAAAAAGAAGTAATGCATTTTCCCGTTTATCCCGTGTCCGACAAGGACATTGTGGATACCAATGGTGCCGGTGACGCATTTGTAGCCGGATTTCTGGCGGAGTATGTGCGCAGTTCGTCAATTGAAAAGGCAGTGGAGGAAGCCATTAACGCTGCGCGCTACATTATACAGAAAAACGGGTTCACTTTAGGACCACGTGATCAGTACGCCTGAGTTTCTACACCAATTTTTGTACTTTTATCAGCTTAAACATTTTCACCGGTAAGCGGACATACCTTTATGATCTCAAATGCCGTTCGAAATAAACGTGGTACGCCTGGAAGGACATATACGTTATTTACTTTGACCACTGGGTAGCTACTTTGACGTCCAGTCGAAAAGTCTATGCCGTAGACCAGTTCAGAACCTAGTGGCACCCTCGCCAGCCTGATCCGAGGGTCCGTGGGGGTCACCGCCGCGTCGAAGCCAAAAAAGTTCTCTACCACATGCACCAACTCGGGATGGGTTATTAATTCTTTTCCTAGGGCCTTCGCTAGACCTGTAGAAGGAATTAAACAAGTTGCCTATCTCATGTAGATTCTAACCTTCAAAAGTCACGTCGTCGTGAGTTGGTCCGATCCCACCTGAGGTGATCACGACATCAAAATTGTGCATAAAATCATTTGCTTCCCGTGCGACCACTTCCACGACGTCTGGCAGGATGCTTATCTAAAAGGTTGATTCATTCGTATCGGACTTACCTTTTGCAATTTTAGTCCCAATGTTGACGCGGCTCGACAGACCAGACGGGCGTTGGTCTCCTCCACTTTTCCAGTGAGGATTTCATTTCCAACCACTTGAAAAAAGGATGATTATGCAAATACCGTGGAAAAGAATGACATTGTGTCACTATGGGCGCGGTCGATATCTACAAAGATAATAAACCGACACCTTCCTTTTAACGATTGAGAAAAACTGTTATTTGTAAATAAACTGGCGAATAGTCCGTTAGGACTCACTGTAATCCTTGGAACTAGAACCGTGCTCCAGATAAATCACTACGGAACTACGCCGGATTGAACGAGGGGCACGCGGCGTGGTAAAGAATTCCACATTCAGAAACGCGTCTGCTCTAGTATTACACGAAACCCATGAGTGTTGAAGGCCCAAGCAGTCCCTCTCCAGTTTGCGCTATTATTAGCATGCCACTTGGTCTCCAGTTTATCTAACACCAAAATGCGTGCTGTTGTACGACAACGAGGTATGTCTGAGATGTTCTCGCGTAGTTGGCAAGAAGTCCTTCTGAACTTGCACCTGTGATTCTACAGCGTCCACGGACGAGCAGTGACCCGCGGTTAGTATTTTAAACTGCCCTTTTTCGCATCTGCTGTCGGCTACTGTCACCAATTTATCACGGGAACCAATGTTATATCCCTTTATTCTATGGTAATAAATGTGCCCAGCTGTCGTGCTACCCGAAGGAGACACGAGGGCTGAGATACTGCCAGGTTGCCCAAGTCTAGACAGGAGCAGTTGTCGAACTTAATCCAGGAGGCTGTCTTGCCTGGAGCTTGCAGGTGAAATTGCGTTACTCCGTTCTACCCGAATACAATAAGCATTCTACATAATGCGCTTTTCACCCTCAAAGTCATACGAAGAGGTCAGTAAGTTTTCATCGAGCGCAAGGGGAGTAAAATAGAATTCGATGTCATATAAAACGACTGGCATCTGAATCAGATTTGCTGACCAGCAATGATCAAACCAGTGGATGCTTGTACCTAGTTGGAGAGTCAGGGGGAATCCGCAGAGCCCTGATTTGACCTGTCCAGGTATAACTGCCGCACAGCAGTAAAGAAGGCACAATATACTACAATCCTGACAACTATTTGCAAGTACGACTATTCCATGCGCGTTTTAAAAAGCGTCGATATCCTGTGCTGGCCTTTGCAGTTCGTGAGTTCATCTTACTATCAAGCGTTAGATTTGTGGATAGTTCTGTCGTAGTAGTACTGTACTGTCTCACCCAGTTAGCCTAATAACTGGTGTTTTGTGTGAAGCTTCAGATGTAGACTGATTGTAGTTCAGCCAAAGCTAGATTTCGCTGAAATTCCGCTTCGAAATGTGTTAACAAACCACACTCGTCCGCAAACGGCAATATACAAGCACTAGACTTGCGCACGAGTGCTCTATATGGCAACGAAGCATCAGTGTTGGACATAAGTGTTATGCTCTTGAACTGGAATGATAACCACCCATTTGTTATCTAATGGGTGCTATCTTCGAAAAACCGGAAATCCTTCGGTAGCCCGAAAAGGACTTGAGCAAGAACACAGCCCCCCAGCATCATCATTGTCAGATGTAAGAAGCGCGTACTTGTCGTACAGTGGTTGTAGCTAACACAGTTTCGTTCACCGATGATTTGGGGAGGGTAGGTAGCTGCGCATTGGAGGCGGGAGCTGATAAAATACAGCACTGTCAAGTGGGGGGATTGGGAAGGGAGCTATGCATTGAAGACAATAGCTTGGATGCACGAGCGCCATTGAGGGCGCGACTGGGCCATGTCTGACAATGTCTCTAACCATTGATGTGGCCCGTCTCGGGGTCCCCATCCAGGAAGACGGCAATGACCAGCGCAGCTGAGTTTGCTGGAAATGTCTTTTATACTTCGCTGCCAAGTCATTGTTTGACCGCCTCTGGCTCGTTTCCACCCTTCACGTGGTTGTGCGAAAAGAACCCTTCGAGGAAG
>SJOL01006476.1:424252-446984 GCA_004794785.1 Opisthorchis felineus
GTGTCTGCGAAGCATTGGTCAGGTCTGGTGGGAACATCGGATTAGTAATGGTGAGGTATGCCAGATGGTCCTAGGAAGAAGGAACTCTCCCACGATAGATGAATTGCTCACGCTTCATAGGCTGCGCTGGTTGGGACATGTACTACTCATGCCAGAAGACCGCCTGCCTCGCAGAGCTCTCTTCGCCCAGCCCTGTGCTGACTGGAAGCGACCGAGAGGTGGACAGTGTATGACCTGGCAACGAAGTACGAAAACACTAACCAGTAAACTTAGTCGGGTGCCGCTTCCCTGGATGGGGACCCCTGGACTCAAATCACCAAATCATCACTGAACATCCCATCGCCTCCAAGGCTTGGCTGTATGTACCACACTCCCGTTTTCCGGTGATCGAAACTGTAGCAGCTGGAACCAATGTGCTTATGGTACACGGTTTATAGCTGATGAATTGAAATTGAATTGACGTCTCTGATCCATAAAGCAGTATGGATCGCACCGCCGCATTGTAAACTCTGCCCTTGACGGACAAACTGACGTCACGTCGGCGCCATAGATGTCGGAGATTGGCAAAAGCTGCCATGTCTTTCCCGACTCGAGCAATAATCTCATTTCCAGCCACTCCACCGGGACTTATATAGCTGCCAAGGTAAACAAATTTGTCTAGCACATTGATTGCCTAGTCTGGAAGCATGAGGCTTGGGTTTGATCTGATTTCGACAACATCCAGTGGTCTTATGGTCTAATTGGAGAAGTCGGACAGACAGCACTGAACGCCGCTAACATTGCTCCTTTCACATTTTCCCACGCTTCATCCTCATGCTCACTGCCACCACAGTATTGGTTTACTGTGGAGAGTTGTTGGACTAGCTCAGATCGATACCGCTGAGCTGTGGTAGTTCTTTGAAGATAGTGGATTGGCATGCTCCTTGCTGACTTGCGGGGGGCCTTAAGGGAAGCGAACTATCAGACGTGATCGGAATCAAGTTGGGTGCCCCGGAAGGAACGGCAGTCTTGAATTGTGGCTCTCCACCGGTGGCTGATGGCCACGTGATCCAAGTTGGTCCACGGTTGATTTGCAGTTGGTGGCCGCCAGGTTAGGCAGTGCGAACGTTTATGTTGAGAGTTCGTACTTGCCAGAAACAGTTCATGATCAGCACACAACATGAGGAGTCGCTCTACGTTGTCTGTGCGGCAAGCATCGACCCCGAACTGACCGCCCAAATGTGATTCCAAGGAGCTCAGACGACCTACTTGAGCATTCATATCGCCTGCAAGGATCACAATGTCAGTGCTTTTGCTTGAGGAATGAGCCCGGATAGCTCTCGATAGAAAGTATCCTTCTCAGTATCAGAACTGCAGTCCGTTGGGGCATAAGCCGACAGTACAAACAAGCACCGCTTTTTATGCCGAGAGGCATTGAGCTTGATGGAACTGGATAACCGGACGGCGCAAAGAAGACTGTTCACTGGGATCCAATCCAGCAAAACGCGTTCAGCTCTGGGGCTGAGTGCTACTCCCACGCCATATATTCCACGAGTCATCGCTTCTGGGTCACCGGACACACGGAGGGAAAAATGTGAAAGAGATGAGTTCATCCTTGGCGTTCTGAGATGCATAACAACGTTTGGGTCTTGTATGCGTGTTTCGGAGACACAGCATTCATTAATTTTAAGGGAGTATAAGGTTTGAGCAAGTATTGCCTATTTGACATAGACTACGGACGTTAAAAGCTCCTATATAGAAAGGATCTCGTGGATTTAGAAGGGTGTTATTTTGTTTACTGTTAATAGGCAGCGAGGAGCTAAGGCCCTTCGGTCAGACAACTGACAGTCAAGTGCCCCAGTGACGTTTGCTTGTGTGGTGAGAAGGGGTTGGGGAGGGACATCGGTGGACACCGAAATGCGCGGGCAACACCTCTTCATCAATCTCAGTAATCGCTGCCGTGTTGTTAGGTTTTCAGCTGAAAACCCCAAGTAACCTCGTGTATAGTTCTGGGCGCCCAGAAAATATTCCTGCCCACGTACAACCATGAATTGCACGCTTACAAATAATCTCACGCCACATCGGCCATCTCGTAGTGCAATCAACTTTACCTGTAGTGTACAGCGCGGCGGATAAGCGGAAACAGGCTACTGCTAACGCCTCCCTTCTTTCTCGTTCACATACTTTTTCCTCCCCGTCTCTCCATCCAATTAATAACTCTCTCCTTGTAGGCCCACCAGTCAGGACTGATGACTCCGTTCGTTCTGCATCGGTTTTGCAAGCAACATCTGCGCGCTATCCGGCGACGACATCATCAGGCATCTCGAAATCAATCTTCAAGCCTCTGGCCGCCTTGAATGTCCGCACTCTGGAGCAAGCAGGACAACAAGCTACTCTTGCTCTCACACTGGACTCGCTTGGTATTGGTGTGTGCTGTGTCTCAGAAACAAGAATTCAAGATACAAGCACAATGGTTGAGCACACCGCCCCATTACCCTCCACTCGCTTCCGACTGCGAACCTCTGGCGATCCAGAGGCTGCGGCAGGATGTGCAGGGGTTGGTATCGTCCTAAGTCGTTCAGCTGCAACACCCTTTTGGTGCCTAGCTGCCATGCCACCCGAAGCACGAGGACTGGGATACTTCCAGGTTGCCCAAGCCTAGACAGGGGAAGTCGAGAGGCAGATGTCGGGTATCGTCCCAAGTCGCCGGGCGGAAGGATCCTTCATTGACTGGATAACCGTTGATGGTCGCCTCTGTGCGGTTCGTCTAGCACCTTCCGTGAAGGAGTCTCACAAGCGGGAAATTGACCTGTCTCTTTGTCGTGTCCCCTTACGCCTGACTCACCATAGCTCTGCCACCATCAAAGACAAATTTAATGGCGACCTGAATGCCTCTTTGCGGCGAGTTAAAAGCTCAGATATCGTGGTGGTTGCCGGAGATCTGAATGCGCAAGTGGGCAGGCATATGAGACTCAGTAAGGTGGTCGACATGGTTTGGACTTGGTACGTACGGGCGATGGTGAACGATTGCTTCAGCTGTGTGCTGACCGCAGGTTATTTTTATACAGTACTAACTTCCGAAATAGCCGAAGTCGTCTGGCCACATAGTGTCCTCCAACGGCGTGCCAGGTACGAACTCAAATTGATCACATTACCATCAGTTACCAATGGCGCGGATCAGTAACTGACTGCCGCTCCTTTTGGAACACGTATGGATTCTGACCACTCGTTCGTCCGGAGTCACTTCTTCCTTCGCTTTTCAGGGCCGCGTAAGGTGCGGACAAATCGCTTGGCAACTGGTAGATCAGGACGTTAGACGAATTTACCAGAATCGTCTTCTGAAATCTCTCAAGTGCTCCGCCATCAGATGTCAATTCATCCTGGGACGAGATAGCCACCTCTGCACAGTGCTGGGATTTTTGCCTGTGGCTCACTTATGCATTGGAAATCAGACCAAACAGTGGCACTACTTAAATCTCGGAGGAATATCCCAGCCGGTCCCAAACATAACCTGACCCAACGATTATCAGACATCAAGTGAAAGTGAGCTTGCGAGCCGACCGTGAAGTTTGGTGGACACAGAAAGCCAAGGAAATGGAAGAGGCTCAGAAAGCTGGGAGTACCCGAAGATTATTTCAGTTGATCCGTGCGACCGGTTCCCGGAAACCACCTGTGAGCGAAACCATCAAGGGTCGGAAAGGAGTGACCATCTGAAATAAAGAACGCCTGGATCTTTGGGCCGAATACTTCTGACAAAGTTGTCGTGGCCACCAGTTACCACATCTGGAGCCCACAATTTACGTAGAACATTGGACGGTGAACCCCTACGGCCTCGGAGGTTTATGACTGCATATGTTCTCTAGAGCGTCACCGGGCTCCTGGTCAGGGTGACCTCTCACCAGCATTGTTCCAAGATGGCGCTGAAGTCCTCAGTTACTGCTTACCTGATCTGTCGGCGTACATTTGGGAAGAGGAGACTATCCCAGACAACTGGGGAGAGTCGCTGATAGTGCCCATTTTCAAAAAAGGGGCTCGCAGTGACTGTAGTGACCACCAGGGGATCAGCTTGATCACATCCATACATAAGGAAATGCTCCTCGTCAGAGGGAAACACCTTACTGTATTCAGAAACAGGGCAACTTTACCTTCAGACTGCCTCTGCTATACTGCGACTCACTGTTCTTCCTGCTGACCTACCTAACGTTGTTGGACAATAAGGAACTGATTTCAGGCCCGCAGACTCATTGCAGCACTGAAGCCCGGCCGCCATAACAGTAGCAGCTTCAGACCAGGTCACATATATGAGCATGTTTTACCGAGGAATGATGAAAGGTTTTTGTGAAATGATTGACCACGTTAGTCAAAAGTTGCCTAGTTTGTTTGGCCTGCAACCTGAGAATAAGGACTGAGTAGGCAAACCCATGTCGCGATCTTCCTTACGATTGCCGTTTATGTGCGACAGCATATCCGAGTACCATAAAAGCCACCAGTGTTCTCGAGATGAGAAGATGTTAAGTCGAAAATTCGGGTGCACGTACGGCAATGTGTGGTTCCAAATACTGAGTTCTCAGGCATCACTATTCCGATGGCTTTTTTATATGGATCTAGCGTGATCCCCAATGCGCCTGGTTGGAGACACTGCAGGATATGCCTACTAATCGATATCAGTTGTGTTCTTGTTGTCACTCTATATCCAGATTGCCTGAATGAGTGTCTCGAGGTGTAGATACCTCAGGATCAGTCCACTGAGTAACCTGTCCGAGCTATTTTCGACAGTGTGGGGAAGAGCAGGAAGTGAATTGGAGTCCAACGTCGTCAAAGCATAACGCTAATGATGGCGTGAAAGTTTAAAGATATACCAGATTGGGTATGTTAATAAAGCCACGATCAACTTCATATGGTGGTCGAAAAACCAGGGGACAACGCGGCAAACGGTTCGGATGAACATCGCTTTTAAGCGGGTCACGCAGGAAGCTCATACAAAGGAGTATCTGACAAAAAAAGACAATCTGTCAACTGCACCTTACTGTGGTTTGACGTTTGCGCACTTCCGTCTGTGCCAGTTTCGAGGGGCCTATCACACCAAGTTAGTCAGTGGTTTGAAGAAGGATCAACAGTCTTCTTGTCCTCTAGCTTCGGGGTTGGGACATGTATGGGGACGGATTCCTTAAAATTTGCACTGCTCCAGTAGTCTCAAAGCAACCACCGCCAACTTGCAACCCGGTTCTGGAGCAAAATGCTTTGGTTGCGCGCCCTAATCGCTCTTCCGCCTGACTTCATGCGTTCTTGCAGTAGCTCAGTCCATATGCGGCTCCGCACACAGCAATAATTTCACTCCACACCGGCTGTCTCGTGTTGGAATCAGCCAAATGGTCTTAATTGCTGCACCACTCAGATCCGCCTCTCAGAAATCGTCCCCGTCTACATCGCAACCCTTAATGCGCGAATTATGAAGCAAATTGGCCAGCAAGCCGGTCTGACGAGTACTCCTGACGCTTTATCAGTACACATTTGCTACGCTTCGGAACTCGAATACATGACCCAAGTGCGGTAATTAACCCTAAGACACTTGTTACCTATAGACTAGCGCCTAAAAACTTCAAGCTGCAGTGGGCGTTGGAAAAGGTCTCAGCACTCGAGATGCGCGCTGAAAATTTGACTGCATCCCCGTGGACAACCCCCCGTGCAGTCCATTTTTCGGCTTTATTAAAACCCCAAATTGACCGAAGGAATATCCGTGCTTCATTAGTACTTTCTACGTACGCACCTACTAACCGTAGTTCCGATTCCGTGAAGGAACTAATCGCATGAGGATTTCAGATACTGTCCCAGTCACCCATGATCCCAGTATACAAGTAGGATGTTTCAGTTCATCCGGGGCGCTACATGGTGGGCTTCTCAGCTGAGACTCAAAACGCAAAAAGAAATAGTTATCGTTTTTGGAGCTCTGTACTGATCAACAAATGTTCAGTAGTACTGGGCTCAGAAGCGGTAGGCGCTTGGCATTCCCCAACCCATGAGCGACTACGGAGCCATCAGCGACAGATGGCAGGTCTCTGTTGTTAGCTATTAATATTTCAGGACCACTCAAGTTGACTCAGACCACGCGCTCGTCCGCTATAGACTTTCGACGAGTTTCCCAAAGGCCTAAAGAACAAACTCTTCGTTTAGCCATAGAACTTTCTGACACAAGTTAAGCAATATTATCAAACAAGCCTGTGCAAAGCTTTAAAAGCCGCACTCAGGTGTCACTCATAACTTGTATAAGATAAGCACGACCATTCAAACGACAGGAGACTCGGCACTTGGTGTTTCTGAGAGCTCACAAAACAAACACTGGATTTCAGAACTGTTGCTCCTCAACGCGAGACGCTGCCGTTAAGGGCGCTTGGCCTTATTCAGCCGGGTTTGTTAGACGTCAGCTGAAGCGTCGTTTGCGTGCGGATGGATAAACTTAGTGGAATCAGATGGCTCTGGAAATGGAGCGAGCTAGCGTAGCTGGCACTGTTTCGCCCGATATACCGGGTAGGAAAGAGGGTTGTCGGTGGGATCATAAGAGATATAGATACGCACCAAGGTTCAGCGTCCTTAATGGGCCGAATAGTTTCGATAGTAGTTTCATTAGCTGCCTGCATTTATAGTCATGTCTTTAATTCGATCCGCACAACTCGAGCCCTCGTTTATGAGTTTGGATCTGCTTCAGTTTATGAGGCGCTATTATGTCTTTCTGCCTTGAAGGGTTGTCAGGCCGCAGGGCCAGATGAGGCTTATTTAGAGAATGCGGCGAATCCCCCTTGCTTTACCAGGTCGTTTAAACTAATATGGGAACAAGAACGCGTTCCAGAAAACTGCAACCAACCAACCTTTACTCAAGGGGTATTCGGAGCGATTTCTCAAACCGTAGAGGTGTATGCCTTACTGCAGCTGTAACGGCTACTAGATCAAAAGATACCGCGACGTCTGACCTCGTCACCCTGGACCCAAGTCAGAGAACATCAGGTACGATTTCGACCATGTAGGAGATGCACTGACCGTATCCTAACATAGCCCTGTCTAGGCTTGGGCAACCTGGCAGCCTCCCAGCCCTCGTGCGTCCTTCGGGTGGCATGGCAGCTAGGCACCGAAAGGGTGTTACAGCTGAACGTAAAAATAAATAAATGAAGGTTCTTGAGCAGCGTCACACCTACCACCGAACAAGTATGTCGGTTTTCCCTGACATCAGAGGAGCCTTCGACCTGGTGGATAGATTGGTTCTTTTACATACATTTGGTCATGGATAAGCGCTCTCGAAGCTTGAATATCCTTCGTGTCATTTATTCCTACAGTTCCGGTCATCTTAAGGTTTACAGTGATTCACCATAAAGATCCTCCAAAACTAGCTGGGTTCACCGGGATTCTGTTTTTGTTGCGTTTTACCAGTGACATGCAGTGCGCTCTCTTGGGACCATGGATATGGGTGTTAAAATCAAATATGGATGATGATTAGTGTACTTGGATTCTGTGGATGACAGTTCTGTTATTTGACAATCGTGCATCCACACAAGCTACTCTAAATATACCGTTGGAAGTAGTCCATCGTTTCGTATCCACCTTGTATCTTCAAGATGCATAGTCGTCCCTCTATCTTACGCCCTTGTGAAACCTTAGAATTACCTATCTTGGTAGCTGCATAGACCGTGATTGCACTGTGGGAGGGGAGTCAATGCGCCCATCATCATTGCATAAACAATATTCCCCAACTTGCGTCACCCTTCTCATCAAATTTCAGAGGTTGAGGGACCGTGTCTAAAAAACTATCGTGAAAGCAGACCTACTCTGTGATTGTAAACACTGAACTCCGACAAAAAATTTCAAACGCCTTTAGCTGCTTCACCACCGATGACCCTGTAGTATAACAAGCGTTGACTGACCGCAGCATGCAAGCAATGCAATAGCGCGCAATCGAGTACTACGGGATGAGTCGGATTCGCTTGAGCAGCAGATGAAGCATGTTAGGTGATTGGTCCACGTACTATGTGAGCCCGACAACCGTCTACGGAAAACTGTGTACCACACTCCAGACTTTCGTTGATGAAAGGCCCGGGAAGTAGAGTTGTGGGAACGTCGCACTCTCCTGGACGGCGTCCACTTGACTTTCCCTGCGTATGGCTATAAATCCTGCAGGATCTCAGGACGAGGTTTCTATCATTTCCTAGCCTGACTAAAGCTTGTCTGTCGTGGCATGCATAGCTTGTAAAGGTCACCAGGTCCATTCCAGTGGTGCCGTGTTGCTCTAACATGAAAACCAGATGTGTTTACTTCAATGGTTTCCGAGGATGTAAACACCTTGGATGGGCTCTATCCAGTTGGCCGCAGGCTCCCGGCATACGGATTGTGTAACATGTTTCATCAATAAAATACGTGAAGATATTTTTAATTACACTCATCAAGAGGTTTGTACGGTGTCAGAAGCTGCGGTGGTTCGGTCGTCTACCGAAAAGTTTTTTCCCAGCACGTAACTCAAAGTGGCGCGAGCAGAGGGGTTAGCAACCGTCGACGTGGTACAGGGGATGTAAGTGATTACCAGAAGTTTGGATTATGTCGGCACGACCTGCCTAATAACATGGGATCCGTGTTATACTTCTTGTTCTTGACTAGAGACTAGACTAGACTGAAAGGTGTGGCTGCTAATCCATAAAAATGGTTGAATTGCTGAAAGACTGCTATACTGAATATATTGATTGATATTGAAAAGGGAATACTAGGCGATCACGCGTTTTAAATTATTCATTTTCTGGCCTGTGTGGATCATATATAGGATAAACATAAGGCAGACGCGCGTGTTAGCCAGGGCAAAGGTAATCTGACACATGGAATTACCCAGGTTCTCTGGCCTGGTGTGCTATCGCCACACGAGAGACGAACACTGGGCCAATTCAGCAGGAGGAACTGGAGAAATCTCTTCTGTGGGCAACGTTATGATATAATGAATCGGATAGTAATGGCTTCAATAATCGCGAGATTAAGTAGTCCGACTGCTCTAGACCGGTTTTAGGGCACCCGGTACACGATCTGAACTAGTATATTGATCGAAGATGTATCCGGTCTTAATTTCTATTCAGACTGTCTGCGTAGAGAGGCGTAGGCATCTCATAATACTTTTAGTAGACTAGTATCAGGGCTCTACCCCTGTATATATATACAAAAAAGGATCGAAGTCTTTGCTGAGCTTTTTGTCTATTCCCTTGGTATTACGATTTATGTAAAATTACGGTTAACTAGTGACTAAAACTAAGTAAAATATGCTTTGGTGCTCTGAGTTCCCGACCAAAATCTGTCATCCTCGACTTAAAGCTGGTGGTCGAGCTTCAGTGCTGCAATGACCCTACGGGCTACGTTGGCTTGAACTCAGTTCCTCAAGTTTTCAGTCATGCCTAGAAAGCCAACGGGCAGCAGTCCAAAGAAGAAGAGCGAGTCCTTATACTGTGAGTTGTATTACCAGGCGGCCCGAAGGTGGTCGTACTGTACTCTGCAACAGGAGTGTGAAAGCAGTAGGGTGTTTTCTTCAGGCGACCAGTATGTCCATATTTATAGAAGCAGCGATGTTGTCATCCCCCGAGGAAGGACGGATTAGAAAAGGTCGGCCCTAAAAACCGATCACCCAGCGGTTGACCGTGACCACCGGCGCATTATTCAATACCGCTGAACTACTTTTAAGACCAGAGTCTGCTGCTGCTCAGGAGCCACCTAATGTCGCACTAGGGGTTAGACATTTATGCCTTATTCCCTGCGCCCTTGAGCCAGGGCGGCCCCCTGCAACCAACGACGTTGGACTATTGGCTCCGAGAATAAACCCCAAAACTCTAACAACCAAGGTTGCGAGTTTCGAGCCAGAGGCTAGGGGAATGGACCCCGACAACCGGGAAGTACCATTCGCCCTTGCAGCCCTTCGTTCCCCGGCCCTCACCCACACCTTGTCCCTACCCATCGAATGATGCACTGCGGTCAACCCATCTGCCAGTCTCCTACTCTTGTTACGTGTCTAAACTATTGCCCAACAAAATAAACCAAAATAAGTCCTTACTAAACTGGTGCTCCTCATGCAATACCCCGTGGTATCTATGGCGTGGGGGTTGCACTCAGCCCCAAGGCTGGATTCCAACAGTCACCTTTGCGCTTTACGGTTGTATGGCTCAATCAAGAGCAGTGCAGGTCGATGCGATAAACGGTGTTTATTTAGCGTATCGGCATATGCCCCAACAGGTTTTATCAAGATCTGTTGCGACTGCTTCGGTCAGCAAGAAGGACGGGTACAGTAATCCTGACGGGTCATATGAATGCTCAAGTTGCATGACTAAGCCCGGAAAAAGCACAATTAGGTGGCAGATTTGGAGTCGGTGCTCAGCGTGCGGATAATGGGGAGCGAGTGCTTCAGATGTGTGCAGATCATCGTCTGTTCCTAGCCAAGACGAACTTCCAGCACAAACGCTCACATCGAGTTATTTGGAGACCACCAACCGCAAGACAGTCATGGACTAAATTGGGCCGATGGAGAACCTCAATTAAGGACTGCCGTCCCTTCTGGAGTACGCAACTTGACTCTGGTCATGCCAGTGTGCAGGCCCGATTATCACTTCCACTTGCGTCAGCTTTATGCGTACCGAAGCAGAGGAACCCCGTCCACCAACTTCGACAAGTTTCCGTAGCTCAACAATATCAAGCTGATCTGACCGGAAAGCTACTGAAAACGCATAGTCACGCTGACGACGATCGGTTGGAGGATAAATGGAAGAGAGTGAAAGAAGGTATATTCCCATCTCTTAGGACTGTTTGTTCAAGCCATCCGTTTCAACTAAGTGACCGCTAGATATCACCGAAACCAGCAGATCCTATTGCCACCCCAACAGCCATACCAGCAACTAGCAACTACGATGGCGCAAGTAGACCCCTCAAACGATGAATAGTCAAGAGCTTGAAGCGCAACAAAACAATCAACATCAGATCAGTCGCTTAAGATCGTCCGATTACATTCGGACGAAACGTTGGCGACGTAGATCACTAGGTTACGTCAGAGCAACGAGTTTGGTCAAGCAGGCATGGTTTTGTGTGCGGATATAAATCTCCTCTGGACCAGGCGCATCAAACCTCATTCAGCAGTATTCCATTCTGTTGGTTGGAAAACAAACGCTCTTTTGCTAACTGCTTACGTGGGTACATTGGTTTTTACCTCATACCAAGAAACTGTACGCCATGTGGACCTTGACTGAGGCTTAGGTTGGTCCTGGACAGAAGAGAACACCATAGACGTTGCGAGCTCATGGCTGCATTGAACAAGGAGATCCATGGTATTTCCTTGACATGAGCGTGATTTTTCGGGGTTGAAAATAAGAAGCTGCAGTGAATAACTCACATTGTCATCCTGGGGTGTACTAACACCCAACCAATAGAAACCCTATTTGACCGCTGCTCCGAGTCCCAGAATTCGCTTGCCGGTCATCGAGTGGATACAAGTGTCGTAGGCTAAACAGCAGATCGACTGGATCATTTTGATATTGTAATGCACTCTACCTGTGCGCATTTCGACGTATGTATTCACGTCATTGTAAGAAGCGGCCCTTCCGGAGACTAAAAATACGTAAGAAATAGAACGTGGAAAACAAGACGCGGTCTCCTAGGGGAGCGGTTTTGACTAAGATTACTGTTGCTCGATTTACGTAAGCCAAGCTAAATCCTAAGTTAGATGTTCATTATATGGTCGGCCTTTTGAGGCACCCAAAGAACGCAAACCCACAAAAAAACTTAAGAGAGCCATCACTGGTCGACTAACTGATTAACACAGCAAATGAGAGTGAACAGTCATACTTGTGGAGAATGAGCCTCACTGATTTCGTAAATGTCGGAAGTTTTTTTTCTTGAAAAAGTCACACCAACAACCCCAGCTTCGCTGTCTGACTGGACAATGAAAATGCACAGCAGTAATAGTATGCAAATAATACTGAGTTTGCCGAAGACCTGAGTAAAAATGGCAGTAATTCATGTGTGCAAATAGTTACATCTGGTTGATGTAAATGTATCCATATGCATAAGGTCGACTTTTGAACACCACTGAGCCTTAGTATCTCATCTGTCGAATATCGCATTCGTAACCGAAACAATGGCATGTGGGACATGTACATGGAGACCATACAGAATAACGTATACTGGTGGTGAATAGATGTCATGATCGAGGTTCTTTGTGTACACCCGGCTCATTGGGCAGAGGAAAATGTAACATACAGTAATCTCCCCAAGAGACAAGAATGGAGAGAGATGAGGATGGCAGCTCTGTGGGTATATCGCACACTTAAATGTGACTGGGGGAAATCCTTGTTGTTACGTCACAGAGTTCTCTTGGGAGGGACTGGAGAACGGCACGTCCTACTCCACAGCTTTGGCTGCATGTATTTTTTCGATGAGGCTCAAGCAGTGCACAGTCAAAATATAGGTACGGTTTTCCTCACCAGTTTTTATCAAATGTGCACATTCAGTTTCAGCCAAGGAAAAGCTGTGGTGGGTTACTGTACGTCAGCAGCATGGAACAAATAATAAAAAATCTATGTACCTATGAGCCCCAGAGATCGCGGAATCATGCTCGCGACTGAGAACAGACGGGAGAGAAGACACATTCAGGCCCTTGAAACCCGGGGTTCCGATGAGACGGCTGAAATGGAAAGGAAATATGTTGGTTCTAATTCGGAAAGTAATAGCCCTCGCAGATATTCTGTGAGGATCGAGCACGGATTCTGAATGACGACCAATCTACAAGCATTCAGTTTGGTTAATTAGTCGGTTCATTCATATTCACCAAACACAGGATTTCGAAATCGACACCGCGAAATGTCAGTTGAGGCCTTGGCTAATCGGTCGGGCCATGAAACCACATAAGCGCTGAATGAGATCCAACTCTTTGTAAACGGCAATCCAGTTGTCAAAAGTTAGTTTCGAGGGAAGCAACACATAGGGAACAGGAGTAAGTTGTCACCCTTCTGCTCGCGATGATGTGCGGCAAAATGCAGCCACTCCCTCGTCGAGTAGGGGATTTGTAATGACCAAGTATCCAAAGCAGTATGTGCGTAAATTCCCTACTTGGCATGAAGTGTACTGATGGATCAAACGGGTTACCGGTTAAAAAGTTGTGAAATGTGAAAAAACCATCATTATTATTATCAGCTGTAAGAACCGCGTACTTGTTGTACGTTAGAGCTGCCACAGTTTCGTTCACCGATGTTTTGGGGAGGTGGGGTAGGTAGCGGCGCATTAGAGGCGGGAGCTAATAAATTGGTGCGTAACTACAGGACGGTCAGTGGACTGCTAAGTGGGGGGATTGGTAAGGGAGCTATGCATTGAAGGCAATAGCTTGGATGCACGAGCGCCATTGAGGGCGCGAATAGGACATGTCTGACAATTCCTTTAACCATTGATGTGGCCCGTCTCGAGTTCCCCATCCAGGAAGACGGCAATGACCAGCGCAGCTGGCTTTTATACTTTGCTGCCAAGTCATTGCTCGACCTCCCCTGGCACGTTTCTTACCGGCAAACTAGAGCTGTGACTGGTTTCACTCGTTCAAGAACTAAATTCACACTACAGGAGATCGTCTCAAACTTGCGGTTTCCTCTACAGATCGCTGTATTAGTGAAAGGTTCAACAGAAAGTGTAGCACCGTGACTTTTCTGGCAGATATGCTTATCCAGGTGATTTTTTCAGCCACTTCTTTCTACCCACCTCTGCTGTACCCATAGTTTGTCTAGTTGACATTCAGGCATGGATGGCACGTCGTCTAAATCCTACAACTCGGTCATCCGTTGTATTGCCCGAACATAACCCTCTTAAAGTAGGCATAGCACTTGCACTCTCCGGCAAAGCATGCCTGATGAAAATTTGTAACAAGAAACGCGATGAGACATGAAACAGCAGAATTGAAAAATCGACCAGTCCCATTAGAAAGTTTGCTTTTGGAAGATTCCGTCACTCGATAACTGACGAATTACACCGAATGAAAACGTGCCCGCTGTTAGATTTCATAAGCTTTAAACGCACCTCTGCAGTTTGTAAGAATACAATGCTGGGGCCCCACCGGTATAACCATAATCATGTAAAGATCACGATTCAATTGCAAAGTAAGTGAACAGTAATCCCCTCAGAAGAGAACCCTTGAAAAAGGGGAAGATATGCCATTAAAAATAAAATTTTGGAGCTACTTAAACCCATGGAGAAGGCAGACGCCAGAGTTTTTACTGCTTTTGGAAGAAGCATACAAGGGTTTGTGGGTCTCCGATACGAGCCGAGCCGAGTCCTGTTTTGAGTGACATCTTTTATACCTATTTAAATTTGATAGTGAGTGGAGATTACCACGGCTACGTTTTAGAAAATGAGTTAAGGGTTGAAAAATCCGTAAATTACGTGAACATAAGCTTCCAAGCTTACCGAGTAACTACGACGTTCAGTTCTACAGCAACGGCTGGAAATTCAGATAAACATTCTGGAAACAGTGTTGCACCATAATGAAATTAGAAGGCGAGAACACAATGATGACCTGATACCAGGACATCGGATCAAAGACACTACTCCAAAGAGGGTCTACGTTCAGAGAAAGCTAAATTTTTTCTACCTCCGTGACGACTTCTGTTAGAAATTACTGTACCGTTCTGTACTCCGCCAATGAATGATTCCACCACTTTTGTTGTTTCAAAACCGGAATCGAAATAATTAATATTCTCTGCACTTTTATGACACAGAGTATATTGTATATGAGAAGACGATCGCCCTCACACTGAAAAAAATCAAGCATAAGGACATGTAAAAAAATGGGGACAAAAATATCCGAGGTTCGGAAGAACCGGCTTCAATCAGCTACAGAAACGAGAGACTATGTAATAGAGAGCGACAATGCTGACATGAAAGTGGTAAAAGTGCCATTCTGGGGGTTTGAAGATGTCACAACATCACCAGTGTTTTTGTCTCACTAAAATGATCAGCCCTTTCAAAGGAGATTAAATAAGAATGCTTTGGGCTCATTAACATCCCCCTGAGAGATGTACATATACGACAGTGTACAGTAATCGCAAACGGAGAAGTATCAGGACATACAAGGCTCCATCTACGCAAATGACGAACTATGATCCGGGATTCGTCATCAGGTTCAGCTTTCTTTACCATCTGATCATATTTTTTGCATTCTATAAACTCGAACTTGGCGATCGTTCGATGGATGGAAGCTTATCGGTGTTTTTGTTCATTTGTTTATGCCTACTCATGAGTAGTTTGGGAGTTTCGAACACCTTTGTGCCCTTTCACTTCTGAAGAGCTTGTAGGAGCTCCCTATAACTGCGAACCTTAATTTCCGACTGCCAACAGCCAAAAGTATATTGGCCTACTCATTTTCCGGGCATTGTTCGAGAGTGTGCACACTGAATCAGTTTTCTCAACAAAATCTCCTCCAGCTAATAAGTGCGTCAAGTTAAATATCCTCACGGTTTTATTTAAAGATATTAAGATTCACCAGTTGCAGAAACAGTTCGGCCCGAGTGTGATCCAGAGGGTTACAGTCTGAAAACGAATTGTCACATGTTCGATATAAACTACCATCATCAGTGCCAGCAATACACCAGTTATACATATTGGTGCTTAACCGCAATACAACCATGAGGGAAGAAAGCCTCAGTAGAGTGGAAAGAAGATTGAAGGGTAGGGGATTAGTGCGAAGAAGCCATACGTCCTTGAGGAAGATCAAGAATAAGCCGATTACATCTTTGGGCAGGATTATATTAAACAGAACCAATACATCTGAGCATTATGTCGAAGTAAAGCGCCATTATCGGCACAGATCCAGAGTACTTTGCGAACATCACCCAGCGCGACACCAGCGCACAACGGCTAGGAACTGACAGCATGGGCGCCACTGAGCCTGTCCAGGAAGGCGCGAATATCCTAGAGCACACAGTAGCCGCCTTCAGTTCACGCAGCCATGTCATGGCTTCTAGCCCGCGGACCTTTCGTCAACAGTCGATCGGAAGGTAAAACAACGCGTTTATCGGTAGACGGTGGTTAGGCATCTGTAACACAAGCCCCAATTGGTTCGAACTCGCAGACCTAATCTGCTATTCTGATAAATTGTATTCGTCACCATATCCTTATTTCAAATCAATTAATCGCGCACTTGATGCAGTCAGCCAATTCTTGCTATGCCACGGAGACACTGGCAATCAAACAATTGAAGACGCCTACGATTCTCGGATCGGAGGAGCCAAGTCTCACAGCCATGGAGTAAGACCGCCCTTACAGTTGTCCTTTAGTTTATAAGGGATTTGGTCTTCACTCTGTAAATGACGCGAGTTGGAGAACGCAACTTGTGCCCTGACTACCCCCGTATTAACTTTATCTATTAGAGAACAATCACAACTCATGGAGCTGCCAAGAAAAGTCAACCGGCCAAAAAGTTCAAGCTCTCCAATATGAAGATTCAGATAAGCACAAAAGTATGACATTTCTTGAAGTTCTCCATTTTGAAAATGAAAAACGCATTCAGAAAGAGATGGTCACTTCTGGCTTGAAAGTTGGATGGAAGAAGGTTAAAGAAGCTATGCCCTCAGCTTTCAGAACTTTTTGTCCAAGCCATCTGACTCGACTAAATGAGCACTGGATATCGTCGAGATTAGCAGATCTTATTGCTACCAAAATGACCACACCAGCAACTAGCGACTGTGATGGCGCACGCAGATCCCTCAAACACCTGCTAATCAGGACCTAGAAGAATGACAGGGAACGCTGGTGGATTTCGAAGGCCCAGGAGGTGGAGAAAGCTTTCGCTGCAGGCAACAGCCGTACCCTGTTTCAGTTGATTCGATCAACCGGTCAAAAGAAGGCAGGTGTCAGTGAAACAATATGCAACAAAGACGGAATAGCATTTCACTTCCTCAATCGTCGTCTTGAGCGATGGGCTGAGAACTTCAAAGAACAGTTCAGCTGGTCTCCTTCAACACAACCGCTGGAAGAACCCAGCGGGCCTGAATGGAACATCGACACCATCCCGCCATCAACAACAGAAATCCAGCATAATATATCAATCCTCCAACGCGATAAGGCACCTGGTGCGGATGGTCTGCACCCCGAACTCTCCGAAGGTGGCGAGGTTTTGGTGAACAGTCTGACATCCACACTGAAGAATATTTGGAACGAAAACAGAAAACCGACCGAATTTAGTCCTCGACCGCCATCTCAGTTTTCAAAAAGGCACAAGAACGTCATGGGAAGACCTTCGTGGTCTCAGCCTGGTATCTGTCGCATCTAAGGTGCTCTCTGGCATTATTTTGCGGGAGAGACGGACTCGTGAGAATCAAGCTGAGTCTTCTTGGCCGAGGATACATCGACCCTTCTTTACTCTCAGACAAATCCTTGAACAGCGGCACTCCTTCAGACGTCCCACTTTGGTCGCTTTTCTTGGTCCGAAGGCTGCTTTTGACTCTGTCGATCGTCAGAAACTTTGGTGGTATCTGGCGATCAAAGGTGTCCCTTCCAAATTTATATCCCTTATGAGGGCATTGTATGCGAACTCCCGTGGGCGCGTACGAGTATACGGCAATCTATCACCTGAGTTCAGCACGTCCAGTGGTGTAAGACAAGGCTATCCTCTATCACCTTTCGTCTTCAACATCGTTATTGATGTGCTGCTTGAAATCCCCTGCCTGTCTTTGAAACCTCGGGGATCGAAATGCTCCCGGGACGTTCGCTCACAAACATTGAGTATGCAGACGATATAGCTCTCATTGGTTGAGATCCTTCAGAAATGCAAACCATTTTAAATAACCTAAATAACTACCGGACGGTTTGGCATGCGCTTCACACATGCAAAGTACAAAGTGCGGCCACAAGACTGTGTTGGATCAAATTCAAACCTCATGCTTTCAGACAAGCCAGTCGAAGTGGTAGATAAATTTGTTTCCCTTGGCAGTTGTATAAGTTCCGGTGGATTGGCTGGGGATAAAGTTACTTCTTGAGTCGGGAGGGCCAGGGTAGCTTTTGCGAGCCTCACAAACCTATGCCGCTGACGTGATGTCAGTTTGTCTGTCAAGGGCAGAGTTTACTCTGCGACAGTGCGGTTTACACTGATTTATGGATCAGAGACGTGGCCTCTACGCACAGGGGACATACGAAACATGTCAGTGTTTGACCATCGGTGTCTCCGAAGCACTGGTCAGGTCTGGTGGGAACATCGGACAAGTGATGTTGAGGTGCGCCAGATGGTCTTAGGAAGAAGGAACTCTCCCGTGATAGATGAATTACTCACTCACCAGTAAACTGATTAGGGTCGACAACTGCTGCCTCCCTGGGTGGGGACCCCGGGACTCAATTCACCCATGGTTAATGAAATAGGCAGAAATGGCCCAATCACACAGCCCGTGGTGATTTTGCATCAAAGCTACCGCCTTCGTTGCGTGGATACCCAGTTTCCGAACTAACTGGACATGCCGTCATTTGCAAAGCTTGGCTGTATCTCCAACGCTGTCACACTTTCTGGTGATCGAAACTGTGGCAGCTAGAACCAATATATCCGTGGTACACGGTTTATAGCTGATAAATTGAAAGTTGAATGAAATTGGATCACCTCCGATCCTCTGGTTAAGGTACTTTTTGTGGATGAATGATCACCAAACGACGTCGTCCGCATAATCCCGACCGGGGATATGGGAATAAAGGGAAAGAAGAATGTTTACGGACTTCAAGGACACTGTCCTCTGGACAGGAATATTTAAGAGGACTAATCTATCAACAGGGACAAAGGCTCCTATAAAGTCGACGAAAACCGCGATTATTGATCAGCGGAATAACCAGCGCTTCTCAGGCACTTAAAGTAGCCTAAAGATATGGCCAGTGCACGCTCTGCCGGGTCACGATCCTGCTTGACACTCTCGGATTTGCGTCACACGTCCCGATGATAGCCGTCGCAATATAAGGGAAGCCAGCAGCCGTATTACGACAGGCGTAAGGCTCACACGCCAATGGTCAAAACAGTCCGTTCGGGAACCTTTTTCGAACTCCGTTACCATCAACGATTGGCCCCAATTCTCTGCCTCTCGACTTCCCCCGTATAGGCTTGGGCAACCTGGCAGTATCCCAGCCCTCGTGCTTCCATCGGGTGGCATGGCATTTAGGCACCGAAATGGTGTTACAGCTGAACGATTATTATTATTATTATTTTATTTATGAACAACATAGCCAAAGCGGAACATAAAAATTCATCTCCATCTTTGAACAACGCTGGGGGAAGCTAACCTGGTCTAACGCCATGGTGGTTCTTCAAGGCAGAAAGGCATATCAAAAACAATTGATTGAAAAACAATAACTGTTCAGCTGTAGCACCCTTTCGGCGCCTAGCTGCCATGCCACCTGAAGGAAGCACGAGGGCTGAAATACTACCCAGTTGCCCACGCCCAGACAGGAGCAGTCGAAGTGCAGAGGTTGGGTTCGAACCACGGAACTTCCGGTTAGTAAGTTCGCGCCTTAATCATCGGTCCATCTTGATGTCGAAAGTACTTCATTAACTGAGGGTATCTAGACTCACAGACCCCAGCTGGAATGAGCGTGTCGGATGGAAAAGAGGCACAGGGGGACGGGGCCAATTAAATTGTTGTTTGAAATATTCCGTCCAGCAATCTAAACGGTGGCTTTTATTGTGTATCGGATTTCCCACATTACTTTAGATTAAATTACCTATGGAAGGCTTTTTAGGTCCTGTTTTCTTCATTAGCTTGAAAAGCTTCAGTTTATTCTCAGCCGCACTGATCTCCTCGATTTATCGAACTTTCTCGTTTCACCAGGCTTCCATGTCCACGCACAGGCTACGTTTGAGCTGTCGTATAATTGATCGTCTAGTCGAAATTTACTCCGAACTAGAAGGAATAGAGCGTCTTGCATCAAGAGATGATAGTGAGCGTTCTGAGACTCAGTGGCTTCCGTGCGCGCGCTCGGAAGCAGTACAAACAAAGCTCTTGGCACAACATATAGCCATGGTTAACCCACACGGTTACGGCCAATGCCCTCCGAGAAGGCCGCTTACAATGCGCTGCATAGTAGACTCCGTTAGTAGACAATGGTGCCTTTCCACATTTCAGCATGTATATCCCGTATTTCGTTTATTCTTCTGGCGGGCGATTATGGTTCGCCTCCCATTCGTCCGCATGCATTCGAGATTCCCAAGGCGTCCAAGCCCAGTACTGTTGAGAAACAACTGATCAGTACAAATTTGCAAAAGGTGCTCCCTTTCACTATTACCCCTTACGTTCAGACCAAACATACCACCAAGTTGCGCTTCCAGTGAGCTCTTTATGGTGGTCGTGAGGATGGTCAGCTCTCCGTATGTATCCTTCAATGAACCGGAGCTACGGCTCATTGGTGCATAAACAGACACGATAAAAAAGATAGTTCAGTATTCCCGACCAGTGCGAGTCATTATCGAAGTAGAAAGTTTGACAGCACAGAGTGGACTATGTACAGGTATCCATTAGAGTGATGTTCAAGTGGAACAGGTCGGGAGTTAAGAGATGACAATGAAGAAAGATGGGAGGTGTCAGCAGTCACAGGCTTTCGCTTATCCAACCAAAGCGGATGTTTCAAAAGCCTGGTTGGAGCGGGACTACTTCGGTAGCGCAAATTCTAAGGAATTTGCCATACTTGTTCCTACCCCCAATATGGACGGCCAGGAGAATGACACCGACAAGCAGGATAATACTCTGTGGATGCTGCATGGACATTCATTAGTACACCTAAGTGGGTTACAGAGGACGCAGGCTGTCGCACCACGATAAGTTCGAGTATATTCCCAACGGTCCGATAATCCCACGCCCCTCGCGAGACCTAACGGGAATGGAAATGCTCAGAGGATTGGGCTTTTCGGAATCCAATTACATACTTGCAAAGCCTCCACCAGATTCCAGGTCCTGTTAATGATCTTTCCCCTCGAGTATCGCCGCCTCCGAGGGGACCTAATTCTTACTTATGCCCTGTTTGAACAAGGTTTGGCCAACCGGTTTTTCACCGTTGAGCCAGCAAACACACAGCGGGGACATGGTAAGAAGACTTTCTAAGCTCAGAGCGAACACTTTTACTAGGAAAATTTTTTTCTCATTTCGTGTGGTAGCTGCGTGAAATAACCTTCCTCCGACGGTTGTCCACGCTCCTTCTAGAACCCAGTTCAAAGCACTACTAGACACTTTCCTATGCGAGTCCTCGTGCTGGCAAAATTACTGCCCTGCGCTGAGAACTTAAAGAGCAGTGCTGCACCCTTTTTATCGCTTGTGCCTTTTAGGCGAACGACAACCGCAGAACGACAAGAACACAACCGACCCGGGAAACTTGGGCAAAAGCCTCGATCTTGTGTATCAATCCGTGAACCCGTGAAAGGGTGTTTTCGGAGGATGAAAGAACATGTAAATAAGTGAGTCCAGAGATTACCCAGAAGTCAGGCGACCCCCAGAATTTGTCAGGAGCTTGTTAATATCCAGAATGATTTAGTGGCTGTAGGTTGTCAGATGGAATCCTGCACCAAAACAGCCTCACTACACGCAGTTAGGCGCTGCTAAGCCCAAGAAGCCAGGCCGCATGGGATTCGTCAGAATGCCCGGCCGCTTACCGGTGCAGCATCAGGGCGATCTCTGATTGGCCAAAAGTATGGACGCAACAGTCAATCATGAATCAGTATCCGCCGCATGCAGTTGGACAGCGGTACGTCCAGAAGGGATCCGGATTCACAGAGTGTACTTTTCATCCTACTTTTGGTCTCTATTGCAGTTTGTAACCGTTTGTGGTTCATTTGATGGAAACGCTATTTTGAGAGATCCGGTCGGAAAACCCACCTGGAGCACTATCGTTGTTACAATGGATGGGAGGGAATCCACTGTGGCTATTGAATTTAATCAGCTCCAGGAATTACCGAAACAGCAAAAAAAGGTAGTCTGAAGAGGCATATTCGAAGTTCGTGTGATCACTCGCTTAGATACATCACGTCCAGACGTCACGAGCCAGCAGCGCTGAGCATTTTGTTTCTCCAAATGAGGCAGCCGCCAACTCACTCAAGGGGTTCGCATTTGACACTCATCCGGTCACACTTCTGACTACTGGTTCAACCGTTACGGCGGCATGTGTAAAAGTGGTTCTTCTTAGTTCGATGTCGGATGAAGATTCAGATATTACTGTAAAACCCAGTACACTAATGCATAAACGTTTTCTTAAACTGCGTAACCCTCAAGCCTCCACGCAACCTCAGGTTTACTGAGTCAGCCGTAACACTGCCGCAGACATTCGGTGGTCCAGCATCGCCGCTGTGGTGCTTCGTACCTTTCTATTGCTTTCATTATAACATCAAGTATTTCATCAATTCCATAAACGTTTTTTGTTTAAATACTCAAAACCACAAAAACGCGCATTTGTACAACTTACATACAAGATAGGCGTGGTCATGTACTCCGGCTTTCTCTTCTCATTTCGCTCGCGCTCACAGCGGTCATTCGCGGGCTTCATGTGCTAACCCTGTTATCAAAACATTTCAGACTGTCTTCGGAGTTTATTGTATGTGAGAGCTGTCCGAAAGAAGACTCCTGGGCATCCACGATCGGATTATTATTTATTCACTGACCCGGGCCAACGAAGAACCATCTTAAAGAGAACAAGTCTTGGTGAGTCGGTTATATTTGACCCCCTTTATTATTGTACACGCAATCTAGCGTTATTATTTTTATTTCTT
>SJOL01006476.1:464466-477208 GCA_004794785.1 Opisthorchis felineus
GTATTGTTTTTGCCCGCCACTTTCAAATCCTAATGGTCGTACCTTGTCTCATCTGATATGTTCCCCATAAGAAAGAAAGAGCCCTTGTAATTTTGGTTCCCTACCCATGCCGCCTCAAGCGTGACCAAGCCTACTTCGGACAATGCCCACTGTTTATGTCGCCCTCCCTATTCCACGGAATTCCCAGTACTCACAAACCCCACCAGTCATGCTCTTATTCTGACTGTAAATTTATGATCATGCCTGAAGGTATGCTACCCACTAGTTGGGAATAAACATCATTATCATTACCCACAAACCCCACCAGTCATGCTCTTATTCTGACTGTAAATTTATGATCATGCCTGAAGGTATGCTACCCACTAGTTGGGAATAAACATCATTAATCATTAATTGGCTCTGTTCCAACTCTGCGGATTCCCTTGGCCGACCCAAAAAAGCCCGCCATTCACAGAATTTCGAATCCCAGCCCAATCACCTGCAACTAGGTACAAACTCTTCACCTGACCCCAGCCGCCTCCGGGACGCGTTCATTCCAATCTGCTGAACCCTCCGTTCACATCTTAACGTCTCGGTAGCTTTCATTCTGTGATCCTCACGAAGTCAGTCGTTTTTGTGCAGCTTGCGTTCCGTCTTGTGCATCAGCACCAACTTCTCCCCCAGGGAACTTTTACACTCCACTCCACTCCAACGGTAACACCAGTGAGCTTCTTCCGTTTCATTGTAAGCCTTGATTCTTAGATTCCTGCAGCCATTTAGCCCTATTGCTGATTCCTCCACTCCATCCCCGCTTACGCTTTTCGTGACCCTGTCTATAGGCCCAGGAGTCTAAGGCCGCAAGTACCCATCGGTTGTTTTATGCTTTAGTTCAAATTGACCGGCCATATCGTGGCAATTCTGGTGTTTCACCAGATGCCTTGTTTTAGTTCCTCATTTTCCACAGTTTGAAGCTTTCTTATCATGTGCCAAGCAGGAATCCCCCTTGTTTTGCCAACCACCTTTAAATTTTAACGACCTAATCTTGTCTCAGCTTGATATGTTCCCCAAAAGATAAAGTCCTGGTAACCATGTTTCCCTTCCCACGCCAGTTTAGGCGTGACCAAGTCTTCATCTGATTAAACTTACTGATTATGACACTGCCGTTTCCCCGCGCAATCCCCAGAACCCGCAAATTCCGCCAGTCGTGTTTGTATTCTGAGTAACATTGTGATCATGCCTGACAGCATGACACCCGCTAGTTGGGAATAAACGTTAGTTATATTGAATTCAAGATTGACATTCAAGATTGACTCTACCGGCATGAACGATATAGCCCTCAACTTCCTTTTCCGCTATTTTTAAATATTGACAGGAGACATTAAACAAACACGAACGCTCACCAAAAATGGCTGAGAGTTGCCGCACGGCTTTATCAAAATTAAGATCTCGCGCGATGCTTAGCAGGTTAAAGTTAGAATACCGTTTGTGGTACGTTGTACCAAGCTTTCTGAGCAATAAGTGTGCCTTCCAGACATCACTTTTGTGCCTCATTTCGACTTTGAAAACATTTTTGTAACGTCCGAACCGTGAATCAAATGGCAGACAAGCTTTAGAGTCGTAATAGAACTGCTTCATGCTGTTGGAGATCGAGTAGATTGAAGTTGCATCTGCAGCGGAATTTAGTGGTCGAATTTTTTTAGTTTTCGCATCAAGGTTTTCGCCAGATGCAATTGTGCTACTTTAAACAGATTTGTTGCCGCAGCAGAAGTTCCTGCAATGCTTTGGCGCTTATTGTCATGGTTCCGTATGTTCATGCGTCATCAATCTATTATATCTTATTAGCGACCTCGCTGCAGTGCCTAGGGTCAAAAAAACTCGCCAGTAAGGAACACGAATCCTTTCTTGCGAGTGAGTGAGTGCGTATCTGTGCCGATTACTCCACAGGTCTGAATGATGCCTTGGACAATCATCACTATTCATCGCCTTTATCTGACAATAAGTTTGCAGAGATGAACGGCAATTTTGGATCTTTCGAAAGTGTACATGCAGGTTGAAATCGTAGGGTCATCCAGAACACACTTAACTCAGAGATGGAGGGTAGAAAAGGGGAGGTTTGCAAAGCACAAGTGTTTGTGAAGTGGTAGAACAGGGCTTGGTTTGCGGACATAGATGTGGAGATAGGAACAGAAGAGTCTTGGGACTGCATGAGGTGTCAGACTGTCCTAACTTGGGTTGGCATATAACGCAAATTGGCAACTGCGCACCGATTAAACTGAGGGAACTGCCAGTGTAGCACTGATGGGAGGCGTAATTGTCGGCTTTTGGTAAATGCAAGGGGGGAAAGGTGAATGCTGTCTTAAAGAAATGATGGCGGTTTCTTCGCCGATAAGTTCGCTTATGAGTACGGTTTGCAGAAATTAAGGCTTTCCGGATCGCAAAATGTGAGAACCTGACCTACAGTTTGTGCCTTTTGGGCCGGCACGTGTGGTAAAATTGGGTGGGGTTCGGCATCAGCAAGGATGGTCTCGGGCACGAACTTTATCAGACCTGATATGGGTCGGAAGCTTCGGAGCAGAAGAGCTCTTTCTGATTTCGATAGGACATGGCAAAAGCCCGGGGGAAGTTCGGCCGAAAGGCGCGCAACCTGGGTCATCAAATCAGTGTCGGGTTGGAATGTTTGGTGAATCAGAATATAATGAAATCCTGTGAAGCAACTCAGGCGGGGAATGACGGCAACTTTGCGGCGGTTGCCTTGAGAATGAGTGTTCTAAAATTTACCACACTAATACAAGGGTGGTAAGAAGGTGTAGAAATCCCACTACGGACATTTTATAAGACCTGTCCGTGGCTGTGACAAGGTTACGCTCCATTTGTGAAAAAATCTTGAAAGGTAACGGACGGATTGTAGAAGGGTATTTCCCCAAGAAGTCAAATTCCCCCTTAAAGCGCAGGTCTGGATGGGCTCCTGAGACCAAGGCAGTGAGATTCAGAATTCTGGGTTACAGAGGCGAAGATTGGGCCCCAACACAACTGTAATTTACACCCGGAAGTATGCCTTAGTCTACGCCTGAAATCGGACGGAAACGATTAATTTTGGAAAAAAATAACAAAACGAGGGGGCTCAAAATACATCTACGTAGCAGCGGGGAAAGTCTACATGGCAAATCTGACTTTGATACAATCAAGGACCTTCTTAACTTTCTCCTGGACTAAATTTAAATATAAGGTAACCTAATGCTTACTTAGTCTGTGGCTAATGATGGCCTTGTTGGCTGGTCCTTTGCCGTTGATCGTACTAGTGCATGGCGGGGACACGGCAAAGAGCAGTTCAAGTGCGGGGCCTGCTCTTTCATTGGGCAAAAATTTCCCTTTTTTAGAGAATCCGTGGAATAGTTTTCCTCCGGTTCTTATTCACGCTTCGTCGAAGACCCGTTTCGAGTCGTTTTCAGAGATTTTTTATGTGAGCCGTTGAGCAGGCAAGATTACGCCCAGCGTGGAGAATTTGGAAGGAATGAAAGGATTCTTGCGCCTTTCAGGTGAGCGGCGGCTGCCGAACGGCAGTTACATGCGTCATCCGGAAATGAAAAACCTTGTTCCTGTTTACCAATTAGAGAACCGACAGTTGTCATCAACGAAGAGATTTTTTAGACACAACCGACAAAATAGCTACCTAAAGGCCGTGACTCAAGCGCATTCAGGATTTTACTGGACACGAATGAATTAAGGCGATCTATTATGCAACCGTTCAAGGCGTAAAATCGGGTGGCTGTTTCGTTGCCTGCCATCATGTAGTCGACCAATGACATCTCAAATGCCGTAAAGGATGAAGCGCTTGCAGCACCGAACCTCTCATAGAGATCGTCGTTGAAGTCGGCACAACAGCCTATCAGGTCATGACAGCAAATACATTGAAAATTGAAGCACATGCCACTACCTGGAGAACTGAAGCCAGTTTAAACAAATGTTTACAAAACGCTGCAGATCTCTGTGTACGTAGCTACAGAAATGTTACGTTTTAAAGTACAGTGCTTTTCCGTATACTAGGATCTTGGAGAAGATTACGAGCCGGATAAAGACTAACGCCGCGACTAGAAGGTGCCTCAGAAAATGGGCCATTCAGGAGCTGGAGATGGAGGGGGCAAACTACGTAGCAAAGTTTCCCTGGCTATTGTGAGGATGGCTGAAAAAGATGCACGATCTGCTGTACACGGCGTACGGGCCTACATATGCGGTGCAGCTTGTTGCTTCACGAAGTGCTGCCTTCATGATGCTAAATAACTAAATAAAGAGTTGGAACATACGAGCCTAAACAGAACAGAGCACTTTGCGCGCAACTGTCATTCATGGCAAGATCAAGACCGAGATATTCTCGACCTGTGTGGCCTAGGTCAAACATGTGGTCACTCAGGCTTTCCGCGCGCCGGATCGGGGCACCGCCTAAAATGAATAAAATCGGCTCTCCTAACGAAAACGTGGAAAACGGCCTCCGGCTACAACTAGTTGCAAAAAAGCCTCTTGGTTTGCAGAAGCAACCGGTTGCAACAGTGAGACAAAATACTGATCGGCAATGACGTTACTATAAATTCCACTTGACTGAGAACACTGGGGACTCTTTGGCTGCTCCTCGCCTAATTGAGCCTTAGGCAATAGAACCAGAAACTGTCATCGTGGCAGATGTTGCGGTCTCACCAGGGGGCCGGGATGTAAGTTGGAAATGACAGACCAACTACCTGTGACTTCTGGCGTGTTTAGTAGTGGAAGGTGGGGTTAGGTAGTATCACTGAACCAGCTTCCAGTCAGAAGAAATTAGGCGACGGCGACGTTCTTTGTCTACTTTAGATGGCTGCCTTCTTCTCAGTGCCTTAATAACCGTTTCCAGACCTCTTCGCCGTCGATTCTTGGCTTAGCCTCGCAATAACCACCCAGACATAAGCCGCTTGAATGTCCTTGCTCGCAGCTATATCCATCCAGCATGGAGGAGCATATGCAGCAGGTGAGTCGAGCTTTTTTGGTGCGTGGCCACCCGGATGTTACCCAACCAACAGTCACCGTAGATTTGGTTAGAGACGGGAGCACCACGGTCGCTCACCTGTGTAGTTTTCTCCGAGTGGGTTAACGAGGAAGCATTCATAGCCGTCGTTTGTTCCTTCAGTAAGGTTGCCGGAGCTTCTGCTTGCCCCCTGAGAAGACAAAAATTGTGTCGGAGTCAGCAAACAGGTTACACACCTCCAACATGACCCGCGGAAGCAGTCGTAGGTTGACAAGTCAAAACTGGAAAGTGTCAGGAAACCAACCTGAAACCAACCGCGGAATCTATGGAGCTCAGTGGGCACCGGCAACTCCGCTAACTAACCTCAGCGAAGCTGTCAAGCCTTCAGGCCAGAAAAACCATTTGGCAAATTGACATTAAAACAGCCAATCATCATCGACCTACGAGGCTCGGAAACCCATGCGCTTCCAAGGTGCGATACCAACCAATCATTCAACACCCGTCGGACAACCTTGAATACCGCTCCGATTGCCGCGACCTTCCCCGTAGCTTGTACTCACTTGTTTGCAATAGAGCTTCTGTATTCTCGTCAGGTGTGTCTTTGCCCGTGACTAAGATTCTGGAGCCCGGTTTTGCAGTCACTTTTGACAGTTTTCGGAAGAGTGTGGTGACCAGTAGATAATTAATTCTTCTCCGCTGCGCATCCTGTTATTGTAACACCGTCCATGTGTTTTCTCTTGTTTTCTCTTAATTGACAGACTGAAGTAAACGGCCTAGTCTGTTTTACCTTACCCTGTTGCATTCACAGGCTCTACGAGTACGTTAACATGTATTGGTAACCATCAATGTTTTGGTCTTGTTTCTTCTAGCTGCTGATCTCAGCCGGTCCGCGTGGATAATGCCTCAGCTAGAAGCAAGATCTGCAGCCTTATCCTCTATGGTAAGTGTCAGTTCACCTGTAATTTGCCACAGGATTTCATCCAGTTATACAGACGAAAGCCTTCGAAATTCGCTGAGCATATCAAGAGTTATCGCGGAAACAAAGCAGGGCTAGCCAGAATGGTTTCCCAAATTGAATCACAAGTGCGAAAAGCGGTTCTGAGGAACAAATCAGACACGATAGACTCGAACGACGTGCTGTTAGTTACTGACGCACTGGCATGTATTAATATCATTCTGCAATCTGATATGGCTTCTGTCATTATTCGGAAAAGGCGAAGTCGTGTGGCTTTGAGCAGTATCCAGAAATTACTGAAGGGATTCAACCGTCCTTCATCTATCAGTGTTGTCTCCCAACGTAAGCTATTGTCTCTTCATCTATCGTGTTCAATTTTTTGTTTTGAGAGCGAATGACACTGCCGACCCTGCAAATTTGGAATATCTACGCGATTCCCAAGTAATAGCGCTTCTCAACTAATTTCTCAATGAGACTAATCCAAGGAATATTATCGACGTAACGTTAACTGTTGTGCCTTTAAACATGATCGATGAAATCATGAGACGAACGCCGGAAGGTCTCCAAAACCCTGGTATTCAAATAGCCTGTAACGAAAACCTTGTCGATCTGGAATATGCAGACGACATCGTTCTCATCTTCGAAGAAGAGGAGAAGGCGCAAGTGTTTTTGGATGAACTGACCAAAGTCATCCCGTCCTTTGGTATGCACTTTTCACCCACAAAATGTGTGGTCATGCTCCTGGACAGGCAGTCACTCAACACGCCAGGGAGGGGTACTGGAAGTCGTGGAGCGTTTTACGTATCTTGGAAGTTGTATTAGTTCTGATTTTAGTGTGACAGATGAGGTCAATGCACCGATCTGCAAGGCTCGGGTCGCGTTTGCTAATTTGAGACACCTATGGCGTCCAAGTGGCGTATCCCTGAATCTCAGTGGACGTGTGCATCAAGCTACAGTGCGGACTGTCTTGTATGGCTGTGAGACTTGGCCTGTTCGAGCAGCGGAACTGAGACGCCTTCAGGTGTTCGACAATCTTTGTCTCAGAACCATAGCTCTTGTGGGTTGGTGTCGGCGTGTCTGTAACTAGCCAACGGGTACTTCCATTGAAGAATGTGTCCAGCACCAGAAGCTGCGTTGGTTGGGACATGTGTTGCGTATTCCTAACCATCGTTTGCCGAAGAGAGCGCTGTTTTTCATGCCCAACTTAGATTGGCCAACCCTTGACCTGGCAGAGGGGTATGAAGGAGATTACGAAACGCTTGGGTGCTGTGGGTGCAACTCGCCTTCCAGGATGGGGACCACGTGATCCCCACTGCGCCTGGTTGGAGACGCTTCAAGATATGGCTGCCAACTGATGTCAGTGGATTTCTTGCTGTCAGTTTCTATCCAGATTGCCTGAATGAGTGTCTGGAGGTGTAGGCACCTCGGAATGGTTGTGGTAAACTAGCACTAAGTCCCTTCCCCGTCCACCTTTGTTCTTCACAATAAGACTTTCAAATAAATCATGGTTGTACGCCAGCGAAGCATCAATGTTGAACACTGGTGTCATGCTGTCGATGATGATGCGCCTGTGAAATCCCAGCGGAGGTAATGTGTTATTACTACGTTCGCCCGCTTTGGGAACGCAAATGCTTCACTAGGATACTGGTCCGCCCAAAGGGATGTCTTGGAGCCGCGGACTTATTTCGACTAATTGTTCTTACTACTCCCAACATGTGAGGACGGTAAAATTGGTTTAACTCGGGGTTAGTTGATGTACAACGTCCAAAGAGCGGTGCACGCTTATTGCTGATCATCCGCTAGGTCTGAACAGAGTGAGAATGTACAAAGGTATTATACAACTAGATCAAGGCTCCGGGATGGTCGTGTTTGAGAAGGTTTGTTCAGAATATGTAGTTGATATTAAACGGTATCATAAAGTCCCAGGATTTGGAGAGAACAGGTGAAAACGTAATAGTAGGAAAGCAAATCTTACCTGAGGTATGAACGCTTCGCAAAAATAACTTAGTACGTGAGCTTGTCGCTACGCGGTTCAAACCAGTCCATCTGCCACAACTGTGTGTATGGGGCTCGTGCATCAAAGCTACCGTCTTCAATGCGTAGCTACCCAATTTCCGAACAAACTGAATATGTCATCGCCTCCAAGTTTTGGCTGTATGTCCCACACTCTCCCGTTTTCCGGCGATCGAAACTGTAGCAGCTGGAACGAATGTGCCTATGGTACACGGTTTATAGCTGATAAATTGAATTGAATTGAATTGTATGGAGTCCCGAAACTGTACAAATGGGGTATTTCCATGTGGCCAATTTTTTTCTATGTCCATTTCACCACATGACAAACTGGCAAAATCGCAAAACGCTTTTTCGGCAGCACACTCCGAGACAGTTTTCATTTGGCGCAGGATTAAGAGGGTCGAATATTGCAGATCAACACCTCTCCAGCTCTGTTATCAGTTTGTTGTTCAACAATGTTCCACTCTGTGAAATGGTTGACTTCATCTGTGATTAAATCAGGGCTTTACACTTCGTTATAGCGTTTATGGAACTCCAACGACCAATATTGTTTCGGACGGAGAAGATTACCTTCAGCATATAAGATAGCAGTTATGTCGAAACTGATGGGCTGCAATTGGTTGAATACTAACTGACGTTTTCTCGGCAAGCCGTGGACGTAGAGTAGAAACTGCGATTCGCTTACTCACTACAAACATTATTTTGGCGACAGTTTACTCATCGTCATAAGAAGCGCGCATCATTTTCAAACTGATAAACCATGCTTATCAACTTCGAGCTCGGTTTGGAAAACAAGGTAAAAAACGGAACGTTTTTTTATTGGTATTCTGTTGCAAAGTAGAGCCGTACGTTGTACAGGGCTGCAATATGGAAATTGAGAAGCGTTGCATCAAGAAGCTTCTCATCCCTGCGTGGGTAGCCGTTCCCCAAGCCACCCTGTCGAATACCAGTTTCCCCAAACCTACCTGAGCTTCGGGCGTCCCTGATTTCGAACCCCATTCTTTAGTTGACCACAGACATGTCGCTTTGAGATGTCATTCATCACACATGCATCAGACTGCGTTCAGATCCAACTGAGTATGCTTCTCGAAGAACTTTGGTATTCGGGCGGTCTGTTTATTTTTACCTGATCCAAGGCTGTCACCTTTTCGTGGTGGTCGGGTTCATCTGCTGTAATGATCCTGCGGGCTACACTAGCTGAAGCTCCGTTCCCCAGGGCCCAAACATACTAGGAACGCCATCGGTGAACAGCTTGACGAACAACAGTGAGTCCCCGTACTGCGAGTTATCGTATTACAAGGCGGTATGAAGATAAAGTCGTACTGTCCTCTGCGATAAGGGTACGAAGGCAGTAAGATGCTTCCTTCAGCCGACCAGCATCTCCATATGGGAGCAGCGATGCTGCCTTCCAAGGAAGGATGGGTTAGAAAAGGTCGGCGCTAAAAATCGCATACTCCGGTTAACCGTGGCCGGCGGCGCATTCAATACGGTCGAAACACTTATAAAACGAAAGAGTTTAGTGCTGCTCAAAAGGTACCTGCTGTACGCAGCTGCATTAGGAGTGGGGCGGTAGTGCCTTACTCCCTGTATTTTTTGGCCAGGCCGGCCCTCTGCAGCCGAGCAGGTCAGACTATTGAATCATCGGCTCCGGGAAGGGTCCTCCAAGAAAACTCCAACGACTGCTGCCTCGCGGTTCAGACTTTTGAGTCAGAGGCTAGGGGCAGATTTCCTTAATAAAAAAACCACATTCCCACCGCCTCGTGGGTCAGACTTTTGAGTCAGAGGCGCAAGGTGGGGTACCTCAACCAAACCTTTTTCGGCTTGGGCAGCCGGAAAGCATCATTCGCCCTTGCAGCTCTCCACTCACCGGATTTCCCCCATACCCACTCCCTACCCCCAGAACGATGCACTGCGATCAACCCATCTGCCACCTCCCTAGCCATTGTTTCCTACCCGAACCATCGCCCAGAAAAATAGGCCAATATAATCAGTTACTAACCAGAAGAGCTCTGATCCACATAGCAGCCTTCAATACCCGTAGTCTGTCGCATTGAGCAACAGGCATCTCTTGCCAAAACTTTGCTTTCCCTCTCTGTGTCTCCGAAACACGCATACAATATCCAACTTCCGTCGTGCAACCTCAAGCCACTTAGGATGAGCTAAGTTGTCCCAAATCTCACTCTTCGGGTATCTGGTGAGCCTGACGCAATAGCTCGTGATATCTACGGTGCAGTAGTTGTATTCAGCCCCAAGGCTGAAAGCGCCTTACTGGCCTTGATCCCAGTAAACAGTCGTGTTCGCGCTGTGCGGTTGTGTGACTCAATTAATATCAATACAGGTTGATGCGGTAAACGGCGTTTATTTGTCGTATCTGCATACGCCCCGACAGACAGCAATTCTGAGGCTGAGAACGACGGCTTTTTAATATCTGTCGCGACCGCGAAGCGACTGCTTCAGTTGTGTGCGGATCATCGTCTGTTCCTGGCCAGTGTAAACTTCTGGCACAAACTCCCGCATCGATTCACTTGGAGGCCACCGACCACAAAAAAGTAATGAACCGAATTGGTCCAGGTGGCTATCAGTTACCGATGAAGAGCCTCATTTAAAGATTGTCGGTCCTTCTAGGATACGCAACTTGACTCTGATCGTACCATTTTACAGGGCTGGGTATAATTTCGCTTTCCGTCAGCATTACGCGTGCCACAGCAGAGCAGTTCCATCTATCAACTTTGACAGGTTTCAGTAACTCAAGAGTATCGAGATGATCTGGCTAGAAAGCTACACGATACGCACAGTCATGCGCATGACGAAGACTGCTTGGAGGTTAAATGGAAGCGGGTCAAAGTAGCTATGCGCTCAGCTTTCAGAACTTTTTGTCCAAGCCATCTGACTCGACTAAATGAGCACTGGATATCGTCGAGATTAGCAGATCTTATTGCTACCAAAATGACCACACCAGCAACTAGCGACTGTGATGGCGCACGCAGATCCCTCAAACACCTGCTAATCAGGACCTAGAAGAATGACAGGGAACGCTGGTGGATTTCGAAGGCCCAGGAGGTGGAGAAAGCTTTCGCTGCAGGCAACAGCCGTACCCTGTTTCAGTTGATTCGATCAACCGGTCAAAAGAAGGCAGGTGTCAGTGAAACAATATGCAACAAAGACGGAATAGCATTTCACTTCCTCAATCGTCGTCTTGAGCGATGGGCTGAGAACTTCAAAGAACAGTTCAGCTGGTCTCCTTCAACACAACCGCTGGAAGAACCCAGCGGGCCTGAATGGAACATCGACACCATCCCGCCATCAACAACAGAAATCCAGCATAATATATCAATCCTCCAACGCGATAAGGCACCTGGTGCGGATGGTCTGCACCCCGAACTCTCCGAAGGTGGCGAGGTTTTGGTGAACAGTCTGACATCCACACTGAAGAATATTTGGAACGAAAACAGAAAACCGACCGAATTTAGTCCTCGACCGCCATCTCAGTTTTCAAAAAGGCACAAGAACGTCATGGGAAGACCTTCGTGGTCTCAGCCTGGTATCTGTCGCATCTAAGGTGCTCTCTGGCATTATTTTGCGGGAGAGACGGACTCGTGAGAATCATGCTGAGTCTTCTTGGCCGAGGATACATCGACCCTTCTTTACTCTCAGACAAATCCTTGAACAGCGGCACTCCTTCAGACGTCCCACTTTGGTCGCTTTTCTTGGTCCGAAGGCTGCTTTTGACTCTGTCGATCGTCAGAAACTTTGGTGGTATCTGGCGATCAAAGGTGTCCCTTCCAAATTTATATCCCTTATGAGGGCATTGTATGCGAACTCCCGTGGGCGCGTACGAGTATACGGCAATCTATCACCTGAGTTCAGCACGTCCAGTGGTGTAAGACAAGGCTATCCTCTATCACCTTTCGTCTTCAACATCGTTATTGATGTGCTGCTTGAAATCCCCTGCCTGTCTTTGAAACCTCGGGGATCGAAATGCTCCCGGGACGTTCGCTCACAAACATTGAGTATGCAGACGATATAGCTCTCATTGGTTGAGATCCTTCAGAAATGCAAACCATTTTAAATAACCTAAATAACTACCGGACGGTTTGGCATGCGCTTCACACATGCAAAGTACAAAGTGCGGCCACAAGACTGTGTTGGATCAAATTCAAACCTCATGCTTTCAGACAAGCCAGTCGAAGTGGTAGATAAATTTGTTTCCCTTGGCAGTTGTATAAGTTCCGGTGGATTGGCTGGGGATAAAGTTACTTCTTGAGTCGGGAGGGCCAGGGTAGCTTTTGCGAGCCTCACAAACCTATGCCGCTGACGTGATGTCAGTTTGTCTGTCAAGGGCAGAGTTTACTCTGCGACAGTGCGGTTTACACTGATTTATGGATCAGAGACGTGGCCTCTACGCACAGGGGACATACGAAACATGTCAGTGTTTGACCATCGGTGTCTCCGAAGCACTGGTCAGGTCTGGTGGGAACATCGGACAAGTGATGTTGAGGTGCGCCAGATGGTCTTAGGAAGAAGGAACTCTCCCGTGATAGATGAATTACTCACTCACCAGTAAACTGATTAGGGTCGACAACTGCTGCCTCCCTGGGTGGGGACCCCGGGACTCAATTCACCCATGGTTAATGAAATAGGCAGAAATGGCCCAATCACACAGCCCGTGGTGATTTTGCATCAAAGCTACCGCCTTCGTTGCGTGGATACCCAGTTTCCGAACTAACTGGACATGCCGTCATTTGCAAAGCTTGGCTGTATCTCCAACGCTGTCACACTTTCTGGTGATCGAAACTGTGGCAGCT
>SJOL01006476.1:477760-562013 GCA_004794785.1 Opisthorchis felineus
TATATATATATATATATATATATATATATATATATATATATATATATATATATATATATAACACGTCGGACCCGTGAATATCTAAGGCTAGTGTCGCGTTTAGAAGACCTCAAAAACTGACCTGGAGCAGTCACTATCTGCGAGTGGATATAAAAATGGCAGGATACTGTGCTATCGTCTTGTCTACACTTTGTACCGCAGCTAGACATGGACGGTATACAGGTGTCACATCTAAATCTTCGATTTCACCAGATTACCTTAGGGTGATCGATTTCATCTGCGGAGGATTATGCACGTATATTGGTCAAACCGAACACCTAGTATTCAAATCCTCCAGAAGGCAAAAATACACGAAATTATCTGATCTGGTCAGGCGATGTGGAGTGCATGGTATCGGACCGAATTCTCAAGCAACTACTGTATGTTCAATGCCGTGATGTCCTGCGAGGCTGAAGAAGACTGCAGCTACGATTTAGAGACAGAAACTCAGGTCTGTCCTGAACAGCACGTCTCCACTGTCTCCTCTCTAAAGCCAGAGGATTAGTGTTTCAGACTAAATCGGAGAATATACCTGACCACTCTACCACACATGTTATCTGTGGATTCATTTGTAGTTGCACCGAAGCGTACGTAGGTAAAACGGTCCGCTGCTATTCTCAGCGGATTTCTGAGCACTTATAAAAAGTCGTTATGGGCTATCCAGCTGACAAGCAACAGCTCCGTATCAGCGACACGTAACCGGAGAGTATCACTTGTGTGGTATATCCACGGGACTCATTGAAGTCCTCCCCTAATCCAGCGTCATGAAAGCAACGGTATTATTTGTGTTCAGATGCCTATTGTCAACCTAATTTGCTCACTGTTCGTGCTGACTTGCAACTGCAGCTGCATCCACTAAACTTCTGTGCTTTGTCGCTTCAATTGATCGAATAGAATAGAATTAGGAAAGAAAAGAAAAAAACATCTTTAGTTGCTTACAGGTGACGCGGAGGGCGATCCCTTCTTAACCAAAATATAGAATTCTAAGCAACCAATTCGAACCAATCCGTCTCCGCTTTAACATTGAATTGTGCCGCGGAATCTGTCATCATTGTTCATACATATCAGTGCAAGTCTTTCGACTCTCTTTGTCTTTCTTAGCTCGTGGTGTACGTTCCCCTTCTGTCTGTAGAGTCCCCCGACCATCGCCCAGCGGAAAGTGCATCGAGAAAACAACGCAGGAAAACTCACTCGTCAAAAACCAAGGAAAAAGGAAAGGGCTCGGCTAAAAAGCACTGTCTTGCATCAGATTTGTAAAGCTAAATATACAACAGTGCCCCATCTTTCTTGTTTTTACAAATGGCCTTGTACATGTCGTTCTCTACCCCTCCCCCCAATACACTTCGTACGAATAACTATATATTTTTACATACACAGGAAGTCCGAGGCGACTACTGTCGTTCAGGAGATCCGATTTTCCTGTACGACTATCGACACGCAGCTAATTGCATCATGCCGTGATTCGTTCGTATCGTGGACCGCTTTGATAACTGTTTCGGTTGTATACTGACTATCGTTTTTAGGGCGTCATGCAAATAATCAATAAATCCAGGATAGACAGGGGTAGGGCGATGATACACTCCGAGTAACTTCTGTATCGACTTCAACCCCTCTACAAGTAGTTGCAAGGCCCGCACTGGGGCTTTCGTCTCAGAATATAATACTTTGAATAGGTCGACCGCTTTATTCAGACAGCCCAGCTTGCCTAGTGTGATCCGTAGTGTTTCCCTGTTAACTGAGTCGAACGTTCGGTCGAGCCCATGAGTAGTGAACCCGCCAGTTTGTCCCGTTCCGGTCACCTCTTGTAGCAGCAAAGATTAAGTCAATCGTACTTGATCCTTTTTTGGAATCTGCACTCTCATGATCATTATTCTCCGCATTGACGGTGACTATTCGACTGAAAAGGACATATCTCTCCTACCGTGCGAAAAGAGACCAATTCCTCAATAGTTATCCGTTTTCCGCCAACTTCCTTTCAATTTACACAGAACCGTTACGGTTGTTTCCATGCAATCTTATAGGGTCATCTTCCATCTCCCAAATTGTGTACGGTAGTAAAGATGTTCGTTCTGTGGTGTCGGTCCCTCCGGCATGAGGAGTTCTGTGGGTGAGGCGCCCTGCCCCACTGACCTACATTTTTTCATCTAATTCATGATCAAATGCGGTTCCGCTACCGTAGACAAGTCAGCCAAGTGGATCTTCATTGTTTTTGGGCCTAATGGAGTGTGTAAATCAAATCTGTATCTGCTGATCGTTTGAGAAGTTAAAAGATGAAGTTTACCGGCTGCATGGTGTGCTCAAGTTTCTTGAGTTTTTCACCGTTTTGTTTTCAACAGAAACCACTGTCATAGAACCTAACCGTTAAATCCCAGTCCCTAAACTGCCATGTGGAAGATAATGCTACAAAATAAAAAATCGGCTTTGTAAGCATCTGTGAACATGAGTAGGCCGAAACGAAATTCCATTTCAATGTGACCTGTTGTCTTTGTCATGACCTTTGCTTGGTTTCCTGCTTTTTCGGTCGTAGATTTTCACCTCTTCACCGTTGAGATCTCTGCAGTTTCGGAAAGTTCACTTCTATATTTTCCAAATCTCGTCTTATTGAACTTAGTGGTTCGTGAAGTATACACCAACCGGATTGCTGATCCTACTGACTACCAAGCTCCAAGATTGCGCCGTTCAGGACAGCATTGTCCGCAACCTGCTGTATTGGTCAACATCGTCGTCAGGCTGCCATAAAATCTTCTTTATGGTCTACACAAATCGTCCCGCGTATCTCTTGCAGCTTCTGTGTCCATGGGTTCCTTCTGCTGCTGTGTTGAGGATTGTCTTAGTGGCCTCGCGTTTCTCTCGCATTGTGCACGCTTTATTCCTCAGTGATACAGCGACGTTCAGTCATATTAAATGTTTTGCTCATTTAATACGGCATCACCAGCTGATTTGCCGGACTTTTACTGACCATAAGTACAACTGAGCCGCGCGAAACTGACTTGTTCACAACGGTGAAAGCAGTAAAGTGCACGCCGCGACCGCCATCACCCAGCCTAGTTATTAGAGGACCTTGCCGTGACCATACATGTGAATACTAAACTCTGTGGCTGTGAAGCTGTTGAGTGAGGAACATGGTTGGTGTGCACTCTGTGGTGGGTATGCATGTGGTAGAAGCAAATGAATCGTTTGATGCCTTCAAAAACTGGAGTCATGCACATACTGAAAACCAAATAACTGGTAGCTTTTGTGGATTTCGAGGCTAGTAGGGGAGCTAATGTTTGCACTGGCGCTGCGACCACATTCATATTCCGAATGCTTTTTCTGTACCCTGAGTAGAATTGAAAAGTCATTCAATTTTATCCCGTTCTCCTTGAGTCCGTTAGCTGTAACATATCAACAACTACATCTAGCGTAAACTTATCCCAAACCGCATAGCTGAAAATGTCCACCACATGTTGTGGCGCCAAATGGAATCCAATTTTTGATGGATTGTCCGCCTAGAATGTGGAAGAACACTTCCTCCGCCTCCTACCGTTTGTCGTGGTTTGGATACATCAAAAGTATTTACTGCCATATCTCATCGATTCTTAAATGCATTTACGTGTGAATACCAAGAATTGCTCGTCTGATTTCCCTACACAAGCCTAGTGGCTATTTCTTAGGGGTAAAGCCAAAATACCACAAAATTTACATCTGTGTTCGTGTCCTTTTTCTATACAAGTGGCTGATTGTTAGCCGCGACACAGTCTATATGGGTGTAATTATTCTACCATTTTATGTGTTGCTTTATTCACTCTACATAGTGTCCGAATGTTTTTATTGGTGGCCGTCCACTGCAGAGACAACCGTCGCGTGTAATGTTTTTGTGTATTAGAAGAAGGGGGAAGTGACCTGATGATTCATTGCTGAGGTAGGGATATGGTTTCACTTCATCTCTTTTTTTCATTTTGATTATGTACTTGGAGCCCCCACCCCACAAAAACCACAATCGAGTGCGCCTTTATCATCCTCCCAGGCATTTGAGACTGGTCCGGCCCGAATTTCCCATTTGTATTCAGCTACTCAATAGTGTCTCAGTAGTTAATGTAGGTTGAATGCGTCCCTCAATCCCTTCCGGAAGCCACCGCAGGTCCGCGTTTTTCTTACACACTTGTTTCTGTAAGCAGCTATCGGCTTTAACCCAAAATATGTGTAGGTGATTCAAATAAGACTATTCCTATGAAGGTTCCTTCCTGTAACTGAAGCCAGTGTATGATGGAAGGCCGAGAAGCACTATACAGCTGTTTCATCCTTATCGGTTGTCACCAACAGTGTACATCTCACGAAACTCCTAGAAGTTTCGAACCCTCTACTTCCTGCTACTAGTTGAACACTTAACCGTTCAACCACAAGCGACTGATTAGCAGTGTGACTAGCTCGCACATGGACAGAATATAGATCCACTCATGCTTCAGTCGCGGAATCCACATGACGTGCTCACTTGCGGGCTGGTTCCCCCAGTGATGACTTCTCAGGTGGAAGACTCATTCATCGTATGATGTAGTCTTCTCACAAGCGACTTATAAATTGGAGGATGAGCGGCGTCATGTCCTGCCTAAGTGCAAGCTAATCACATTGCTGATCAGTCGCTCGCGACCGAACGGTAAGTTGTTCATGCTACTAACCGGGAGTCCGAGGGTTCGAAACTGTCTGAGTTTCGTAAGATGTGTATTTTTGATCGTTGTCCATGAAGGTTTAACATATTTACAGTTTGCATGAGAGTGTGATTGTGAACATCGCACGTGTAAACGAATATGAAATGTGTGAAGGAAGAGGGGATTGGCAATCATTTGTTTTCCAGTCTTTAAATAAGTGAGGAGAATCTGTTGGCAAACTGAAAAAAACCAATGGTCATTAAAATCAAGTATAATGATATATACCACTAGAGAGAGACCAAAAGCTTGTAAATGTTTGAAGAAAACAGCTGTTGTAACAAATTGACCCCTGGAATCGCGAAAGACGCTTAGTCATGATGTTGGTAGTTTCAGGGGACAAAGTGCTAGGTACACTGCCTAGCTAACGCTTGTCTGTCTCCAATCACGCACACCCATCCGGGAAGGTGCGACGATCTCATACTGCATGTCCCAACCACCTTAGACCAACAAGCTACATCTGCTGCCCCATTGATTCCTACTCATAACTTGCTTATGGACCGTTTCGTCGCGGACGTGCGGCGGCCAGTTAACGGTTGAAAGAGGACGATAATCAAATAGTTGAAGGCACTTGAGATCATCGTAACCGACGAGCCACGTTTCACTGCCATAAACTAAGACACCTCTCACGGTGATGTAGAGACTGTAGTTTAATCTCAGTGGAAGTCCTCTCTGACATCAAAGATGGTGCTGCTCGCTAGAAGTTGCCCGTAGCTTGATGATGCATGCATTGACTTTATCTGTCTCAGTACAGTTGCGGTTTACGCTTCTGCCAAGATAAATAAACGTGTCAATACTCTGAGGGTACCAACGGGTGCATGGAAGTCGCAAACACTGAAGTAAGTCTGCACTTTGTAGGCACAAAGCACATGACGAAAAAACAAAGTGATACTTCGGATGTTACATCTCAGGTAGTTTGTGCGAACGCATATTCATCAAGTAACACAGTGTTGTCCACATGGTCCAACTTCGTTAACCTCTGTTCATGTACTGTTGAAGAGTACTGGTGACGAATTTGAAGCAAAACAGCAAGAGGGGACAATCCACTAGTTGTGGAGAAACTTTTGGACGGCTCATCGGTAGCTCTAGGATGACCATATGTATAGGAATAAATAATAGGAATAATATTCCTAAACTTCATGGGTGTTATTCTTTTACGAAGTAAATGTGGAACTGTCAATGTATTCTCTAAAGCCAAGAAAAATCTGCATTGTTGGTCGGCGGTATGTGACGCTGTTCAGACACCTGATGTAATCTGAAGTGTGTAACAAATACATCCCTTAGCTGGTCGAAATCCTGCCTGATGCTCTCGGGCTTTCGCCTCGCGTGCTGAGGTCAGGCATCACAGGTTCACCGAAGCCGGTAGCCCCGTTACAATTTGGTTGAGGCCTGTATTCGTATGGTCTGATCAGTCGCTTTGGATACATTTTTGAATAAAGATGCAATCGATCGTCACAACCAGGACAGTTACTGGGTCGTCGTTTGATGATGAATCGGGCACACCAATCACATCGCTCAAGTGTGAACACGTTCGCCTGTTCAGACGTGAAAATTCAGATGCGTCCGACTTGCGTCGGTAGAGTAGTGGTAACACGCTCGCCTCGCATGTCAGATGTCCGGAGTTCAAGTCCCGGCACGGCCGCTGGATATGCACTGCTGATGACCTCTAATAACAGCGAAACTCGAGTCCAGTGCTTCCCTTTGGTGTGGACTCACAAGAATAATTATGCCATAAAAGGAGGACGACCGTTCAAACGAGAGTGGTGTGAATGTGAACAAAAAGATGCAATCATTAATTGGCTACATTCGGTTGAAACGCATCCCTGTTTCTAACTTGATTTTAACAACCCAGCCAAAGCAAACCATATTGGTTCGCAACCTTCATTGAATAACGCTGGCGGGAGCTTATCCGGTCCTGCCATCCAATGGCATTCCAAGGCAAAAAGGCATATTAACGCTTCAGGAACTGAATTGGGGTCTAAACCAACCACGACTCGAGTTGAGCTGGTCGAATGAAAAGCATGTGTACTAGGGCAGACGGTCAACTAAATCGTACTTGAGATGATTCAACCCAGTGGTCTGGACACTGGCTCTTGTCGGAGTAATCTGCCGCAGCAGATGCAGCACCGCCCGAAATTCATAGGCGTCTAGACAACGAAAGTGCCGTAAGTTCGAGTGTCATGGTTGGATCTTGTATTACAGAAAAGGTCTACTTGTAAATTAACAATATTGAACGCTGGAGCAGCTTGGTGTACAACTTAGTGAAGAGTTCACACATTAAAGGGTGTGACAGGTACACGGGAACGAGGTCTGAGAAGCGGACGGGAAGCGACAGACATGAAGGGCGGAATTCAACTAGCCACTTCCTTGGATGGAAGACTGGCATACTGGTAGCTGGAGTCTACAGGGTGATCGTGATAGGGAGTGTCCTGCTTGAGCTCAAATGGTAGATTCAAATGAAGGTATTTCACCAATAGCGCACAGTCCCTGTTCAACTAGAACATAAGATTGACAGCAGCTTGCGAACTGCGATTGCCTGATAAGTACCAAAAATAGCGTGAGCGGTCGTGAGTTGTCGAAGAGTTTTCAGCAACCTTATGAATAGGGAGTTCCTTCGATATTTCGAATATCGCAACAACTAAAACGTGAGCCGGTCTTGGTGCAGCACATTCAGTTGAAGAGTATCACAAACAAGAGATTCAGTTTGGATTCAGATGAGTCTCCCGCTAGCACCCACTTAATTCGCAAACGAGTGTACTTCGATGGTAGGATAGTTTCACCTACGTTACAGCACACGTTTGGGCTGTAGAAATACTAATCCAGGTGAGCGCTGACCTATTCCCGCACCGGTTTTTGTAAGAAAATCAAATTGAAGGTGTTGTAGCTCCAGTATATCTTTCAGCATTACATCGTCGCTCATACCCGGTTTGATGCAGATATGGAATTCATGTCCGTGGTTTGAATAGTTAGATACAAGGAAACACAATGCACAGATTTTGAATTCTAGTCCTCGTTAGAGGGGAATCTGTGGTTATCGCAGATGTTAACTCTATAAAAAAACTCGATGAACTGCAATGAGATGGCTTTGGTTCAGATCGATGTCTCTCTCCTATAGGATCCTTGTATTCGCCAACAGACCAACACAAGTTTATTGCTTGTTCACCTGGGTCAGCTATACAGTACATTCTCCCGAAAAGGTTGGATAATGTGGAGATTGCTTCACACACAATTCAGGCTCATTACTCAGGACAGCCTTACAGTGCTTCACCTGTAACCACTACGTTCTCATTTTCATGGATATCGCACGGCGTACTTCCAGTTGAACATACCTAATACCTTATAGTAAACTATAAAAACCTTTAGAAAATCCTACTTATCGAGGAAAAGTTCTCCAACCCATTCGCATAATTTGAAAGTAATTTAAATAAATGGCCATGTAGGTTTCAGCCTACGAAAGAGTTTCATGGAATGGCTCATAACCGATCACATTTCTATGAAATGTCTACAACATATGACCACCGTTGCGTCAATACTCTGGGGATCAAGCGCACACCGTGGTTAAGTCGTAAATTCGACAAGTCAATCAACAATTGTGGAAAAGAATTGCTTACCAGTTTGAGACATCGCATTCACGCCTCACCCATTCATCGAATTCCAGCCCATTCACAGTAGGCCTCCTGAACAAACAAACAGGTCATCCTACGGCTTAGTGTCTAGTAACCGGATTGCGTAATGTATGCGAACAAGCGCACAATCACGCCGATGAAGGCAATTTACTGAAGCTCGGTAACAACTCTCCCAATCGATCACAATCTAATCATATAAATGACCGAGTAGGTTACTGACTGTTCTGCTCGACAATGGGTGAACGAAAGGCAATTGTGAAGAATACCGATATGCCGAACGAGATGCAAGAAATGGCCGTGAACGTTGCCGCGGACGCAACAAACAAGTACGATTTGGAGAAAGATATCGCGGCCCATATAAAAAAAGAGTTCGACCGAAAGTATGCTGTCACATGGCACTGTGTTGTGGGAAAAAATTTCGGGAGGTATGCACGTTTTGCGGTTTGAAGGGCGTGAAATTCCGCTGAGGTTAGAGGATTTTGGAAGAATGCGTTTTTTGTACTGTCATCGTCTAACCTAAGAGCATTATCCTCATCTAGTATGCAGTACGTTATTGTCCTTTGTGATCACGTATGTGATTCGAAACCAGTCATTACGAACGGCTAATTTACACATTTGCTGTAAGTTCCAAAGGGTTCTGTAGAATTTGTATCCACGTTGAAATCACTTAAACAGCTATCTTGTCAGGTGGAATATTTTGGTTAGTCCACACCAAAACGGGAAAGCATTGGGCTCGCTCTTATCAGAGGTCATCATTAGTGCACATCCTCGACCACGCTGAGATTTCAATCCCAAAGGTGAACGTGTTATCACTATCCCTATTTCGTGTTCACGCTACGACAATCGGAAGAATCTGACGATATTGATCGGGTTGATCTTCCGTGTGCGGTCAGAAATTTGGATGAGCTATTAATGGTATGGAATCAGCCTTTTTCGGCTTTAGACTAGAAGTCGTGTATTCGTCGTTCCAGTTGCTACAGTTTTGTCCAATGAAGATGAATAATATACCAAAGAATGAACAGTCGCGCACTAGAAGCAACTTGTTGAGTGGCTCTGACTTAATTTTGTCGCGTTTTTGATAGAATCTCAACTGATTTAGGGGTACGCTACAGTATACATCTGGCCAAGGTGAGCGAAGATGCTAATTTTATGCGCGTTTGAAGGAAAAAAGCACTGAGCGTTCTGGGGCTGAAACTCCGACATTTGTAGCTACTTCAAAAACGACATTCATTAAGCAGTCTTCCAACTTTCAGGAAGGACCAATGTGTATGCGTCTGCAGCACTTTTGGGGAAATAAAAAGGCGGAAAAGACCAACAAATGCCCATGTTTGGATATTTGTTATCGTTTCAGTTTTTACCTGAGGGATCCACCTTTCGACCCTTTTCACCTCACGAGTAATCTAGCAACGAATCATCTCAAGAACTCAGCTGTTCATCCTGGTGAGCCTTCACCCGTCGTGAACTGCAGTTTTCGTGTATAATTAACGCTGTTTGTTTGTCTTCCAAAGCAAACAGGTTAAGTAACATCACTATATTTGTTTTGTTTATTTTATCCCCCAGCTACGTTACTCACGAAACCCAGAAATTCATCTACTTCTGTCTGGAGGATCGGGCGTTTTTGTTGTTCAAGACTGCCTAGTGGAGAGGCTTTGCTACATTGGTGTTGTGACTTAACAATTTTAGGGATAAATATACAAATATGTGCTTTGGTGCTTTCTTCCACGACATTCGGTAAGGATACAAATTCGGGATTACGACGTAACGGAAGTAGCGACTGGTTCAGCCAATGGGATGTGCAAATCCAGCGTTCTGCTTGACGTAGGAGTTGGACAAGCAGACGCTGTAAGTGAAACGCGATACCGCTCGAGCTGAGCAATCCTTCATAATGGTGTCTAGAACTGGAATTAAACCTACATGGAAATAAAGAAGCCAACGCAATGATGGCTCCTGGTCTTCCCAAAATCTGTTTGAAATAGCTGAGACCAATATCGCATAGTTAATGTCGGTACCTGAGCTATCCTCACATTGCAAAGGACGTCAACGGGCTTGATTTTCTTATTTTCCAGTGCCAATTCGCTGGCTCCCTGATTTGAACATTAGTTGGCCATGGTAGAATATTTGTGTACCATTCGCTGGTTTTAGTTAGCGATATCTTTTATGCAGGTGAAGACGTAGCCATCAGCAACTGCAACACAGTAGTAATAATTACATGATTCCAAATCCCACACACATGCCTAGTAAATAATGAGAGAAAGGGAGGGATGGATACTTGCAGCAAAACAGTTCTTAATGAAAACGACTAAGAGCGAGGTGTCCGCAGCTTCGGACACCAATGAAATAAACACGTCTGAGCATCATGTCAAGTAAGATGCCAACACTAGGTTCGGCCCAGCATCCTTTGCGAAACCCACCCAACAGCACACAATGAGAGAACCGTGTTAGCTAAGACCACCATTTGGAACTTAGCAGCATTCTTACCATTGGGGTCGGTGACGTGTCATGCCACGTAAAATCTCCTGCCTTGTGGAGGATGAAGCATTTGGACATTAGTGAGGAAACAGTGTCGTCTTTTCGGGTTACCATGTCAAGGAATGCTTCTCAAAAGCTTTGGTTAGCAAGAGTTTGGGGTTGAAAAACAATGTGTCCTTTGTAGATCACCTTTGGACATACGTAGTGCCTGTGCGTCTTGACATAATAAGCCTAGCTACTACGATTCATTGCCAAGTATAGATCGTTTTATTACAGACACACTGCAGCTAGCTACCTCTAGTTACGCTTCGAAAGCACCGGTGATTCAATGTTCGAAGAAAGAATTCGATGGACTAATAGTTCAGTTCATGTCCAACAGGCCAAAGTCTACTTAGGATGCAGGTTCTGGGAGAGTGAATAAGGCTTTTGCTGCACAACATTGTCGGTCTGACCTTGAAACTATTTGGGCGTGAGGCAGAAGCTGATTCTTGAATGGAAAGCATTTTAGAGTGATTTTCCGCACGATTCTATGAAATACTACGGGTCTTTTTTAGCTATGGATATCGAGCGTAGATCACGACGTCAACTAAGGTGGATCTGGATGCGTTTGGGGGTTCTGGTGAGGTTGCCTTAAAAATACCGTAAAATGATGCTAACAGACGCTATTCACACCACAAGATAGCTCAAAAGGTTTGCTTTGATATACTCAGTACAAGCTGCGCTATGCATATACCGGGAGACAAGCTCAGTCGAAGACTTGTGAGTGTTTTCTAAGTGATTCCTGAAAGCGCTCACAAGTTTTCGTAAGAATTTACCACGACCTGGTACACTGATATTAGATCCTCCACATTACCTCTGGGGAGGGTCCATCCCCAATAAACACCAAAAAGCTCTTTCAGCCTAGTGGCTTCTTTTCGAGGATCATGGTATATGAAGTTGTGGTTGTTCGCTGAGCTGGAGGTTGCTCAGTGGTCAAGTCGCGAACTTACTGGCCGGAAAGTTCGTGGTTCGAATTCAACACGGGCATCTTGACTACTCTTGTCTAGACTTGGGCAACCTGACAGTATCTCAGTCATCGTGCTTCCTGCGAGTAGCATGGCAGCTAGGCACCGAAAGGATGTAACAGTTAAACGATTGTTTATCCATTGTCCGCTTACAAGTAACACACCCCAGCTCAACTGCTGGTCCCTTAGGGGAGCCAAAGTGGCATATCTGAAACCAAATTCGGTAGGTGGTGTGGGTTGCGTCCCGCATTTATTGCTATCGCATCTGCGTATGTCCGCTCTCTACTTTTTGTATCTTTTGCCATTGTAGCTAAGTATTCATGCAGGGCAGAGATTCGTCGGGCTTGGATTGGAACGTAGTCGGTCAGGACAGAATCCCAACCGGTGACGAGTCACTTCACCCAGCACGGGTTCAAGGTCGCTGCACACGTCACTTACCTAAGGTCATTCCACCGCTGATCACCTCATGTTTGTAATCCCCTTGGCAGTTCGGTATACTTGTCAGGTAGTGACCGGTCTGTGACTACCTCCTTAGCGTCTGACAGTCTTCACGGACCTCTTCCCACCTCGGCTTCCTCTGTGTATCGCTGTACCTGTTAGATTAAATGTGCTGATCTATTACCTTCGTCCCCACAGTGACTATTCATGACTTATCTCTGCAGCCCTGTGAATCACTACAGCTTGCTTTTCCTAGTCGTATGTCTGTGATTATGTCGTAACCGCACTAACTTGCCTTGGAACAAGGCCTGTGGAATCTACGGTCTCATCAGTTGTAACAGATCTATTGTCGGTATCGATACCGACGCCACAACTGTTCAAATTCCAAATTACAGATCCCCTTCTAGCTTTGTTTCTGTGTGTGGTCGGACGGCAGCGAAATTCGGTTCTTTAACTCTGTCCCGGATTCCACACAGGCTTTCTCGAGAAGACAGTTTGAAGTTGTGGTTTGGGAGGACTCAACGGTTGAGCTAATTTCATCGATCACAGCGTATGATACTCTGCATTTGCGGATTAAAACCACGCTAAAAACGCACCATTTCGGTTGCATTGTCAGAAAAGGAAGCTGCTGGGATGAGATTATTTCCAGTGGAATTGAATGGGTTTATAACATCCCATTTGCTTCCTTGTTGTTGGACAGGTGACGACCGGAGTCGTTGGGGTTGGATTTCCAACGACCAAGCATCGAGCACCCTTATTGATGGTGGAGAACGTTTCACCAAGCTATAACTAACGAGGCATTGTGAAATCGTTTCACCCTCACTGGAGGTTATTGGAACTTCATGGGCTCTGGTGCAAGCCAAGGATCAGTTAATCAGTAACCTTTGTGGACACAACCTTAGCGTGTTTAACATCATCGCTATTAGAGTGATCAATCGCATAGCAACTAGTCAAGTCAGGGAAAATTTTACGTACCCAAAAAGTAAGTTCAGACAGAGTTATAAATTGGAGTTTCCGGTTTAGGCAAACCACTAAAGTACTGTTAAATGCAGAAACGTATTGATCAAGATGCGGCGGTGGATGGGATTGCTGTACAAAGCAGTGAACTTTCTGAATAACCCTTGGGCTGCAGAATTTGCTTAGATAACACCTTCACTCGGTCTTGTTTGTAGACTTTTAGGGAAAAGCTACAGAAGTGTACGTAGTGGCAGTTTCACCTGTGGCCAGTAAGGCGACTACGTTGTCGTATTACGTTCTGTTAAATTAAATTTGGAAGGCTAATCCCGTCATTCAAGCAAACGGTTGGGTTACAGAAACAGGGAAGTGTGTTTACTCAGATGAATATTATGGTAGTGATGTAAATAGGGCATGCCCCCATATTCCTAGTAAGCCAGTGAAACAAACTGGCTGGTCAGGTAAACCTGCTTCAGTTCGTATTTCGCAACTCAACTTTCCAAAAAAAATTGTGGAAAAATAGCGGTTTCGTAGCAGAACAAACAGGTCATCTTGGTGTTTGCAACAATTCTTGTGTCGGTTATTCGAAGATGAGGAAGTAGTGAATTCACGAACGACTGCATGATATTCCTACTGCTGTGAGGCTGTTCCATACGGATTAGAAATAACCAACAATATATATATATATATGGTGTACATAATTGAAAAATGGAGCTGTGCAGGGGTTTGTGAGTTGCGGATTGTTGGTTATTTCTAATCCGTATGGAACAGCCTCACAGTACTTCTTCCCTATTCAGTGTAGATTTATTTATTTGGCCGCAACAAGATCTAATAGATGTCGATCTCGCTCGAGTCAGCCGTGATTTAAGCTACCGTAACAAGCCACCAGCAACTGATAGTTCAAGTTCAAAGGTTGGACAAGTTTTCTTTGGACGCAAAGTTGTGGGCCAGTAGTCCGATTTCAGTCGATCGCAGAGGTGATTGGAATCCGACTGCTGGATCCACAACTAAGTCAGGATGAGTCGATCGGATCGGCAATGAAGCAGCAGGACAATATTATGACGGGATATCGAAATCGGCCGCACACATCCAGCAACGTCATCTATGATAGTTTTGGGACATACTCCACAAAACTTGTGAAAAAAATCCCCAACCGAGGTTCGTGTTAAGGGTTGTGTTGCCGCATAAAGAGGCTGCTGAAGACCTGGCTGTCTAACTTCACATTTGGAATCGATCAGCCTGGTCGCAGTTCAGACTGCGTCCAGCTCCAGAAACAAGACCGAAGTCGTATAGACCCTAGAGAAGATGGCAGGAAATTACAGCTGCAGAAAGTTACATTTATTTGACCGGCTCTATTGGTCAAGAGTCGGTCGCAATGAATTGCGTTCGTTTGACTTTTATGCACCATAGTTGCCTGTCAAAAACCCGATGGTAAAGATGGTTCCCAGTAGAAACGAAACAGCTCTTCGTGTTTCCTCACTTCACACCAGGCTGTCTTGGCTACGTATGACAATATCAAAGTTTGAAAATATTTCTCCAGATTAATGCTGGTCTCCAATGAACGGGATCATTCACGGCCATTACAGGCCAGCTTGTTGGCACGTCGTGCCGCTTTGAAGTGAGTATAAGGTAACTGAGCGGTCGAATGTCTTGACAATTAATTGTCTCACTCGGCGGAGTTCATCTAAAAAAACCCAAGATAAAACGAAATGCAGGTGGATGGTTTGTCTCAAGTGATTCGTTACCTGAACCTGGAAGCATATTTGGTTTAATGCTACCGACACTAGTGAGCCAACATTCCGCTCGCCGTTGTCTGGTGTGCGGACCTCGACACTGCGCTGTGTCGGCCAGTGACAAACTTGCACACCTGTCGACGCCACGAACGTGGACAGTCGAGGTTTGTTGTGTAATCTTGCACGGCAGACTTTCGAAGCCGATTCTTCCTTTTGATATTCGGGATCGTCAGACCTACGCGTGACTCAGAGTTCCATATCGGGAATCACAACAGCTACATTGATATTAACGTACACTGACTTTGCTGAGGACCCATGGGGTTTTCGGGCAACCTAGTCCGACGCTATCTCAGTCTTGATGTTTCTAAGGGTTGCAAGACCTCTGTTTGACCGAATGAACTTGCAGACAACATAGGACACAGTGCTTTTCTAAAGACTGGGAGAAGGCCACTTGGGAGGCGAATTTCAGACCAAGTAGCAATATTCGGCTTTCATTTTGTTGGTATGACCAGCCTCTTGTTTCAGTCGGAAAATAAGCTGCAACAACCATAAGCACACAGACCCATAGACATCTCAGGTTCGACTGTGAACACATGCAACGAGGAAAGTTGCCATGATTACACTGTATGCTGGAAGACGTGCTACGACCAGTGTGAAGTAGAGCACCTCCATAGTGTTGTTTGCAGATCCCACAGTCAGCCGTGGTTCGACTGCCAACATGACCTACATGTGTTTTAAAACCATCCTTTAAGAGAAAACAATCGACGATAATAGCCATTCGTGTGTAAGTGTTCGATACCGCAGGAATCACAGGCACGGAAAAGAGAATTTTGAAGTGCTAATCCATGCTAGGCAACCCGGAAACTTGCTCGACGCATCAAAGCTCATGGAGTAAAAAGACTCTTGTTTTCATCCTCAGTTTCTACAGAAGCGGCGCCTGTATGTAGGCTACGTTTGATTTCCGGAGGCCGAGACCGTTCCAACACACGGCGACCGAAGTGCCATCTGGGACCTTCCCTGGCCTTACGGATGGCTTTTTGTAGTCTTCGTTCATAGGCGAGACGTCCCTCAGCTTTCTGGCGTCTTCTTGCCGATACACGGTTACGTTCGTCCACAGTTCGTTTGGCTTTCAGTACCATAGCACGAGGATATGCGTTTAACATTTCACTCAATTCGTCCACCGTGGTTTCCAAGCGGCGCAGCATCACTAGCGTATCAAGTCGCGCACCACCCTCATTGGTTCCGTAGACGGACGAATAGACCCGTTGTACCTGAAACTGCAGCACACTGAGTAAATTGGCTATGGTGGGTTTTGCATCGGTGTTATCCGGGTTGAGATAGGCTCCTTGCTGTTTTTGTTGTTGCTTGGCTTGCGTGCCAACAGTAACTTTAGTACTTGGTGTTTGGGAAGTGTATAGAAGACCAGGGTCCAAACTCTCGAATTGTTCCATATCTCCTAAGTGAAACACTTTGGCATACCTTTCCAACAACACAAAATCAGATAAAGTGTTTCGAGCTAATGTGATTACATTCACATTCTCTTTGATACCACTGATATTTTGACGTTCTCGTTCGATGTGTTGGTCGACCATATCACGTTCTGCGTTGAGCATAGTATATAATTTTTGAGCTTTTGCTCGAACACGCTCACATACCTCCTCTTGTTCTTGTACGTTCTCGATTAGGGTCAAATTGTTGCTTTCCAGTTCCGATAGAATATCAACCAAGTCCTGGGGATTCGTGAAGAATTCTATCAATGAGACAGTATCGGAGCTCGCTTCACTTAGTCTCTGTGTAGGAGAAGACGTACCGTCTCCTGTACTCTGATGTTTTATCGTCGGATCAGTTTCTAAGCTCTCCATTGGTACAGAATGCCTTCCGGTTTCTTCTGATTTCACACTTTCTGGAGGAGCAGAAACAACCTTTGTTTGGGTGTGACGTTCACGGAATGTATCGAAAACATTACGTAAAAAGTTTTTATAGGTGCTCAAACGCAGATACTCCTCCTCTAGTTTCACACATTCTGCGTTCAGATGTGCCAACCGATACCTCGCGCGTTTTATTCGTTCTGTGACTTCGTTTCTTTTGTGAGCTTCTCCTTCAGCCAACCGGATAGCTTCGGCAGTGCGTTGACAAATTGACTTCAGATATCGATCATGATCCTCGTGCCGTCGTATGAGTTCATGTTCTTCCTTTTTTAGAAATTCGTTCTCTGCATGTAGAATTGCATCCAGTCGTTTCACTTCACCTTTTTTTGTTCGTACTGCCAGTTCGAGTAGACAAACACGTCTACGATCTTGCACGAAGGCCTTCAGGCCTTCATCCGGCTTAGCCTCCCTGGGTTTTATTGATGAGGATGCCTTCAATCTAGGAAGATCCTTTTCGGCAAGTGGTGCGACAGACTTACGTTCGGCATCCGTTTTAGATACTAAATCGCGGCTTTCAGTGTCCATATCAGAAGACCTCTTCTCGTCCAAAATTCCCTTACTCTCATTTGGATCCTCAGTGAGACGTCTGCTTATTGATAGTGTTTGTGACGTTAGCCGAGGAGCAATATCCTTGAGTTTGGTAAATTTACTGTTTAATGGCTGGGCAGTCAAGCTGTTCGGACCGAATAAACGACCATATTTGTTGATTTCCTGTACATTTTCATCGTGAATCAACTTACGAACACTACTGGCAGCGGTATTTCGTTGTCTAACTGAAAATGGAAGTTTCTCGCTCAAGTCACGCCCGCTCTCGTAGCACTGACGTTCATCTTTCCGAGCTTGTTCCCGTTCTTTTAACTGGTTTATACGTTCGAATCTGATGAATTTATAGGGATTTTCATTCATGCGACTGGCCTTCAAATAACTTGGTTGCTCTCGCTTGACCAAGTTTGGTTGGGCGTTCCATATTTTTGGATTGACCAGTTCTTCCAAATAACGCTGAAATGGTTTTCGAGTGGGATAGACAATGTCCGGACGTGAATCTATCGGACACACCGATCGGCCATCTGTTGCTTTTGGTCTTTCAACCACAGTGGTTTTTGCAAAATCCATACTGTCCCAATTAGCAATATTACTGGGATATCCAACGTGCTGGGGCCATCCTAACTTCCAACTACGTACATGGATCGATCTTGACCAGCTTAAACCAATCGATGCAGACTCGTACGCACGTGGTTATAATGTGAATCTACTCCGTTCAATCAGCTAATCTCAACGAGTGTGAAATTTCTCTCTTGTAACTTTAGTCTAGTACAAGAGGAATCACTTTTGTATACTCATACTCATCAAAACATGTACAACAGATTAAAATGGGCGAAATAACAGATTGCGGCCACAATTCGTTCCCAAGCGGTTCTCATAACGCGACCCGATCAATAAAGCGACGATAGTTCTTAGAACACGCTCTTGTCTCTGTGAGCGCATAGCACTGCCTTCGATCAATTAATCAACGATGCCTTGAGGAGTTTCAATCTCCTTCATGGACCGTTACTCGCAGGGGAGAGTTATTCGATAACGGCCACGGCAAATTGAAGTCCGTCTGATTGTACACTACGCCATTTGCCGTTGAACGTACAATTTTGCGGTCTAGAGTAGAAAACGACTGAAAGTGGTCTACGAAACTAGGATTTCGCTCGTATATGTACCCGAAAGGGAATTATTGTCGTACTGATGCTGTTTTACATAACCAGGAGAGGCAGGCATGTGCCGGGAGCAGGAGATAAAACACCTGAAAGTTAGTTACACTTTCAATTATTTTATATCACTAGTCATTTCATTTTATTATCATTATTATCATATTGGTAAAAATTAGCAAATAGTTTGGTCCCTGGTTGCATGAAATTGTTGCACATATACAAAATTTTCCATTCATGCTATTCATTTCCCTTTTGGGGACAGGCGACTAACCGCAAAATTAGAGGGCTGACCACGGCGTATTGGTGGTTGCTTACATTTTCACGTTTTGTAAGTACGGTAACACATTTCCTGGTTTTATTACGACAACCAGCCTGATAAGCTTAGTTTCAGAAGACATGTAGGCGAGCAACTACAGATTACGGCCACCGAGAATTGTGGTAGGTGAAACCAGACGAAATCCAATTTGGGGGACTCGCGCTATTGTACCATTCATCAATCACCTTAAACTTTTCAGTTCATCGTGGCACCAACGACATTTGGACACCTAACTTTGATATCGTTGTGGTAACATCACAGTGTCTGATAGCTAACGCGCACTACAATCCGCTGAAAGTGAGTCGAACAGGAACTCAGCGAAAACTTAGCTCATATGGAAGGCATGTGTTCAAGCACTGACTTATTACGGTGGAATGGATCACGATGTATAACCCTGACGGTTAACAATAGTGTGTGCGCGACTCTCTTGAGACGATTCTGGCTCGCGACCATATCTTAGCACTTGATTTATGTCAGCCCATCTAGCCTGACCTACCCAGCACTTCATGGACCTCAGATAGTGATTGAACGCCCACGGTCCTTTGCCCTGACTGATTTCAACGCCTTATTAACACTCCATGGAAGCCACTCAACCGTTTGTCTTACAACTGCACCATAGTATGCACAGTTGGAAGATGTGGTAAACAGATTCACTGCTGTAGTGGTGTTACAATAAGATAAATGGACCTCTGATAGCCCGTTTAACAAGATGCGCGAAGCACTGCATGGTTTGTAAAAGCGGCCGAACACTCACAGGCATTCTCGTAAACTGGTCAAGCTGTACCAATGGTTCTCAGTTCGATCCACTGGCCGTGAGTTTATCAAGCTGTCAAGGCCGCTGTCTGAATCACACCAGAGCTAACTCGTATATCTTGTCCCTTCAATTGACCGCTACCTAGTATTCGCCGTCCAAGTCCCCGTGCTTTGCTCTTCTACCTCTGTGATATTTGGAGAACACATTTAGTTTGATTTGCCGGTCTTGAACGCCACTGTGTGGATGCAGTGGAACGGGAGCTGAAATTTGTCAGTTTTGGACGTTGATTCCATTGTTGTATGCACTAGCCGTTGCCTATACGCGCCAATTTAGAGGCAATTAAAACTCGAGATTTGGACTCAAGAAATTAGGAATACAGAACTTTAAATGCGAAAGGCGTAGAATGATGAGTGAATGTCAGGAACATGCCTGGCCGTAATCATCTACTTGGGATAAACGAACTGAACTATGTATAGGTGAAAAACAACAGTGCCCACACCACGAAATAGTAAACAGATTTATGTGGGAGAATGTTCTTCATCCCACTTTTCCAGGCTCCAGTCGATTGTATGAACTGAATAAAGAGCAAAGGTAGTGTCAATAACTTATACAGGGACCATCCGTGAAACTGGGCCGAAATGGTCACTTAACCAGATAACTGTCTTACTTGATCCTTTTAAGTAGTTCAACTGTATTGGAGAAATGACCTTCCGAGGCGGTAAAAGGACAAGCCAATGTGGATACTCGGGGCATTGAGGCACCTTGCAAACTCTACACTGGGGGTAAAATTCTGTTTCAGACACGGAAGAAGGTTTCACTGCAAAATAACGCGGCGATGTTAAAGGATTGGAGACAAAAGTCAAATTAGTGGCTTGTAAAATTCAGTATATTCAAAAAAGAATGCGTAAGGTGAAGCTACAAGTCAAATTACGTCGAAATCGCCTTAATCTTGATAACCAAAATTAAAAATTTCGGCACTGTTCCCAGAAGAAGCTTGTTTGTGCTAGGAAGTGAAACTGTGAACGAAACCAAGAGAGACCGATTTTATGACGACCGCGTCTCGGGTGCGTTTAGTAAAACAGTGTGGGAAATATTAGTCATATTATGGGAAATCGAATACCTGTTTGATGGACGATGATTTGTGTTGGGTTTAGTGGGCACATAAGACCAAAAGGAAATACAGTGATCGAAAGCAGTGATGCTGTCCTGGGAGCGTTGGGACGCATCGGACAGAGAAGAAATTGAAGTCCGTAGAGCACTAAATCTCCCAAATGTAGTTGGCCAGAATCTCGTTAGCGGAATCCCACTTCACCTCACCTTTTGGTTCTGCTTTGACCAGAGTGAAACCACCATTGACTTCTCCAACAATTCGGATAAGGGTACGCCCACAGCCCAGAAAGTGGAAGAGAAACTCCGTGCCAGGTTCTAGGTACTCAGGATCCAGTGGGTCATCGTCAGGCCTTCGCTTCGTAGGTTTCAGATGGATAAGACCACTGGGACTGACGGTCCACAGCGAAAATGAGGACTTGGTGTCTTCTGAAACGTTAAGTGCGCGAAAGTGCAAAATTCGAAGAGAGGGAACCTTCATAGTGCAAAATTCTGCAAAGTGAAATCTAGAAAAGCGATGGTATGTTAGACCAATGTTGCGCAGGAGCTTCCGGAGAGACTGTCATCACGTCGTCATCAAGTGTACTTCGCCACCTCGTAGCCAACCACGTAAGAAGATAACAGATAGTCTTCAAATGCTATATAAATGCACGCAGGCAAGGAAGAAGTACCCGCCCAACTGCGCACTGATGATGTCTCCCCATATGGTGAAGAACATTTGCAAGCCAATTCCCAAGCTCGGCGAACAGATCAACAGCCACCTGATCAACAACCAATAAACTCACTCAAGCTACTAATATTTCAGCACATCCCCAGAGTTTGAATTTTTAGTTTTGAACACGTATGAGTACAACAGGAGGAGACAAGAATTGTTGTTGGAGTTGAAAAATAACAGTCCTCAAGAGAGCACCCTTGAAAAGAGGAACATCAGAGTGCGGGATTTAACGGTCCTGAAGTTTTTTGGCTTGAAAGACACATGAATCCTCAATACGAACACGAGCCACTCACAGATGAACAGACTATAGAAAAAGACGTTCTAACACTGAGCAATCCGTGAACACATCTACTCCTCAATGTCTAGCTTTTCAAAGGGCAGCTTAAGCTGTGGCTTCTCAGGAAGCCTACAGCCAATGATCTGCCTATCCAGTCATCTGTATGGGTAAATATAGAGGATTATGTGTGGAGATCCGACACACATATGTTGCGTTGGGTCGGCTTTCACTTCCATTCACGCTGCACACGTTACAAAGGGCAGGGACGCGGGTCCACACCCGTCACTCCTGCTAGTCTGGTGTCCCTTAATGAGAAAGGTGCTGAAGAGAAGTTATGAATGTGGAAGAACTCGAATTCTTTGGGTGGACGACTGTTGTTCATGTGAATCACGAACAGTTTGGAGATAAAAGAATTAAACTCATTTGGACCATATCCACTGGAATCTCGGAAACCAATTTGCACATTAAAAACCTACCTTATGTATCAAAAATGGTCACAAACCTTTATTTTTTTCTGTTACAGTTCACTAACTCAGTATAAGTGAAGATGAAAGCAAATAGTTTCCACGCAGAGAAACTGAGCATACTCACGCGCGGACAATGAGTTCCCCGCTCCAGATATACGGACGTTCCACCAACGGGAGGTTATCCCAACCGTAAGTAAATAGGTGACCTACCGAAACCTGACACGTCTCATATTTGCATCTTTTTCACGTCAAGACATCGTGTAGCACGAAGCCCTGAGCGCTGCAGATCCCTGGGGAAGTTTTCGGCTTTCTATCAAGACATTTCAAGATTACTAGGTTATCCTAGGAATTTCACCACGATATTTGATGAAACATGAAGGTATGGGATACAGGAACTTTGTATTGACGATAGTATGGAAAAGCCACATTGTCGAATCATCCTTTGACAGCATTTAATGAGTTCTTGGCTTATGAAACGAAAGCAATCACTTCTGAAAAAGGTACTACACTGCTCCTTTCGTCCTGATTGGGACTCATGAGAAAGATGTGGCGGAATTCGATCACTTGTCCACTTTCTTACTCCATACACCCCTCACTTATGTGCAACGTATGACTGAATTTAAGCGGTCCGCTTCGTTCCTTCTTGGCGTCGAAAAACATTGGGATGCAGTTTACTGGAGAACAACAAGAGCACAGGAGTACGAGCTTATTTTACTGTACGGCCTGATCTGGTTCTCCCAATATCTCTCCAATCTACCAACATGTCGGAACTTGGACCTACTTGCAAAAAGCTGATAAGTGTTGTTCTTGGTTAGTTGCAACAGAAACCTCTCGTAGGTCACGCTGGAGCAATCCAAAGTCGTTTGTTTCCCCCGAGAAACAAATCCACCAGTCAGAAGCGAAACGAGTGCGATGGAGGGCCGGTTGACCAGAATAACTCGAAATAGGTCGGTTTCAGCCGGTGACTGGATTTCACATACAGTTCGACCACTAGACGAGATGGCGCCCAACTTTCGTGCTGACAGCGACTGGCCGGATCCTGGAGTATTGGCCTTTAGCACGACATGGCCACGTCCAGCATCGTCCGAGAGGGTGAGAATTTCAAACAAGCTGCATTTGTCACTAGTTTTACAGAACGGAAAATGACAGAAGACCCGGTGTAGTGCAAATACAGGAGTTATGGGGGCGTTAATCGGATAACGTTCCACAAAAATACGATACCAGTAAACTCGTCAACTATTCGAAGCTTTGAAATTTATTTCGAGCAAATTGTGGATGCAAAAGTACATGGATCACTTTGGCTATGATAACCGGACAGCCGGATTTCGTTATTACGCAGAACAGTACTCAGTGGGTCGCAAGTGGACAGACCGAACCGGTTTCTAGGGTCACCTGTACCACGCTTCACAATACGGTCAGCGAACGAACTACTTGACACCAAGGCTATTAATCCTAGCAAACAAGACCGTATCATAACCAAGTGAGAGCGTTCTATCTGAGATGGAGGAAAAAGATAGGCTTAGAACAGTTGCGAACCAAGCCACTCACACCAAGTAGCTGCATTCATAAGCTGCCCAAATGTAACTAACACATTACGAAAACGGTAGTCATTGACACTGTATAAGGACCAAAATGTCCTCCAGGAGCGGTGTTTTTTTAGACCATTTCTCATTAAGCGGAAAAATCTGTCATCTCAATTCATTGGTGGCTTAGACAGTTATACGGTCATTTTTAACAGTAAACTGTACCTGAGTACTGATGCCACTGAAACCAAGTCGAAAATACTTGGTGAATTCTCATACCGAAATATTCGTAACGTTAGGACAAACCTTCATCATTATACTTTGCTGTCTACAGACTCAACAGGGTTAAGTTCATTGTATAGACGTAATACACTACTCGTAAGGTCGCTGAAAACTCTTCATAAACGAGAGATTCAGCTGGGTTCCAGGTGAGTCTTCCGTCAAAGCTAAATTGGTATGCAGATGAGTGTATAAGGGTTCAGTTCAGTCTCAGTTATAAGCCAAGCACCAAAGACGTGATGGCTGCAGCTGCACTATTTCTGGTCACCGAAAAACTAGAGACCAGGGGAGCTAGAGCCAGTCGAGTCTCGGGATATCCATTAAGGGAGGTGGTAAGAAGCAAGAAAGTATAAAAAAACTACTACTACTTCAATGAATTTTGACTGCAACACAATTGTCAACTTCAATTGGCGACTGTCGAGTTTATGCACTGTTGTATACAGGATTTTAAATTCCTCCGAAACCATATACAGATGACTAACTGATCTGCTTGGTTGAAACAGTCAGTGCATGGATTTCCCGCTCAAAATTTAGGGAGTCACTGATCTATTTTCAGATAATTTCTAAACTACCCTTGTGACAGCAGATAGCGAATGGAACTGTTGTAAATAACTGCTGTCCCCGCTCCAGTACCTCAGCGTCGGAAAAACACTCACCAACAAGGAACACAACAGCCTAATTGCGAACAAGCGAGTGCAAAAATTACAAGGGCATCGAGGTATTTAAAGCACACTTTTGACCTTGAGTCCAGACTATCCTATTGGAGTTGGGTGATTGGTTGGCGCTACTTCTACGACATGCCCGAACACTCATCATGGTCTGCCGTTTCTGAACTAATTGACTGCTTCAGCGTCCAGTCGGCAGCTGGCTTTTCTGGCCCGCATGCCTGACACTTCCCTACTGCGATCTTGGTGGGGTTTGAGAGTCCAAGTTTCGGGCATTCTCAGATTATTTTCAGAAACCTGACCTTCCTGACAAGCAAAAAGATAGGAACCCAATGCAGGAAGGCCTTCGTAACGTGTACCTGTCTACACCTTGTAGCCAGACTATCTCGAGCTGTGCGCTGTAGCAGTTTGGAGTAGGCTGCACTAGGTGCCATCGTCGCGGTCTCACTAAAAAAAACTGGCTCTGACACGTGTGGTCTGTGGTATAAGACCATTTCGTCATTTTTGGGTTCCAATTCACACACTGGTAGGTCAACAGAAGGTAGGCAAGCTAACTGACAAGTTTGGCGAACCAGTCAACGGCCACCTGAGCAAACACCAAAAGGTGAGCTTACGAAACCAGACGAGAATAAAACAACACATCAGAAAACTGGATTTTCTGCACAGATTAGCTGCATTTACCGCAAAATGTGCTTCGAAAATACACCCGTGGAGTAACTTTATATTCGTAAATATAACAGTGCATAAACGATTAGAGCTGCTCCTTGTTGTCCTTTGTGTCAACTGCAAATTTGCAAATATTCCTCACCGACTACCTGAATTTCACTTCGATTTCTTCATTCAAAAGAAACGTCCACAATGCTTGAAAGACCATTACTTATCTAATCTTAGCACCTCAGTGTTGAACAAAATGGTGTGAGCTGTGATCAGTTGTGAACTGGCAGTCTTCTACCATGCTATGGCTTGTTTTCGATGGTTCGAACTCGGTTCATTCAACTTATTCCCATGCACAAAATGAGGTCAAGGTCACAGATGAAACTGCTAACGACTCGAAGGCTGCTTAGCTTATGCCTGTGTACTTCATGTCTAATTAGGTGGGGATTCGCCTGACACGGAAGATGCACATTGCAAAAATAAATTTCGGTCACGGATGTCGTCCCCTTCAATCTCCAAAATGGAGGATTCTTGTTGAGGGAGAGATTCGTTTTTTGCAGTGTAAAAAGTGGGTAATACTAAAGCCCTTTCTTTCGCCAAGTTCTTGTCATGTGGTTTCTTCCAAAAAGAAGTCACTGCAATAGAGTGAGACCTCTGCAATCACCAACCAATCCGGTCGCTCTAGAGGATGGACGCTACAGAGCGTATCCTAAATAGGTACATTCTTCAAGTCCCAGGGTGATAGGGCACAACTGAGAATGTAGGTATAGTGTGTTCTAGCTGCTGCAACCAAAAAGGCGAGAGACCAAATCTCCTTACACGCCACCGATCTATAAGTAGCCCAGAGGAGGAATAATTCCACACGACTAGTGAAACTTCCATCTTAGAAGTCGCCCTCGAGGAGCCAGTCACTACGTGGCCATGTGATGTGGTTTCTATGATTGAATTGTGAGCGGCGCTATGTCCAGTCCAAACGAGGGCCCGTGTTCAGTCAGTGGCCGGAAGGTCACGGGGTCAAAACTCGTTGAATTTCGTGAGATGCGCACTGCTGATGATTCCAAATTAGGATGAAACACCTTTACAGTGCTTCTCGGTTTTTCAGCATAGATTAGCTTCATCAACAGGATGAAATCTCTATTGAGATAATAGTTACATCGCAAATACGATGGGACCAGACAGAAGTGATCAGTGTAGAAGGATGAGCGCTAAGAAGGATTTTTAATGTATTTTTCAGATAAGCCACAACAGGTTCCTGTAAATATAAGTCCTATAGTTTGTTAATACCATTAAAAATTCACAGTCGTGAATAACATGCAAAGACGAATAATTCTGAAGGTAATACAAGCGGTCCTGTCCCTTAATGCTATTGAAAAAGGTCGTGCAGCACCGTACAACTAGGCAGTGTCTTATGGATTAAAATCGTTCAACAGTAGCACCCTTTCGGTGCCTAACTGCCATGCCACCAGAATGAAGCACGAGGGCTAGGATACTGCCAGGTTGCCCAAGCCTAGACAGAAGAAGTCGAGATGCAGAGGTCGGGTTCGAACCACGGACCTTCCGGTCAGTAAATTCGTGATCTAACATGTGAGCTATCTCGCCCCCTGTCTCATGGATTGTTGAGCTGTTAACTTAGTTCTTAAAAACTAGCAAGGGACATTTAGACAGCGCCAAGCTGTCATATGGCCATCGAATATCGGAAGATCAAAGCCAAAAGTAGTTCAATTTCACGAACTTTTGACCGCCAGATATTTTATCATAGTGGTTCAGATGCAGTGAAACAAGCAGAACGTTCGGAATTCGACTTGTCCGAAACCAAAGATCTTATGCATGGGAGCTTCGAAATCTGGCGCCAAAATACGCGATCAGTACGCATAAACTTTGGATAATGGTACGGACTTTGTGGGAAATCCACGGTATTTTGCGCAGTGGAAAGTGCAGCACCACAATGTCCTTATAAGAAAACTCGGGAAAAACGTTGAAAGAAACACTTTTACCCCGTAGAAGTTCACCGTAAAAAAACCGTCTAGATAAAACGTTATAAACGATTGGAAAAACCCAGAAAACGTCAGACACAGCCTAGGCGTGATCACTCAGCACATGGTCAGCCAGGTGTAAAAAGCCCGATGGGAGGAGTATGGGCAGTAAAGATGGCTTTAGCTATCCTCCCATCACAGAAGAGGCTGGCGTACCATAAGCCCTATAACGACCATCACCAAGCCTCAGTGCGCCTAACCACATCTAGTGACAGTGACACCACAATCCTGCTACCAACGTGAGGTTACAGTGGCTGATAAATGCCTTTGTGGTCGGAATTAGGGCGTACATGAGTGAATGCACATGGCTATCGGATTCAGTGGCCTAAAAGGTTGTTATCCGGAGATTCAGTAGGCAGAATTATATACCGTAGTAACAGCTCCACTGAAAAAGTTGTCCTTAGTGATATTTGAATGGTGAACGATGCTTCCTTGTTTTACTAAGCCTGGTGACGGGCCAGGCGGGTGCTTGCCTTATTCAGTCATCACGTCATGCTACTAACGGTTCTGGGTTAAAACAGAACACGAATAATGAATGGTCAGACTCAGTGAGAATGGCCTATTTAACCAAATGATGCTCCGGAACTGGGATATCATTTAATGATACGCATAGCATACTGAGAGCGAAAGATAACATCCATATGCAACGCAGATTAGGATCCAGTTTGACACTCAACTGTTGCATTTGCGGTGGTTAGCTTAGCAAAAATTGGATAACTAAAGCATAGGACGGGGGTAAATTCACAGCCATTAGAACGTGCTACTCTCATTCGAACAGTAGTTGATGAACTGCGTCTCATTTGGAAAGCGAAAAATAAAGTGATGTCAGGGGTCTAGATGATTTCCTTGAATGGGTCAACACAAAACAAGCAAACAACAATTTCGGTCGCCCATGATCATTACACTGGACACAGCGCTTTGCTGGGGCATGCTAAGCAGGTCCGAAAATTCGCAACTTAGAGAGGAAACGTTCTTTGTCCTATACTTCATGTGATAACTTACTCGCATGAAGGCTGGTCTCAATATATTGTTCATACAGATTTCGGTTACCCCGGCTATTGCGTAGTGCGTTCACCACCATACTTGCGAATTTGGCCTTCAATTGCTACTTGGTCCGTTACAAGTTGTGATTATTGGGAGAAAAGTGCTAAGACCACGCTCCCCAGAAGATAAATTTCGTTTCATGAAATAAATAAGCAACTTTCCCATACGAAGGGCTACTGTAGCTAGATGGTTAACAGGATGACAACCCGTAGTATGTGGAATGAGCTCAATCTTTCCGACTACTCGAGAAGAGAATGACATTCGGAAAAAGACTTACCCGTCTGAGCCGGTACTCTGCACACCGGCGGAAGGTGCCATCAGCCAGAGTTTCCCGCTTCGTGCACGGAGGCGCCAATACCCCGTGACCAAACAAAATATTCCAGGAGTCATGCCATTTGTCGCTGATGACCCGGTCGATAAGGGTGCAGGATCACCAATGGGGGACTGGGGAGCTGAGTTTGAGGAGGCGATTGCATCATTCGAGTTGAAACCTTTTCCGCCGATATATTCAAGCTGGAAAATTGCCGTGTCGTCGAGTTCATGTTGGTTGGCGGAAATCTCGACACCTGAAGAGGAAAAACGAAATGATACAGTGGGACCGTGGAATTTTTCTCGCTTAGAGGTGCAGTAGTAGTAGAGTGTAGAAGTGTATTCTACAGTTCAAAAACTAGCTTGTTTGTGTTAACAGAAGACTGGGTCACACGAAGAGACCTCTGACACGGGTCTGTCGTCAAATTCTAGTCTGGAGAAGCACAGTGCGATACAGTATCACGTTGCTAATTCAGCAGTTTGCGGATTACCCACTGAGAATTTCTGTATTTGAACTGGGCGGCTATAACTAATACCAACAAGACCGATAGGCTTTCAAGTGTTTGGAGACGGTATAGGCCAACGAACTACTACGCAGCGCTTCATGAAACGCAGTCGCATGAATGCCAAGCGTTCAACGAAGAGCAGTTTCAAACTTACTCATTAAAAAAATAGGAACGTTGAAATGCATAATTGATGGTTTCATGTGCAATGAAGCGACAAAGTTTGAACAGGTACCGACTTTAGATAAAGCTTGCTCGTTTATAGGCAGTAAATGGACAGTCAGAGTGGGCCAATTTGAAGCAGTGTATGGAGAAGGGAGACTACCAATATTGTTTTAAACATCGCCTTCAAATTGGTGTGCGCAAAAGAGTGATGTTCAATGAATACATCATGACGGATAAAAATTGGCTATACTACCATGTATCGCTGTTGCATACTTGTTCTCCAATTACGTAACAGCCAGACATGTTTATCTGAACACACAGGAAAGGATAATTCGATATCTTGGTCCTACTGGCTAGTTACCCATCCTCAGGTAGCCAATAACACTACTGCTGTCCTATGGAGCGGTGGTGCAATAACCTGTACACTGACGTTCCCATCAAAAGACGTGTCAAACAGCTCAACATGAACTATGAAGGAAGTCGGTCATCAACTGAGCGTTTCGCGCACTAACTAGGCAAATGACTGTTGCATGACCGCAAATGTGAATGTACCGCGAGCGATTGTCAAGTGATTAGAAGCACTGATTTGCGCGAAAGACACACGTTGAAAACACATGGATTTCCGGCACTGCAGTCCTTCCAAAGTCAAGTTAAACACAGGGTATCGGAATCAATGGGGAAAACTGGTTTGCAACAAAAAGATGAAGAATAGAAAGTCGTTGTTTATTCTGACATATATTTACCAAGTGGTGCTTTGCTTGAGCAACTTATCTACTGGTGAACGGTGAAATCGGATATTGTTCTGGGTGGCGCGAGCCACAGGTTAACGCAGTAAAAATGGTGGTTGAACTGATGAACACCAATACGGGTTCAATTACTCGCGTGACTGAGTTGTTTTACGAACCAACCACACCAGTCTAGCAGGAGAGATATGCCAAATGGACTATGCATTTCGGCTGAAACCAAACCATCGAAAAGACTATAAACACCGTAGAATAAAGGACACATTTTCCAATGAACTGGTCCAGTTCATTTACGAAATGACACAAGGTTTCTGTGCTCGTTTGAGTTTAGCAAACGTTGGGCATTTGGCTCTAGCATGCAAAGTAACCCTATAATCAGGATGATATTCACGTCACAGTACAACGGTTCCATATCAGATTCAAAATCCTTTGGAAGATTCAAGCAGGCGAACACAGACGAAGCAAATTAGACGGGAAAGACCAATTTAAGAGGATCGAACTGTCGTGCTGCTCTCCACACTTCTGCCAGTTCTCAGGTGGCGTTCGGTTGTGTAAGCGCAGAATGACGAATGGTGTTTTAAATGTTATCTATAACACTTAGATTCAGTCATTACGAAAGCATCGGAACTGCTTTCTTCATGCAATCCTGTAGGGTCAAACAATGTCCTGCATTCACTAAACCATTAACAGTAACATATTTTAAATAGATCACACCTCCTCAACTCAATGTAAAAAGATCCCGTTTTGTGATTTTCTGCCTTGAGAGTTAGAACCTACGTTTATTTTGGTTAGCATTTTAAGCGTTCAAGGGTGGTAGGATGTCTAAATATTGGTGGCTCGGGTGGGTTCACTGACTGTTGGCGCACTAACGACGTACCCTCGCATGGTGACAAAACGTTTGCCAGCCAATCACCGAGCTCCGCGAACAAATCAACTACCACCTGATCAACAGTTTGCGTTCAAGTTTGCCACAAATATATATACATATATATATATATATATATATATATTCGTGCTTTGCTGGCGTGAAAAAAAACTGAATAACACTATCTGCATGTACGTTGCTTCTCCAACCATAGCTTTTAAAAACCTAGTCACTTCCAAACCTCCTAAGGGACCCAGTGATCGCGCAGCCTATAATGAGGAAATCATGTCCACAGCCTTCCTGCTGCAGCGTTTGTGGGGTAGTGATTACGACAACGAGTGACTACAACCGTAAACTTGTTAACAGAAAGTTTATTGTCCACCTCTCGTGTTGGAATCCTCCGACGAGCAGTATAGCAGTTGGTTTACAATACGGAGCATGAATGAGACTCTCGAATAGTTTACTCACCTGTTTCTGTCGCAGGTATTTTGAGTTCGTATAGTCTAATCAATATCATTGCTCAACTGCTATCTACTGGTAGAAATGACTAGTTTTTGGTTCAGAAAAGATAAAACTTAAAGGTTAGAACACCCTGTGGAAAGGCTCTAAGACCTTAGAAGACACTGCTGACAATGATGGTTTGTGAGTAGCGTCGTAATAAAGTCAGTTTAGTATCCTGTCAGAATAAGTGGGGAAAATTCTTTGCAACACAACTTCTTTTCACGAATAAACTTAACAGATATGCACACAAAACCCGACAGATAAATAACTGAAGATTTGCGGTTTGACAGCCCTCACGCACATTGACGATATCCTTGTCCCCGAGACCCATTATATACCAAATTCTGTGGAATTTCGGACTGCGCAAAAGGGGTAGGTGAATGTACCTGATGAAAATCAATCGCAACATACATTACTCAATTACAGATTTGTAGTAATAGCGGGTACGAAAACCTATTTGTAGGATAATCATCCACACATATATGGATCAACAAACATTGTTTGGCACACGCGTTGCGTCGTGTAAACAGGCCACGTGCATTGTCCGAAAAAAGAGACGTAAACACACTTGTGAAACAAGCGTATGCGGGCAAATGTCCGAATTCGGATGTAGTTTGTTTGCACTTGTTCGGTGTGATACTGCCCTTTACTTATTTTCACACTTTCACTGTCTTGTTTTTATCTTGGCAAGATGGAGAGAAGGACAAGCGTAAGTGTTATGTCAAGTTGGCGCCATCAGTGATGAGGGTGATGACGGATCACAACAGAATACTGTGGAGGAGATCTAGCTTAGGATGCAATTTTTTTTCGAACATGAGCTTTTCTAAGCAACATTAGTTAATAAGTCTCATTGGGAAATCTAATCATACAAAAGTTTACTGTAAAAACTGCACCATAGTAAAATGGCTCCCACAAACCAGGGCCCTGGTCTGTAAATATCAATCCACAATGAGAAGTTGGAGGGTATAAGTAAATGCCCTCTTACAGCTAATTGTGGGAAGTCCCGGTGTAATCACTATTAATATGTGGTTCGTTTCCACGGGTCACTGGACGTGGATGTTAAATTGTTGTGGATCACTCAATCCAACTGCGAAGCTCGGCGAACAGAACAACAACCAAGCTTGGGAACTAACGGATGCATAAGTCTCCCAGGAAATGTAACAATTGATGCAGATCCAAGGTACGAAGAACATTAATCAGCCCTATTCATGCACAATATGCAACTCCGTGCATTAATGGAAGAAAGAACACTCTTCCTTCACTACGGCAAATGCTGTACAACAGTTAAAAACAACACAGTATCTCAGAACAAAGTAGCATACATTAGATTTGACATGAAAGTCCACAAAAAGCTTCGTGGAACCAAGGTCGTCAATTTTTAAAGTGAATTTCTAACTAAAAGGTTATTGTCGTTCATGTCTTCTAGTTGAGAACGATGTCTGGTAACCATTGCTCCTTTGTCACTGGGATGCTGGTCCAGGCTATACTGAATCCCTTTAAAAAGCGACACCGACGCAAGCATATACGGGCCATTGTACTTTAGGTGGGATTCATTCCCTTATGTATCAAATCGTTCCGCAGGCCACGCTGTGTTTTTCCTGTTATTCTAGGCATCGGCCAATTTGCTATTGCAACGCACAGATCAGCTTGTCTTCCATCAGCGTAAACGGGGATACATCTAAATACTGAAGGTGCTTGAAGTGTAGCTCCGTGAAAACGAGATTGATACAACGCGGTTCTTCCGTAAAAGGCCTTCCTCTCCAAGAACCTGTCGGAAGAGTCTTTGAATCGTAACGTGTCTGTTTGTACCACTGCAGTATTCTGGTGACAAGCTTTCGAAGCACCCTAGAAGCAGTTTCCACAATTTGGATCCACTTCCAAACGAAATAAAGACGAAATATCTAACAGAATAGACTAGATGAGCGGAGAGCTGGTCTGCTAGCAGCAGTTTTCACGTTTTGTCGAGCATTTTCTTTGATTAGTTATGCTTATGGGGAACGCAGATGATTTGGACCACGACCATAGTTCGAGTAAATAGACCAAGGGCTTGTCTCAAGATTTCGCGGCACTCTTTTCTCCGCAGGTGGTCATCGAACACTAACTGAAACAAGCCCGGTTCGGATACCTATCCATACAAACAACGATTTGATTGATGCTGTGGTCTGAAGCGGGCTAGGTGAATGGAGATCTCACGGTTCCGTCTTATCTTAGTTTCATTGCATCTTCAAGTGACTCACCCTAGTTATGTGCATGCAGACAAACGATGTAGAACCAGATGCGTTGGGCGACAAAGCACACGATCTGATTAGATTGGCAGCAATGGAAGTTTGGTGGTGGCAGGAATAAACCGGGACTGCGCATGCCGATCGGCCTAAAAGCAGCCACCAGACGAATGATGACCAGTTCAGCTATGTCAGTGCGCATCCAAGAGACTGGTTAAAAATGGTGTCTGGAATTTACAGGATTCTGTACCAGAGCAGACAGCCTTAGAACTGTAGTTTAAGTTTGATAAAGTGAGCACATTCCAGCCAACAGGAACAGATCGAATCTGAGGTAGTGGGTTGGAAGAGTGGCCTCCCTGTATCATATAGGAAAAGGGGTAACATGAAGCATCTCAACTGGTTTGAATTCACACTAAGTTAGCTTGTTCTTCTCTATTGCATATTGTTATTCGTCCTCTGTTAAATACGGCAGAGTCATGCAAAGCTCACCCCTATTCGGAAGTGTTTTGTTCCTTTGATCTCCAAGGCTATTGGTAGAAGAATTTCAACCAGAGTTTTGACTGAATAATCAACCAATAAAGTTAAAGTAGATGGTACTGGGGACAGTGTCCGACACTAATGAACGCCTGGCTAAGAATGAGTGGCGCGGGATCGTGCATGAATGGGATTCCGCCCAACCAAAGCCCAAAAGATTAATGTTTAATCATTCACTTTCAGGTGACTAAAGTCAACTTTTCAGGACGCGAATTAGAGGTCAGAAACTAGGACGCTGTTAACTCAGTCGGAATAACATCAGATTAGCTAGAGAAAGAGTATGACTGCGAGAGAGTTTTGACTCCAATAGGGTCACAGCACTGTAGGATAGAAAGACAGCTCAGAACTCACCAATTAATGGATTTCCTTGAGTAAAACTCGGTATGGTTTCTTTCGGCGTGAGACAATGCACAAGTTTCTAAGCCACATGTGCTAGCGGTTAAAAATCACCCATTATGAGTGAACGGTTGCTAAACCCGCTGTGTTCACCAGGCCTGGCACTAGATATTCCATTTTATTTTTTCCAAACTTACTTTTAGATTTGAGTTTAGCGTTTTATAACATACAGTCACCTATAGAATTCCAAGATTTGTCTTTCACGCACCGAACAATGCCTGAACACAACGGAGCAAGTGACGGTGAATTCGGAGGAAACCACTGTAGAAATTACCGAACGAACACAGTGTTGACGTTTGTATTCAGTTCCACTTTCTTGTTTAGGCCAGCAATCTCTTTCGAACATTTGCTACTATCAAAACAATGATAGCTAGATCGCAAAATTAAGCGCACAAAACTGATCAGAATCATACCTTGCTTGACAGAGGCATATTTGTTGTTGTGTGCCAAAATGCCAACTTGCAGAGCAGCACGCTCGATTAGGAACAACTCCTCTTTGCCTGGGGTTGTAACATTTGTCTTGACCTTCACAGTTCCGGGCCCGATTGTTGTCAGGTAAGCACCGTTGCTATCACGGAAAGCAAAGGTTCGCGGGTGTCCTAATCACAAAGAAACGAACAACACGGATCAAAATAATTGGCGGTCAATTGTAAATGGATCACAGAGGAAGAGAGAAATGATGTTGCGCATGCAGTTAGGAAAAAAATTCACCAAAATATGGGAATCCTAATAAGTAATGTGAGCGAATTTCGTTCACCCACATGCTGCGATTACTTCATCACTAATGAGTCACCACGCATGGTTTTGCTCTCTCGATCCGTGCATCCAATTCACTGAAAAGTTTACAACATCCAGAAGAAATGGATGGCTTCTAAATGTTGACCCTGAAGTTGATTGGTCTTAGACGGGACGCACCTCTAATAGAATTGTTGAGAACGCATCGAATATCGCCCCAACTTAAACAAGAGACGGCCTCTATGGAGTACATTCAGTTGGGGAATACCATGAACGAGAAATTCAGCCGGGATTCATTTGAGTCTCCAGTTGAACGCAAATTAGTATGCAAATAAGAAGAGGAGCAGGACTGTCTGAACAAAGGTAACGCAAAGTCACAATAGATCACTGTTATGTTCAGTGAAAAAGGCTACACGTAATCAGTAACAGCGTAGCGATATCGTAAATTATATACCCTCACAAAACTGCGTTGCCGATACTGGTACTGTGAAGAATGCACATGCAAAGTTTAGAGGTTCATACACAGAGTCGAGCACCCCTAAGGAGGATGATCAAAAGAAAAGTTCCAGGTTCCATACCAAGAATATTTAAGTTGCCCATAACTGTAACTAGCTAATATTCTCAAGGAAGCAGGACCGCAAACTCAAGCAGCCGCCAGCCACCGAAGATAAATGGGTGACATATGGATGCGCAAGCTCATAAATTCGATCATTCGAGTGGATAGTTGCACAGGCGACCCCGATTGGACACGAACTACATAAAAATCGTCTGGGAGGTCACGTATGTCTGGTTGTGCAATGAAAAACCGTTAAGGTACACATTATTGGCTGTTGCCTTGTACGTGTTTATCTGCGAAATGCTAACATTCATCCAGTGGGTCACGCCTGGAACAGTGCAAGCACGTACATGTTAGTAAACGAGAAAAGCCTGATGCTTCTCAGCATGACCAAATCAATACGAACTGTATAGAATTATAATATATATGGTGGTAGCGACCAGGAATTGGAAACCATAACAAAGTAGGAGACGCTGTTCTACGAGAAAAAGAGACCACGAATACCCAGCAAGCTCATTTCTTTTAAGCTAGACTAATGTCCTCGGAACAGAGTATGTCGAGTGACCCAGTTCATAAGTGTGGCTAGAAATCGACCCGCTTAGCGGGGAAGCTCGTTCTAGGGCCAATCCAATTTATCTCAGGAAACGACAACGAACTGGTGACCCATGTTTGCTTTCAAGTTTACCGGTGACGTGTAAAAGATCACCAGGCAGCTGTTAATGTCTTGTTCTCGCATACACCACGTGAGCCATTGACGAATGCCCCGTAAACATAATTGCGTAGATCATAGCTAGCGTCCCAAGCGACCAAAAAGTGCACCTTTTATAGAAACATCAAAAAGGCGTTCGAACCTTGTTTGTACTTGGGGACAACCAAGCGACACAAAACAGCTAGTGGATACCTAGTGAGTGGGGAAATGTGCTGAAGGTGAAAAACACGGTTGGAAGTAAAAAACGATTCAAGATCCACGAGTAAACGGTGTCCTTACCCAGTGGAAGTCTCTCGTTAAATTCAACTACACGACTCGAAGAAAATGCACATAGGCCATTCAACCATTAGAGTGAACATGAAGGTGAGTTAGGCGTTCTTACGAGGATCTGAACGTAGCTCCGGTCTTTTGAATTATAGCTGACTGCTTCAGTCAGGGCTTGCGACCAGACAGCATGCACTCTTAAACTACGGGCCCAGAAAAACACCACAATAATCCATCATACGCTTCGATCGATCGTCGTAACCCAGGTTGCTGTGCTCTTCTTCCCCGAGCAGGCTGACTGTGGGTCAATAGGATTTAATAGGAGCTAGATACCGATGCAGTGTAAAACAAAATGCATCATCAAGCATGAACGCTGTATCAGTCCCTCGTGTGAGCACTGAGGGACGATGCGTTAATGGGACGGCGAGGATTGAATGCACAAGCTATCTATCTGTCACGTTAAGTCGATTGCTACGCCTGTTTAGGCCGACGAGTTCTTACAACAAGGGCAACGTCCAGGAGTACGTACGTGTGATTAGAGCACTTAAACTTCATCGACACAATTCAAAACTGGAGTAATTCAAGGCACCCAAACATCCGAGTTCAGCTCATCCCGTTTCTTGAAGTATCAGTGAATACAGTTTGTACGTTTCTTAATGCAAATGAACACGTTTTATTTGACACCGCATGTGCTAGACAACATTACCATAAATGGAAATGCGGAATTGTATGATAAGACTGGTTGGGAGGCATTCTGTGTGCACAGTTCGTTAGGCATCAAGTCACGTAATCTGAAAGTGCATGTTGTCTGGCGTCAGCGAGGCTCGAACCATGATTAAATGATCGGATACAAGTTCGAGTCAGCGTGAAAACGTGCAACCCAACTTCAGTATCATTTTTCCGTCCGATCTTATTCAGATTGACTCAGTATTCCGTGATACTCAATCACGATAAGACTACAAACTTCCCACTGCTCTAGGTATGCCTGCATCTTTGATGCAATGTTCGGTAATCGCTCTTGCTAGCCTCTTCACTGCCAGCCCACGCCTACTAAAGTCGGTAATCCTGGTTTTGGCTTGACCAACATGGATTCAACACTTTGTTCCCATCAGATACATTTCACAGACGAGTAGCTGGTGTCTGCGGCACGATCGCAATCTTCAAGATATTTATGGAGGTGTATCAAACAGAACGGCACCACAGTTTTTTTCTATCCAATGATTTTCTGTCAAGTTTCTCATACCTGTTTTCAGTTATTTGCTATCAGTAGAGAATATCCGGCGGAAGAGGCCATCTTATTCAACCCTTTCAAATGGTCCCTCCGTAGTGCACAACCATACTGAGCACCTGAAAAATCAGTAATGGTGAAAAACAAACCAACATCAAAACAACCAATCTGTCTACAACTCCCAGTGAAGTACTACTGAGTTGTGTGAAGTTGTTCAGAAAATTGAGGTCACCAGTTGTCAATAAGCTTTTTACATTTTACATCAGTCCTATGGTTTGACGTTACTCAAACGTTTTCTGATTCGCACGAAACGGATAATACTCTCAGAATAGGGTAACTTAGCGTATAGGGCGATAATCTAGCGATTCAGATAGTCAAGACTATACGCAAAAATCGCACCTTCCGTGGTGTTCGGTTGTGGTGCAACCATCCGTATATGGACACCGTGGTTAGTTAAACATCTCGATTCTGCGGCTTTCAGATCTACTTTCAGATCCACTTCAGCAGTATTTTGACTGTCGAGGTGAGATGCAAACAGTTTCAATTGGAGAGCATAATAAACCGCCAGATAGCTTAGTGGTAAAAAGGCGAAATTACTGAACAGAAGGTCCACGACTGCATCTAGACTACTCCTGTCTAGGCTCAGACAACCTGGCAGTATCTTGTCGCTCGTGCTTCCTTCGGGCGGCATAGTACCTATGCACCGAACGGATGTTACAGCTGAACGGTCATCATTTTATGTTTTTTTGCAGTTAATTAACCTCGAGGGTGTGGGATCCTGCCAAGGTCCCATCTGGTGGACATCAACAATCCCAATAATCATTCAGCTGTGGAGCCCTTTCGATGCATAGCCGTTGTACGAAGAGAGAATGCACGATATCTCACAAAAGTAATCGAAAAGCCAGAATTAGGCTTGAACGACAAGGTTTAAGGTATGTAGATTCGCGCATTGACCACTACGGTACCGCGACCTCATCGAGGTTACATAATGTTTTCTGGAAATGCGCATAATTTTATTAGTGACGATCGAAATACGATGTACATGCAGATATTATATTGGATTATCTTCTAGTATGATCAACACGAGCTACTCAAGAGTAGTATACTTGTCATGACGCAACACTGCAAGGCTGAGAAACGGACCATTGGCCGCCTAATCAAGGACTGAATAGTCAGACTGAATATAGACTGAATATAGTCAACGCTATTACACCTTCCGAAGAAGCAACGTTTCATTCAGAGCTAGCGTCACTGCCAGGATTTGATCAGGAGATACGCTTCTCTCTCCATTTCATTTTTCAAAGACGTGGGTTGGTTTATAATCTTATTCTTCCGCAGTGGGAGTTTGGGGAAAAGTTCATTAGGTAATGTACTCGAAAAGAAAAAAGATCAGGCCAAGTAACTTCTTGAATCTGTTCACGCTGGTTGTTCGAGTCTCCGTTCTTCCTCTCTCTCTCTCTCTCTCTCAGGAACGTTAAATCTATCAGCAACTCCCTGCAAGAAACAAAACTGAGTTACTATGATCTTTGCACATTTACCACGATATGGATAATTGCATTGAACGCTAATGAGTTTATGGGTAACATCACTGATGACACTCATATCGATCCTCGTGGATTTTCTTGCCAGGTAGGAATGAAGTGGCGCTGGAAATGTGCATCTGCTTCTGCTCTTATCATTAGAACATCAGTTCTCCTGAGGTCTAAGTTTCCTACTACTGGGTGCATACGTCTGAGTGGCTAGAAACGAACGTTTAGTTTGTGAGGTGAACCCGACCCCAGAACCTAAAGAATAGTGTAAGATACCGTCAAATCCAGATGACGTACGCAGATATTTGAAGAAAATACTGTTTACCAGGCGAAGCTTTCAGAAATTGCACAATTTACTTGCCAATTACTGTACATTTGAAGATGCAAACACACGCGTTTAGGACAAGCAGGCAGGGGAAGCGACTTGCATTAGCCGTCAGTGCAGTAGATCAGACGTGCAAATATTGCTAACGGATGCGCGGTTGACAATTACCAAGATACAAAGCTGTGTCCATTCCGCCCGTTATTGTCAATCTAATAAACGGGAACTCGGAAAAATGACGCCTTTGGCAAAGCCATCTTTGATACGGATTGTAAACATCTGCCAGTACGACAGCCATTGTATTGTGAAAACCAGAGAGGTGTAGTTTAAAAAGCGAAGTCTGTATGTTATATTCCACTGAAAAGGAAGGCATTTGTCAGAAGTGGATTTTGAAGCAAACCCATGCCCCAAACAGAAGTCATACATCTGCGTCACTTCGTCATGAACACCAATACGCCTAAAAGACTGATGGATGTTCGGTCTGGCCACTATAAAAAGATGCGCCGCAAAAAGTAGTAGTACATGATCCTGTTGGATGATTTACATTTCTGCGAAAAAGTACCAGCATATACAAGACATCTTCCACAATATTGGTCCGCCAAACAAAACAGGCTTCCGATTATCAATCAATTGGAAAATGTTTGGGACCGATTGGGTAGTCATCGTTTCAGAGAGGTTTGGTAAACAATCGGTGGATTTATTGCTGGGTCAGACAGCCAGGGAACTGCACACCAGAATCGGTGAGCATAAGCGATCCATTAACAGACCACCGAGAAACATAGATGAATATCAGGCGATAGTCAAAGATTCGGCAATGGCAGGGCATGCACTAGACACTGGGCACAGGATAGATTTGGAAAATGTGGAAAATGTGGGTTAAGATTCACACCACAGCGACTGGTGGCCGAGGCGGTGGAAATCGCCAAGCATCCCAGCGTGAATAGAAGAGGGCGTAGAACTGGCAAGCGTGTGGAGAGCGGTTTTAGATCAGCCGAGATGACATGAGGTGGTGCGCAGTTATCAGCAAAATGGTCTGGGTCTAAAAGTACAAAATCCAAGCAGAATAAGATCCAATTAACCAACCCCAACCCCAACCCCAACCCCAAACCAATTGTCCCGACACCCCTCGACGAACACAGGCGAACAAATTCTGTGAACGACCCCAAGAGGAATATTCCATTAAGGTGTCCTAGACAGAAAAATCAAGGCCGCAAAATCCGGGATATTAGTCATCCCCACTAACCAACAAACGGGAACATCAGACTGACACCCAGCACTGATCAATTCGGCTAGTCATAAGAAAATCTCACGGATTGGTTCCCTGACCGCCTTAAAACCCGATCAACCTGGTAACTTACTCACTTGGCCTGACGAAGCTTTTGTGTCAAAAGCGAAACGTTGCCCAGCAATAAATCCACCGATTGTTTACCAAACCTCTCTGAAACGAAGGCTTCCGATTACTTTCAAGGAAATGTGACAGACGTGAGACAGCACACTTCAACTCTAGTAGTGAAAGTCGGTTAAAAACCGTACGCAAATGTGAATCGATCAACTTCATCCGATGGGTCTACCCAATCGACATTTTGGGGCCGCTAATGAAAAATGGTTCCTGTGAATTTATCGTAGAGCACAAACACATACAGAATATAAGCGGGTTGTTACAATCGAATGAGCGACACAAAGAACTCACCTGGCCGCAATTCGAAAGCAAACAACACGGAGTCTTCCATTTCATCAGCTAGACTACCATCTGGCTTCAAATACTGACCGTTTTCACTTCGTAATGCCACACGCCCGAATCTGGCGACAGCTGCACGCCCGACATTTGCCCCACCACCTCGACCGGCAGTTGGGCCAGAAGTCATTGGGACTTGTTCTAACCATATCAATGTTTCAGATCCCCATGGATGAGGCTGATCGGCACGCAATTCGCTGCTGTCTGGCAGAAGGCGAAGATATCGTGACCGAAACTGATTACGAAGATTTATCTAAAGAGTGGAGAATATGTGGGATGAAAGAGAGAGAACAGTGGAAAAGGCATCTCTGTTGGAGATCATACATGGATGTACTATTCCAAAGCAGTCATGGTTCGCAATAGTTCAGTACCCTCTACGGAAAAGATATTCTTCGCCAGTGACATGGAGAAACACAAAGCCAACGGTGGAACCAGAAATCGACCAACTATAGACCGTTAAGAGGCTGGAAATTGGATTACATCCCTCAAAGCAGTTAATTTAATGATACTGCGCGACGCACAGTGGTCGCCGTGTGACAGAGCAAAATTTGCAAACTACGGATGGTCACGTTCGGGCGAGATCTCCCGTTATGTACGGAGTAGTTTAACCGCGTAGGATCAGCTGAAAAAGACATGAATGACGGAACAACGTAGAATGAACTCTCGGTAGTCCCGGCCTCACAAAACTCCGAAGCTGAAGAATGCTCGACCAGAACTTTACCTAGTAGAGCTACGCGTACGTAGTTTGAGGGTGGAGTACCTTACAGTATGCCTAGAACTCCCAACTGAAGTACGCAATTTAGCCCCAAAATCCTGCATTTATCCGTGAACCAATCTGGCAGTTTGAACTACCAGAAATCGTCCAAAGCGGATAGCTGATGAGGATGGCACTTCAGTCGACTTCCGTATTCAGCGTGGCTAGTTGAAAACACAATCCGTCACATATAAATATGGGATTTTCCACTACACCTACACTTGTTCTAGACTACCCCATAGCCTGAGTGCAGCAAAACTACTACAGAGAATCTAATTTGGATCGCAAAAAACTACTGGAAGTTGCACAGCAAAGTTACAAGTCTGAATAGTACGTTTCGAATACCAAAGGCAATGTTTTTCACACAGTGTTAGCGCTAAACTAACGGCGTTCACTTTCTCTGTAACCCGATGCAATCAGTAGGACGAAATTCCGAAAGGACGTAAAAAGCGAATCAACGGAAGAAATTTCAAGCCAGCCAACAGAAGACGTTGTAGCGTATGTCGGAAAAGCCAAACAGGATTACGCACGTCTTCAGTTGAATCAGCTAAAAGGCACAGATGAAGCAGATATCAGAACCTGTCAACTTGGAAATTTGAACGCTACCATAGAACTCTCATTTCACTGCAGAATGTTCGCGACTTGTGAATCTGAAACATGACCCAGATGCCACAGGACAATCCACCTTTTAATGGTGTAGAAGATAATAAAAATAAGATAATCGTTCCGCTGTAACACCCTTTCGGTGCCTAGCTGCCATGCCACCCGAAGGAAGCATGAGGGCCGGGATACTGCCAGGTTGCCCAAGCCTAGACAGGGGAAGTCGAAAGGCAGAGGCAGAGGTCGGGTTCGAACCACGGACCTTCTGGTCAGTAAATTCGCGCTCTAACCATTTGAGCCATCTCGCCCTGGAGCGACCGATGGAATAGCAAGGCGCGTTGCTAAAACTTACACCAATCGTGATTGCCTATCGTAACGTCCAACTACTGCATAGTGGCATTGTGGACAATGACACCGTTCCACTGTGTCCCTTTCGTAACAATATTCGTCAGCACTAGGATAAAAAAAGGTCGAAAAGAACCGCTGTGTAGGAAACCACTACCGAATCCTCTAGTTAGATGTCAGTTCAACATCGTTAATGGAGCGAACTGTGGAACGTTCCGGGAACTGCGGAAGTACATCATGGTAGTGGCTGAAAATGCCCCCGTCAAACTTCAGCTGGATGTAGCATCGGACATTACAATCATTGCTTGCCTTGTGTAGAGAACTTTAAGTATTCGATGACTCGATTCCTTTCCTCCGTGAGTTGAAATGTCACTTCGTTTTCAGCGATTATTCTAGCCAGGAATTTGATATGTACACACCAGTGATCACCTGAATTCTTTAGGCATCGACTGGACAAACTAAGCTTATGGGATATACCATTTAACATTATATGACGCATCAACTAATCGGATTCCGCACTCTGTTTTGGTTTGTTCGGTTTGATCAATAGCTTTCAAAAAACCAATGCAGAACTGAACTATCCCAATATTTTTGCGCATGGTCTGGGTTTGTTTTCACGTCCAGCTTATTTACTCTACTTGACCGCCACCGTACCTCCACATACTCCCAAGAGTCACGTGCAATAGACACGCGCCGTTATGTCTATTGTTCTAATTGATTATCGTTTGGAGTGAAGTGGGCGCCAACAATATTCCAACAGGTGATGGATGTGATGTCACCAGGATTAGTATTTGCGACGGCCTACCAAGATGATATTATCGTTGTCAGCTCAATATCGGAAGAGCATTATATACAACCAAGCAAACTGCTTTCCATATTGGTCCTCAAGAGTGCTCGTTTATGTTTTCGAGTATTAAGTATCTCCGTCCCGTAACAGATAGTGAAGTATGCCGCCCTAACCCAAGTAAATTCAAAGCTATTAAAAATACACCACAAATACGTGACAAAACGCTTTGAAAATTTTCCTTGGTCTAGTAAACTATTACCATAATTTCGTTTTGTATGAATACCAGGCACCTCCTGCCGGTTTGACATTCCGAAGATCAAACCGTTCTAAGCTCAGGCCTATAAACCTACGCGACCTATCATTGTTGTCACTGATGCCTCACGAAACGGACTTGTCTTGCTGCGTCAGTTCTCTATTATTAGTCAAAAAAGGTGTTATAAGACATCCTGTGCAGTGGCTGCAGAGAAGAAAACTTGTGGTCAGATCGAAGATGCTCCATAATTGGTAGTCTGTGTTGCGCAGTGAACACAAACCTTTGTTATCAATATTCGGTAACAAAATATCTAATAGGCTCCAAAGATGGGTCACTGGGTCACTGGTGTATAATTTTGAACCAAGATCCGAAAGAACGTCACATTTCGGGCACGCAGACGCGTTGTCAAGATTGATGGGCGACTTCACGGCTAAGACATCACAGATCCAGGTGTTTGATGTGCGCCTATGAATCAACTTCCAGTTACAGAGATGTAGTTCAGCCTGAAACGGTCAAATATCCTATACTGTAACGTATTATGAGGTACCGTCATGGCGGGTGTTTACATCTGAAATGCTACAAGGTGGTGTCCTACAGCACTTGTATGCTGGACAGCGAGGAACCAACCGAGCAAAATTCGTTATCCCATGGTTACACAAGTTGGACGTTCATGGACCAAGATAGGGAAAAACTAGCTCGTACTTCTCACCAATGCTTCAACGTCACCCGTTAACTGTGAACCAAACTCCTGACCAGCTTCACAAAGCCCATGATCATGGATACATATTTGTTTTACCGGGACGACTGATGAAAGAAGTTAACTTGTGATCGTCCATGTCTATTCAGAATGGCCCAGAACACTCCTCTTGAGCACAACTTTAACGACGACGACCAGCGTGTGTTCATATCACTTGTTTCCGCAACCTGATATTCCACAGACAATAGTCAGTGAGTATGGCTCTCAGTTCGCCTGATCGCAAGTTTCGCAAATGCTTCCCTACCAAAAACCTTCGGAATCTAGCATATCAACATCAGTCGAACGGAGAGGCACAACAGTTCACTGATAAGCTCAAGCAGATTCTGTGGGAGAACGGAAGCCTATCGACATTTTAGACACGTGCTTTCCGACTTATCACACAATAGACACAGCGACAGTACCAAACTAGTGCTCACTAGCGGAAGCAATTCTTTGGCGAAGACTGAGAACAACATTGGACGTCGTGTTTCCTACAAATACACTCATTTGCACATCAATTTGATGTCGGAGGGAGATTCACTTGGAACCCAGCTGAATCTCTCGTTTAATAAGTTCTTAAGAAACTGAATGTGGTGCACCAGGCCGCCTCGTGTTTCAGTTGGTACGATATTCGAGATATCACGATACATTGTACAGACGTACTACACTACTTATAAGGTTGCTGAAAACTCTCCGACAGCCCACTTATGAGTAGCTTGCTACGTCTATACAATGTATTACGGTACTGGCGTATCCTGCCAACTGAAACATCAGGTGGCCTGGTGCAGCACATTCAGTCAAAGAAGAACATCATAAACTATTAGTAGATACATCTGTTGATATTAGATACAATTAATCTGAAACTGAGGTCCCTTCCCGGCAAATTTCTGCATTTCAGTAGTGTTCCTATGCTATTAGCAAGTTTACAAACATCAGAGCCGAAAAAGAATAGACACAGTGAGACACTTTTCTCAACTGATCCATCCACGCGACTGATTCATGAGTGAATAACTAGCTTGCTTAGTTGAAAAGCCACCGAGCAAGTATTCTGTCTTTCACTGCACAGAAAAAAGGCTCATGACCTTGAGCCTAATCGAAACATCCGTCTCCTACCCAGATTAATGTATACAAACCTTCAGTAATTGGGATTTGGTGTCTGTGGCCCCAACCAACCAAATCAATTTTTGGTGATAGAGAATGATGAATGGATTGCACACAAAGAACCAGTGGAATCTAATGCTTAGGTAAGAATGCACCATGAAACTTCCCATTTCGACTGTGCGCGAAAAGAGCGCACATAATCATGCAGGCCAGAAGCGCACATTTACTAGTTCGTTTTTATGCACAATATAATCTGTTTGTCTTATACGCCGCCGGGGCGAGTGCAACACGGAGAAATCCCCAGTAGGTGCAATGCACTTTAAGTGTGATTTCCGTGACAGCGCGAATAAATTTTCGCTAGAGGTTTTTCCGTAACGCAGCAATGAATTTCGCTCATCCTGGTGGTACACGGAAGGAGGATATCATGCACCTTCTTCCGACAATTGCCCAGCACCTCTTGTACCATTAATTCACTTCCAGAGCAGATAAGGAGCAGCATTCTTAGGATCAAGATAAAACAAATTTGTCCTCACAAGTGGCATCTTTAAAGCCAAGTTCTATAGGTTTGTTGCCTATCAGGTCCTCGATAAGGATCGGAAAACTGAAAGAATAACCAGTCGACTGCTTGCAATGGGTTATATTTCCCTACAAACCTACCATATGAACGAAACAGAAAAATCGTTCCAATCCATATTCGCCATGCATGTAGGTATGATCAAGGATCGCATCGTTTTGCGTACAACAGTGAAAAGCTGTTACTCAAGCGTCCCTCAGCCGATCCTGCTACATTTATCGAATCAGTCTCAAACAGAATAAAACGCGCAGCGCATTCCTTTTCAGTACTAACTCCAATCTGTTTTAATAGCTAACATTCAAATCTAAGTTTCATAGCCCTAATGAATACCAGGTCTTCCAGTAAGGTGGTGAAAAGAAGAAAAAAGGCTACTTGATGGCACCCAAGTGTTCAAGTTTCACGGTTAATTTATCATACGAGCTGGCTCGAATAATCATTTCGATTCAAAGAAAGGTTAAGCCAGCGTGCCAATAGAAAAACAAAACGTGTTGTAGAACGTGAGCATCTTCATCAGGATAAATAATCGTTACTCAAGTAACATCTAGGTTACTGTGTCTCATCCCAGGGGAATTAATTAAGGGAGGCGAAGCCTTTAGGCTAAATTATTGATCAGACTGTTCGGTTTGAGCACGCTGTCCATAGACAATTGTTGTGGAAGACACCAAAGAATTCGCACTCCACCAAAGATCGATAGAAAGCTTTAAATGAGGGAGTGGAACGTCTCATCGGTTTGACCACTCATTGGGCTGTTTGACGACCTCACCCTTGACTGACCACAATATAAAGGTTACCTTGAGAATCACGACAATCATTAGAGGAAACATACCTAGTCATGCTTCAATCAGATCGGGACTGTCAGTCAATCATCATATCAGTCGTAACAATCCAAGCTTCCTCATACTATAAATAATCGTATCATTCAGCTCAAGCAAATTATTGAGCTACGCAGTATTTATGAGAAAGGATTTACCTAACGCAACCTATGGTCTGCTCCAAAATTATCTGATGTGAAAAATCATTCTTCATGAATTGTAAGGAATGTTGTATGCTGGGATGGACATTAAAACGGAGAGCAAAGTTTACACTTGGACCTTTAGTCAAACTATTCGGGAAGTGGTAAAACCAGCAACCGTGCACATCCATGCTGAAAAGGTCGTGGTCCTGTTCCCTCCTTATTGAGACTCGGGACCGAAGAGCAGTCAGCTTCTCTGCTTAGTTTCCGCAGCATCCACCGTATGGATTACTGAACAGTGGTCCAGATGAGTCATACGACATTCACTATCGTAGATGAGCCATAAAATAAAACAGTCAAATCCAACAGCCATACATTCATGCTGGCAACTCGGAATTGTCTACGGTAGGTTGACGGCGTGATAAATTATGACCTGTGCAAAACATATCCGGATCAAAGCTCGTTGTTAGATGGTTCAAAAAATGAGTTTTCTGACAAATTTCCTATTAACGCAAGTACAGTTAGCAGACGCTATTCTAGCGCTAAACATGGAAAATAGTGCGAAAGGCACAGAAGTCAGACAAATGTTCCAAGTGTTCCTGAATAACGTAAGGACACTCAATCGCAGATCATGCTGAGGACATAGTAACTCATTGAGTAGAATTAACCTCTCTGTACGCCGACATCTTGCAATAACCCGAAATGACGAGCTAGGCTCAGCGCATCATCTTACCGCTAAGCGGCCACCCTCAATGCGCAAAATCCGCAATTTATCGAATAGCCCTGTGATTCTACTGCATACTTTTGTTTGAAAACGGTCAACCTGAGGAAAAAATTCATCTTCACAAATTCGTATACATTGGTAGCATTGTAAGTGAATCGCTTATGTGACACGCACGGCCAGAATAAAAGGTTAATTCCCGTGTGATGAACTCAGACTAAATGAATCTGGAGCTGCGGAACTTAAGGCCAATGAAATGATGATTCGGTGAAGGCCAATAAACTGGGCGATAGATAAAATAGAGGGTAATGAACTGATGAAGTGAGGACAAGTGATGTGATTTACAATGAAAAAACTGGTCGCCAGCTCAACTCAGCGCTTTGACTCATTCGAATGTCATGGTGCAGACTTACTGTCTGGAAGGTCCTCGGTTCAAACCCAAAATCTGCATGTCGACTGCTTCTGTCTACACAGTATCTCAACTGCCATGCTTCCTTCTGGTGGCAAGGCAGCTAGATACCAAGGAATATTACGGCTGAACGATTTTTTATTTACTTATCATTATTATTTATTGTGCTCGCACCCTCTGACCGGGTGAAGTAAAATGAAGTCTAACTAAATCAAGTTCTGTTGCTTTCAACATCAAACAGGTAAGTCTCCGCCGTGACAGCTATTACCAGGTGACAAAAGTAGCTAGGATGTCAGCAAATACGGAAGAAACGCGAAAATGGACTCTCCACCAAGCGCTCTGCCTTTGGAAGGGCTCGTCATTCTTTCGGAATACTCTCAGTGCTCCACCTCTCCATAATCACACGATCAAATGAATACAGAATGGCGACTCTGGATAGGAATCACAAAATACGGCTTGATATTAAAACGTTTTAGGGGTCCCAACTCAAGCCTGTGGCACTTGCTCCTTTCCTAACACGTCCGCAGTTTGGTCTTTTTCGAGCTAGAACAACAGGTGTAAGAAAGCTATACTCGAAATGAAAAAACGAGAGATGGTAAATAAAACATCTGATGAATAAGAATTTCGGACTTACCTGAGGATGGACCGCCAATCGAACTGCCCACCAAACCGGGGACTTGGAGAAACAACTTATTTGTGTTTCAGATCCGGATAAGTAATAACTATGTGCTTCAGATCGGAAGGACCACTCGCCAGTCGCTTGTGGAGAATATTCCAGAAGAAAACGTTCATCGACGCCTTTAGAACAAAGGCAGAGACGTAAGCAAGAAGACAAGTAAGACAGAGATCATTTGGTGGACAGGCGTTTAAAAAAATACAGCCGAATTATAAGTTTTCTGTAAGGAAAAGCTGAATCTTTAATACATTAACCTCATTCTGTTGGTATGAGCCCCGCGAGTCCCCAAGATGTTCCTGATCACTTCACATCAAACTCGAGGTGTTCACGATAGCACCCGGCACACAAAAGGCTCATAATCAAGTAAAATCGAAAGGTCAGGATCAGCTGATTCGAACTTTAGTCATAACCAGGCGTGGACGTATTAAAGGTCGAGACACACACGAGTTACAAGGACTCCTGACTAGAGGCAAAGTTCGTGGCACTGCCTGACTGGGAAGTCCTGACAGGCGAGTCAGTCGAGCGACACAACCAAGACAGTTACTGGGTCGTCGTTTGATGAGTCGGGTACACCAACCACATCGATAAAGCGTGAACACGTTCGCCTGTTCAGAGGTGAAAATTCAGATGAGCCCAACGTGCGCTGGTGGAGTTGTGGTAACACGCTCGCCTCGTATGTCAGATGTCCGGGGTTCAAATCCCGGCAGGGCCATTGGATATGCACTGCTGATGAGCTATAATAAGAGCAAAACTCGAGTCCAGTGCTTCCCTTTGGTATGGACTCACCAGAATAATTACGTCAGGACAGGATGACGACTGTCCAAACGAGAGTAATGTGAACGTGGATCTATGTTCACTAAGCTGGGCTTACGCGTCCCAAAGCTGCTTTGTAAAGTGCACATTTGGGAACGTGGAAACACCTCGGAAGTAATGAATACATACGAGCAACTAAGATGTTAACGTGCGCTTCAACATGAGGCACGTCAAATGTGGGCTTATCTTGAAGCTAGTCCTTTATAGCTGGCGTGCACAGAATTGAAAATCAGCAGCAGTCAGGGAGGATGGACTATAGCCCCTATGCCGGAGTAGTCTTCTGAAGAGCCATAAGACATTAGAATCACGGTTAAAGGTGTGACCCTAGTTCAAAACATGGTTCGTGACAGAAAGAGGAACGTTTGAAATTCAGATTCCAATTGCCTGGTCCTATGGCGAGGCAAGTGTTACAAAAGGAAAAGTGAATAAAACACTTGTGGTTCGAGATGTCCCACTTGCTTCTTTCAAAAAGAACATCATAATACACTAATTTGGACCTTTTGCAAGAGCTTGCTGACTGAGCACTGTCTACCAAACTATAATGACCAAGTTGGCAAGCGTGGATAACCAAGAGGTGGACCCTGACGATACCGATTTTAGGTATTTATCAATATCTACGTCTTTTTAATAAGTTAGTAGACACCTGTTGTTGGACAAATTCTAAATCAACTACGGTATTTCATCAAATTTATTAGTCATATTCTGACCCCATTTTTATTCAAAACTCGTGGTGTATAATGCCATCACTGCGTCCTGCACTCGTACCCCTGCAATCCAATTTGAAGTACGCATTCGTGAGACATGTAAACCAGTGTGGACGATTTCAAAAGCGGATGGGTTTGAAAAACCACGGTCACGGGATTGCAACACTCGTAAAGTTTGCTGCCATCTTGGGAGACCCAATCACACTCAGCTTGTGATACACAAGACTTACTTACCTGGTATCTTCGAGGCAGCGTTAACTTTGCCATCTTTGTCTGCTGATAGGAAACGTCCCAGATGACTCTGTATGTAAACCGTATCAGGTCGACCGCGCTCAGTGATTATAGTCCAAACCTGGCGGCGACGTAGAGCTGTGCCGGATACGTTGATCTCGTTGTTGAATACTTCTGCGGTTAGGAAACGTCCTGTCGGACTGTGAAGGATCCCAAGCTTAATACATTCGGTGAAATCCTCGCCAAGCTGGAAGTTATCCATTATAGCCTGGATGAGTGGGAATATCAGGTTGAAAAGCAACATAAATTCATTGGTGGCCATTAAAATAGTTGGATCAGAGGATGAAGACAAGAACTAGAAAGAGAATGAATGAAGCTACCTAACATCCGTATGCATTTACTTCTAGTCCATAGACAAAAGAGGTTCCGTTGAAAAACACTAAGCTGCCTTGATTCCATCGCTCAAATTGCAAAGGAAACATGCTGAAGATGTCAACAATACATTCCGAACCACCATTGTCAGTACTATACAACAAGTGAGCTAAATATGACAACAGAAACAGTCGGCTTAGTCAGGGGATGAGTTCTATGTAGCACTCAAGCGTTCCATTAGGTGCTTGCATGAAAGCGACTCAATCGTTTGCCGGGAATAACGGTGGTCGACCTACGGTTCCTTGTATGGTTCACAAAGCCAAACTCCTAGGCTAGGTTACCGGAAACTTGTCAACTGCATTTCGACAGCATACTCTTGTGCTTTTCGGTAGCCGCTTTATATTAAGTCGAATCCCTCCTTGTAAATCTCCTGCGTAGGAAAAAACAGCAACCAGTTTCCGGAGAAACTTGATCGCGTGCCAAACGACAAACTCCAATAATTCTACCATTACTGCCCGTTTAATCGATGTTGCCCCTCTTCACATTGATATCAGCGAACATGGGAGAAAAGGACTCTCAGCCAAATGTAAGCCTAAAACAGCATAGCAACACATGATGTGTTGCAACAAACAATTTTTCATTGCACGTTGCAGTCTCACCGTTCTTGAGCAAAACACGGACCAACCAACCCAGGTGCTTGGAGTGGCAATCCCCATCAAGCTTCTGTATATGGGCAGTGGTGCTCGCTGAGGCCGATGTGAGCTGCGCAGTAGAATTTCGAGAGGAATCTCCGGCTTCAAATCAGCTTCCAAGTGATCAACAGAGACCGCAGTTGCGTCATCTTAGGTCGTCTTAGTAATTTACAAGTGAAGTCATAAGATGGATGAACTTTAAGATGCTAGCGAAATTCCCGAGCAAGGATACTTAAACGCTGGAATTCCGAAACTACCATTTTTAATGGGAAAGTTCATTCATCCAAACGGTTACATCTTCACGGTTATAGTTAACTTTCACTAAATTCTTTGCCCTTTGAAATGCACGTTGTTCGATTGGTTTTCCTTGTTCCCCGGGGATATTACGAATCAATTTTGCCAGCCATCTCTGAACTTCGATGCGAAGGATTTGATAGAACGGGGATTCATGAGCAGTAGTGGAGAGATTTAGCGAGTAAACAGCTATGCATATGTAATCATCCTTAAGCAAATAGGGGTATATGTCAGGCTTACATTTTGTATAACAGTATGCAAAATTTGTTATCGGGAGCCAGCAACACGATGTGCGATACCTTCATGATCGTGGAACTCTTGTGGTGGACCTTGGATTACTGCGCCATGACAGGTTGAGACGCCGTTTAATGGGCCACTATATTTATCCATGAAATCTTACCTGACATCATGGTTATTCTCCCTTTCTTTTGCTTATGCCAATCGTGTACTTATCGATTTCCACTTGTTTTGCTCCACCGTACTCGCCACTTACCTTGACGCAAAGGCCGCCCGTCCGACACTGGTATACTGGCATGTATGTGTCACTGACCTACTTACCCATGGTGCACATGTTATGGGCGCAATGAGCGACGCCTGGTTGTGAGCGCCTGAAACGCATAAGGGTGTAGCCCTAAAACTGCACAGCTAAAACTTAGTCTGGCTGAAGAGCATCAACCCGACCTAAAGCCGTCACATTCTCTTGGTGGTCGGGCTGCAATGATGCTGCGGGCTACACTGGCTGGAACTCAGTTCCCCAGGGTTCAAACATACCACGAAGACCAAGGGTAAACAGCCCGACGAACAAAAGCGAATCCCGTACTGCGAGTAGTCGTATTACAAGTCGGTCTGGAGGTAAAGCCGTACTGTCCTATGCAATAAGAGTGCGAAAGCAGTAAGGCGTTTCCTTCAGGCGACCAGCATCTTCATATTTATGGAAACAGCAATGCTGCCTTCCCCGGGAAAGGACGGCTTAGAAAAGGTCAGCCCTAAAATCCGCGCACTTCGATTGACCGTGACCGCCGGCGCATTATTCAATACAGTTGGAATACTTTTAAAACCAAAAAGTCCGGTGCTGCTCAAAAGGTACCTGCTGTGCGTAACCGCATTAGGAGTGACGCAGCAATGGTTTACTTTCAGCAACTTCGGGCCAGGCCGATCCCTTGAAGCCAAGTGGGTCAGACTATTGAATGATTGGCCCCTGGAAGGTTCCTCAAGAAAACCCCAACAACCGCTGCCTCGCGGTTCAGAGTTTGGAGTAAGAGGCTACATCCTCCCACTGCCTTATGGGTCAGACTTAGGAGTCAAAGGCCCAGGATGGAGTACCTCGACCAAAACTCCTTCTTCGGATTGGGCAACCGGGAAGTATCATTCACCCTTGCAGCTCTTCGCTCACCGCAACTCCCATTCATCAAATGATGCAGTGCGATCAACCCATCTGCTAGTCACTTAGTTATTCTCCTGTGTCTAAACCATCACTCAGAAAAAATAAACCAGAATAATCACTTCCTAACCTCAAAAGATTTGAGGCCCGTTGCAGCCTTCAATGTCCGTATTTGTGTCAAATTGCACAACAGCCACCTCTTGTTGAAACCTTGCTTCCCCTCTCTGTCGATGTATGTTGCGTCTCCGGAACACGCATTCAAGACCCCCACGTCGGTCGTGCACCTCAAGACGATTACGACGAGCTCACTCCTTGAATATCTGGTGACCTTGACGCAATAGCTCTTGGTACCTACGGTGCAGTAGTTGCATTCGGCCCCAAAGCTAAAAGCGCCTTATTAGACTGGATCCCAGTAAACAGTCGTATTTGCGCTGTGAGGTTTTGTGGTTCAATTGAGATCAATGCAAATCGATGCGGTCTATTCCAGATTTATATCTCTTATAAGGGCACTGCATGTGAACTCCTGTGGATGGGTGCGATTATACGGCAAGATTTCGCCTGAGTTCATCACGTCCAGTGGTAAGACAAGGCTGTTCTCTATCGCCTGTCCTCTTCAACTTTGTTATTGGTGTGCTGCTTGCAATTTTTCTGCTTGCCTCTGAAACCTCGGGAGTCGAAATGTTCCCAGGACGTTCGCTTGAAAGGTGCAAACCATTCTAAATAACCTAAGTAAGTCTGCTGCACGGTTTGGCATGCGTTTCACACCTACGAAGTGTTAACTGCTGCTACAAGACTAGGTGGGATCAAACCCAAACCTCGTGCTTAATAATGAGCCGATTGACGTGGTAGATAAATTTGTTCACTTGGGCAGTTGTGAGTTGCGGTGGACTGGATGGAAACGAGATTACTTCCCGAATCTGGAAAACTAGGACAGCTCTTACCCCCCTCCGACACCTATGGCGCCGATGTAAGGTCAGTTTGTCTGTCAAGGGCAGAGCTTACACTGCGGTAGCGCGATCCATCACACTATATAGGTTAGGTTGATTAGGACATATACGTCGAGTGCCAGAGGACCGTCTGCTTCGCACACCTCTTTTCGCTCAGCCATGTGCTGAGTGGAAGCGACCGAGATGTGGACATCCCGTAACCCGGCAATGCAGTATGAAAGCACTAACCAGTAAACTCATTCGGGTCGACACCTGCCACCTCTCTGGAAGGAGACCGCGGGACTCAAAACACCAGTGACTAATGACACTGATAGACATGGCTCAATAACGCATTCAGCGGCGCTCCTGATTCATAGCTATCACCTTCCATGCATACATGCCCAGTTTCCCGGACCATCTGATCATACCAGCGCATCCAATGTTTGGCTATTTCTGTCTGCTCTTCCATTTTCCGGTGACCGAAACGGTAGCAGCTGGAACCAATATAACCATGGTACATGGTTTATAGCTGCTAAATTGAATTGAATTTGAATTAACGATGCATGTTTGTGCCTAGTCTGCTTGCCTGGTCCGACTTGTTCTGTCGTGACAGCCGTGTGATCACACCGCCAATTAGAATCACGAGATTGGCGTCGGACGGGGCGACTGCAACCTACTACCGGGCCAATACTCTGCTCACTGATGTCTCGTGCGCGGACCTTGACGGTGCGCTGTGCCGGTCAGTAACAGACTTGCACACCCGTTGATGCCACAAACATGTACAGTTGAGGTTTGTTGTGTGGTTTTGCTCACTTTTGTGTGAATAGTACAGTAGACTTTCGAACCCAATTCTTCCTTTTGATATTCGGGATCGTCAAATCAACCCTTGACTCAAAGTTCCGTATCTGGAACCTCAGAAATGCACTACTGTATATATACAACAAATCACTGAGTTTTCATTTTCATTCTAGACTCTACGTGCACGTCTGAGAAGCGCCGAACTAAAACCTCGATTCTCATAGTCGATATTCTGGACAATCAGAGCGCATCTTTCTCCGGTTCGTCATATAATCCTCTATTTAATTTGGTGTTCACTTATTAAGGGTTTCAGAACGATATAGAAAAGCGGACTCCATGTCATAAATGACATGTTTTAATAGAGTAGCTCGATAGAAATTCAAGGTTAAGTCGATTACCTACTCCCAAATTCGCATGACCATAGATTTTGATAAGCTTATTTGGTATTTACGTGCAGCTTCTACTTCGATCATCATTCTGCTTGGTGAGGTAAAAAGGACTAGTGTTAGTCATTTTCTGCTAGCAAAAACAAGTTTCAAGTGTCAGCTTATTTGTAGTTTGTAATCGGACTTGTAGTTTGGATAACAGTGATAATAATATTTCATATTCAGGGTGACTACACCATAAGAGACATTTCTGGCTGAGGTCTGGGAGTTTCTTAACCTAGTTGAGGATATCCTACAGTGCAAATTTTTCAGTCCGCTAAAGGCATTTTATCATGAGGAATTACAGCAGGTGTGAGGTTGTTTTTTGAGATGAGCTACTGTAGTTTAGCCCACATGAGATTGAAAAAGGCTAAAATCACATCAAATGTGATGAAGCAACAAGCAGTAAAAAAAACACAAGAAAAGAATCCATGCGACCTTGAAAAGGGATGGAATCACCTCTAATGAAAAGTAGCCGCTGGTCTATTAGAGATATTTTTTAACTAGCGTTATGCGTGGGGTAACCCAAAGACATCCACGTGTTAGATAGAGGAACAGTGTGCCAAAATTCCTCTACCAGTTTAAAAAGGTCGCATATGATTCTATCAGTGACGAGGTTAGTTAAGAATAGTCCGCAAACAACTGGAAACAGAGAGGGGCTTCTGAAGAATGTGACAAGTTTGATCAAAAGCTAAGCAGCAAAGTGAACATCAGGGATTTCTTTTTTGTTGTCAAAAGTTGTGCATTGTTGTGTACACACTGTCTGCTTGCTCCGTCGTACTGTCACATTCCAAAGGCACATTGTCCGTAACGAGAGCGTGCGTAGGTAGAGTGGATATGAAGCAAAGTTGTTCACACTGTCTCCGAGAATGAAGACACACAAAATTCACGCTTGTTCGATAGTTTGGCAAAAATATAAGTTTATGTGAATATGAGCCGGAAGTTTAAACCATTTTAAGCATTTCGAGAAATACACTCATTTGCAAATCGATTTGGTCTTCACAAGAGACTCAACTGAATCTCTCGTTTTTATGACATTCTTCAAGTGAATGTGTTGCCCAAATGCCGCCTCATGTTTCAGTTTGGACGAGTTCCATTGAGTATGAGTTCAAGTAAAATATAAGGTTGACGGAAAATCGGGGACTGCGCCTACTTGATGAGCCCCAAGAAGGGCGAAACCGGTCGTGGATTGTCGAAGAGTTTTCAGCAACCTTGTGAGTAGTTTCCTTCATGAAAATATACTGCGATATCTCGAATACCGTACCAACTGAAACAAAATAGGCGGCCTTTGTGCAGCACATTCAGTTGAAGAATATCATAAAAACGAGATATTCAGTTGAATCTCCTGTGAAAACCAAACCGATTTGCAAATGAGTGTATTTGTCGAAATCAGTCCAATTTGGGTTCAAGTAGAACATAAGGTTGACGGAAACTCGGGGACTGCGCCTACTTGATGAGTCCCAAGAAGGGCGAAACCGGTTGTGGGCCGTCGAAAAGTTTTCAGGACCTTGTGAGTAGTTTCACTTTAAGCATTATTATAAACGAAACAAAACTCTGCGAAAGAATAAATGCAGCTCCTTCGGACCATCTTGGCTATAAAGCGAAACTGGTGAAGACCAGAGCAAAAGTGTGATGAATGTGGCTCGTTATTGTCTTGAACGGGCAGCTGGAACTGCCACAGCTTATTCGAAAATCTATTAGGAGAGCAATGAGAGCCATGCGACAGTCAGAAGATATCATAGGATGTGTTCACAACTTGCCTTCCATAATAAGCGTAAAATGATCTTGCGTAATCATTAACGTCCATACAAAAAACCTGACAATAAGTTCGGGTTTGCCAAGGAACCAGTGTAGGTTACATATGACCAAATGTAGCTACAGGTGATACCTGATTACGGCTTTGATGAATTAGCTGCAACTTTAAACTTGCAACGCATCATTGCTAATAGCGGATAATGAGGGATAGCTTCGCCATAAAAAATTTGTGGCAGCCGAGATGGCGCCTATATTTTTTTCAAAATTATGCTGAACGCCAAATTGTTACGATGGTCTGGCTTGCACCATCGTATTGATTTCCGGGGATTTTCCTAAGAAATCAATAAGTAGGTTTGTGAGTGAAAGTTTTCCACCGCACCGATTAGGTAGTCGGGTGTTCTTGCGATGTAAAAGGAACAAAACCTGAGTTGGACAGTAATGCATCAGCCTAATGGTAGCCCCAATTTTCATCGCCCCAAGTATACTAAGAACGTGCGTCAACTCTACTAAGCCTCGAAAAATGCTACTTGGGTACTAACTAGCAAACGCGCTCCGTCTGTTAAAGAAATTCACTTATTCCACACATCAACCTGGAGATGTACAGTCATGAAAAGCAGCTTGATAATCTTGCTTACTCAAGAAAAGACACCTGATCCGATGGTTCAAATGCTCATCACAAGCATGCTAATCCTGTCATTCTTTCCAAGCCAAAATGTAACCACAACCCTAACCTTCAGGACAAGGCATGCACAGCAAGAGGCCCGGCCACAAATAAAGTGTGATAAAACAAGACTCGTTAGAATAAATCAGACTTGGATTTTGCAGGTACATGTGGGGACGAAGGCACTAGTTTGCACAATCACGTGTGTCACCACGATATGGGAAAGGACAGCGAAATCGGAGCAATTTGAAATCCGGTGCCATAAGAACTAGGCAACGGACCGCTATTGAAAATAGTAACAATTTCTGCAGATGGTTCAAACAAGCATACAATTAACTATTTGAACGACCACCCACACGGCCACCACAAAATGAACTATCAAATATATATTACCCTACTGCCATACCTTTAGTTATGTGGTTGCTGAAAACTAGTTGAAATCGCAGTACCGGCTTCGCCCTCCTTGGGGCTCATCAGATAGGTGCAGTCCCCGAGTTTCCATCAAGCTCATTTACGATGTTCTTCAGATTCCGTTTAGTCTCCGTTAACACTAAAGTAATTGGTAAATGAGGTTCGGCATCTGTTACTCTCCTTCAATATAGAACAAACAAAACTTCCGGAAAATCCCTCAACGAAAATGGTGGCCTAGTCACAATCAGTACTTTGCACTTTTACATGTAGATCATCGACATGTGATCATCGACATCCGTGGAATGTGTTTCAATCTGATGATCAATGAGTCCGATTACCCCAGTTTGTCAGTCGCCGTCTCGTTTCTAAGGGAGTATACCACCCCGACAGCAGGCTCGATTATGGGAAAACTTGAAAAAATGCTTGCCTTCTGTATCCCATTATGTGCGCCTAAACTGTATACTNCGCGCATATATATATATATATATATATATATATATAAACCTGACGTTTATTTGGTGAGTTTTTACTGGCGCAAACTGATATTACACAGAACGTACAAGTCGCTCTAAACCATTATCTCGTGATTATCTCGATAATTAGAGGTGACTAAAACCGTCTGGCTACAGCGTTTGTTCCGTGACAGCAAGTCGATATCCATTCGTTTATCAGAATAAGTGAAACATCGATTTGGTCTGATGAAACGAGCAGCTTCGGAAAGTCCATATTTATGGACAGTTATCGGTCTACTAATAGTGTGAAGAGATTTGGCAATTATCGATCTACCCGAAACAACGTCCATTCGAAAAGCAACGTCGAACGAACATTCAAGTAGGGGAAGAGTGATGAGAAACTAGATGAAAACTACTTCGGTTGCTGAAATGTTACCCTAGAACAGTGATTGATCCGTTATATGTTAAACCTCTTTTCCCAGTTCGTCAACCTCAAGTCCACCCGTTTTTATATTCGCAAACCCGAAGTACCCATAGTGGATTGAATTATATTTCGCACGAGAATAATGCGACTGCATCAATAAAATGACGAACCACTTTATGTTCATCGATATCAGGAAGAAGCTCGGAACGCACACAGTGCACATCACACTACATAGACCTGAGTCCGGATCTTTATTTATTTCACAGTCACAAGATGAAAAACCGACTAAAAGGGAAGGACTTATGCGTACAGCATAGTTCTGCTCAGCTCCGGGACAAATTTGGTAAGTTCATTGCAAATGAACAAAAATTTCTGAACAAACTCAAAACGGAAACAACTGATTCAGACAACGAATTCACAAGTCACACCATACCGTGGGTTCACCAGTGCGGTAAAATCGTTGCTCGTTTTCTTCAACGCGTGACGCATTTGTGTACGAGCGTCCACAGTGGGGGAGTTCATCCGCGGTCACCACCTTTCGTACCTATTAATCAAGGCGACTGGGCGGTTACGTCAGCCAAACGTAAGAAAATAAATGGATGAATGCCGTTTCGACCAGCTGATCATATCCATGACATAGCAGACAGCATTCTGTGCACATTCCTCCTACGCCACACCATCATACGAAGACTTGTCTGACACACGGACTAGCTGTATGCGTGACTTGGTGTTGCATTCTGTTGTAAAGATGGCGATATAAATCAGGAATGATGAGCCATGGTCATCCTGTCAGACTATCTTCTGTTTGTCTTAAAAGCACACTGTTACTCAATTTCGAATTTTTGCTGCCGCATTCGTTAATAGTACTGCTCGGATGATATCCAGAAAAGAATGAACATCAATTTACTACCACTGAGTTATTGCAGTGGCCATGTGTGCAATGTTCGATCGTAGTGGGCCTATTTGGAAACACGCAATTAGCAGAAATTAACACATCAGCAGCTGATCTAAGACCTTGGAAACCCATAATGATGTCGTTAGCTTCCACTCTCACTTCCCACCTGAGATGCAAAATGCGACTGAAGTGCCATATTTTGTGGATGAACTAAAAACGAAAGACAGCCGTAACAAAAACAAAATGACCTGCAACAATTGCCAAAGAAGGCCCGAAACGCCTTTATATGTTCTAAGTTAAGGCGTCTTGGAATTGTTCATACACTACGATAAAGTTCCTGCAGAAAGCTCAGTGTCCTAACAGAAATCTAAAATTATTATTATTCCATTTTCGTAGCCGGTTTGTGCAGCACAGGTTGGGCGTCCCCAGGTTTGACATTTACTCACCTTTGGATTTCGATCACGACATTTTAAGACTCGTGACCAGCCATTTTAGGAATTCCGTGACTACTTATAAAAGATATCGGGATGGCTTAACAAAAATCAGAAGAGGAAGACCAAAAGCGGATGTAACCACAACAGACACTGTAATATAGTAACAAAAAAATAAATATAGTAACAAGTTATTTATGGACTATATGTTGCTTTGCTCTGATGGGGTTGGGAACGTAAGCCATAAAAAGTGACAGCGAAAGGGATGGCCTGAAACACCGAGTAACTACGATCAAGCTGAGTATTTCAAGACGATTTAAGTTCACTTAAAATACGACAGAAAACGACCGATAAATAAAACTAACCAAATAGTACAATATTCCAGACAAGGACTAAAGTTCACTCCGGCTACAGTCGGTTGCAATTCGTCGGTTTGATCACAAACTGAGCTACTGAACCTTCACACAGGAAATCAAATCATCCTGATGCACCAACCAGGAAAGCCTGTTTTGCGGTGAGCGAAATCACCTAATGGACTAAACACAACATGAAACTCGTATTGCACTTTGTGAATGTAGGAAACGCCTCAAAGAACTGACGACTGCATTATTCATGCAATAAGATCATTCTGATTTCGAAATGGCCCAGCAGCTAAGATGTGAAGCTACTGACTGGAAGGTTCGTGGTTCAAACCCAACCCTTGCTCCGGTCTAGGCTTGGCCAACCTGGTAGTATCTGAGCCCTCGTGAATATTTCGAGTTGCACGGTAGCTACGCATTGAAAGGGTACCACGGCTTGACGATTCGGTTCGATTCAACGAAGGTCACATGTGGGATCACCTGACATTTGATTTGACAATCACGCTAAATGCATATAACCGACATGTCATTCATGGATAGCGAACATGCTGTCCGGGTAGTCCATGACTACTTGATATTACTCAGCGCCAAAACTATGGAGGTTGACGCGAAGGACTACTTCTTTCTATGAAATTTTAACATTATTATTTGTTAGTCAGATTAAAAAGACGAGTGAAGTTTCAGTTCAGGATAACTGCTTCGCAAAAAACCCGGAAAAAAGCAAACCTTCTGCGCAGTTCATTGACAGCTTGCTACCAGTTTTGACTAATTTGTGCTGTTTCCGATCGCACGTTACTTTACTCCATCTGAAATGAGTGAGAACAAGAAGTTGTAGTCCCCTTGTTCCTCACCACTTTGGTTCGCAGGGAACAGGACACATGACTATGAACATTAATTCGAGCGCAGTTTTCAGTTTTTTTTTTGACGCAAATAGGTTGCACGGGTACAGAAAAGCTAAGAATTGAAGTAAACAGCACCGAGGACGCTGCTCCCCAACATGCGTCTCTTTTGTTTTCCTGTAGGACTAACATAACACAAGTGAACGTGACAAATTCTGCATTGTTTGGACAGCTTTGGCAATAGTGTTTACGTCCATGTACTGATACCAGAAACATCACGTGCAGGGCATGGGAGAATAATGAAACAGAAAAGCGTCAGAGACTGTTAGCCTTTGAAAATAGGCTTTGTTAGTGCAAACTTTTGTCCGAACAACCTATGGCTGTTAGGGTTCTGGTTGGTTCTGGTGTTGGTTTTGTATGTTTTCACGAGGAAACAACATATCGAAGTGAGGTTAAAGAAAACCGGATGTTTGCGTTGGTGAGATAAATTCCGTCGGTTGTACTAGGAACCCTCGTTGGAAAGTCAGCTGTCAGAAGTAAACTATTTTACGACAGACAAGATAGAGTTCGCCTTCAAACATGCTTAAGACGATTGGCTTCGAGATTTCGACGAAAAACCGAGAAGCGCTGTACAGTTGCTTTATCCTTATTGGGAATCATCAGCAGTGCGCACTTTACGAATCTCCAGGGAGATTCTCATATTTCACCTGATAACTAGTCATTCAAGGAGCCAGTCAACAAGTGATCACGCGATATGAATTCCGTGACTGAAGGATGTCTGACTGGGAGTTAACCACACTGCTAATCGGCCGATTGTAGCCAAACGGATCAATCTTCACTTAATGGGAGGTTGCAAGTTAGAATCACCTTGGAGATTCGTTAGATGCGAACTGCTGATGATTCCCAACAATGATGAAACAGCTGTTTCTCGACATAGATTGATTTCACTTACAGAACGAAACCACTAGGTAAAAATTCCAAGATTTCTTCAAACTGTCAACGACTGAGATAGAGTTCGTTGGGCGGTAATATCAGAAGCAGGACAGTAGTTCTATGGCTATCGTTTCCGAAGGGGAAGTCCACAAGGATGAATCTATCGGGGTGAAGATGAGCGGGTTTCCCAAAAGAATTTCCTACCTTGGATCCAACAACTGTGAGTTTGTTCTAAAACAACCGCAGGTGACATGATTTGCCCACTGGGAACTGAAGGAAAATGGTACCGGTTGGATGAATAGACAAGGCGATACTTGATGGAATGGTGCAGACGGAAGCAGTTTACTACATGCAAAATTATCTAGAAGAGAGGGGTATCATACAGAAATCACCAGAATCTCCATTATTTTCGCACTTTCTTCTATTCGCCCTCCATCTGGAAAGGAACCGGTTCCGACTGGTACGCACAGGTGCCCTCCACAAGAAAGGAATACCTCGTTTCCTGATCAACAGGCTCAATCACACTACCTTTTACTTTCTCCCCACTTCCGCAACCTGTCATCTATTACAGTCAACATTCAAAGGGGTGACCCCGGCTGTCACGAATCCTAATCAGCATAACCAACGATTCCTATCCACAGTACCCGTGTCTCACTTCGGAAGTCTTCTTTTCTTTCTACGAAAACCTATTTTCTCCTTATTGCTCACTCAAATTCCTACAATCCCCTTTTCTCTGAATTGCATAGACTCTTCTACTAATTTCCCTTGTTGTGTGAATAACTGATGTTTTTCTGATGGATTTGGGTCTACCTGTAGTCCAGTCCAACGACTAATTCAAACGGTTTCGACTCTTCAAATACACAGCAGGAACAGCAAATCTTTTGAGAAAGGCAGCAATGTCCCCTGAAATCACCTAAAAACGGGGAGTTTGCTCGCTAGGGAACTTTAGGCGAGTGTAGTCTAGTGCAAGCACTGAAAAAACTCAGTTTTGTACAGGGTCAGACAACGAAAAGTACTGTCAGAACAAATCACTGAGTGAGAGACGTGCAAAGAGCGCAGGGATGCTTGACTGGACAAGCAACTGTAGTGTGGTCAGTTGTCAGCATCGGGGGACAGCGACACGTTCAAACTTGCAGCTTCGACTAGTACACCCAAGTCTGGTTACCAGAACCGTGGATCGATAGCGTGGACTTGTGCTTAAGTCGTTCGAGAAAGACTGATTAGAATAGGTCCACTTAAAAGAGCACAAACGACCACTACCAGGTATGATGTTAGGCTCCAAGAACACCTCATTGCTACAGCGAATGCCACTGGATCAGTGAGTAGTGCAATACACAAATGAAAAATCCCGGTTCAGCTTAACCTTCGAAATCTGAAGAGTGATGTCACGACTTAACATACCACGTCAACTGTGGTTTACGAGAGGTTATTGTGGAACGCGGTATATCACCGACGTCAAGGCATCTGAAAACCCGAAAGTCTGGTACGTTTAAAGAAATAAGGATTCAAATTAGCCTTGGACTGGTTTCTTCATATGACCACCTGCAAGATTGGCCAACCACGAGGATAACGTATAGCAACGGTACCTATAAACTAGAAGCTCCTTCATCTTTCATCTAAATATATTTAGGATAAATTACACGCAAATAAGCCTGTTTGTCTGTTGGAGAAAAAACTGTCCTGTGTGCCGACAACCAACGACCTGTGCTTGCGGTAGGGTTATCGACCGATTTGGGGAGTGTAAGATACCCAACTGCATTTTATCCGAATAAAGATACCAGAAGAGACCAGAATGCGTTCGATTGCAGTAGTTTGAGTACGCGTCGTAATGGATACCGATCACGTAAAAAGACGAGCAATTCTGGTGAGAATTAAAAAGCCAAAACCAGAGCATTATTGTAACGGATTACCTAAGTCACTAACACGAGGACAGGTGCATCCGCCTGTTGGCCATGCACGGCTTGTGACCAGTAGATAAGGGGACAGATTGGGTCAACCGTTCTATTAATCGCTGTGATAAGTTAGTCTAACCGGTACTGTAACAGTACAGTACACCTTCGCTATTACAACATCGAAAAAGGTAACGGATTTTAGTGGCATTGGAGAGTTGGTAGTATAGTGGAGCGACCAGCAGCCTGACATAACTGCCGAGCAGTTAAACAGTCGTATTACAGAGCGCCGTTAGGCAGTAAGATACTTGAATTATGCCCTGAGTAGCCGCGGGATTTGTTGAATTTGTGCTTAATTCATTCACAGTTGCGCAGTCCCCGTCAAGTGCAGAGGTTATTGTTATGCTAAGGTATACACCAAAACATGGAGCGTTTGACACGAGCCCATCCTATACCGTGCTAACAATACACCGCCCGAAGTGAGAGAGAACACGTTCACCTGTTCAGGCGAGAGAATTCAGGTACATCTAACGTGCGTCAGATGAGTAGTGGCAGCACGCTAGCGTCGCGTGTTTGCTGATCAAAGTTGAAATCTCGGTACAACCGAGAACAGGCACTGCTGACGAGCTCTGGCAGGGGCGGAGCTTTATTCCAGTGTTTCAAAACTTGGTGAACTACCAAGAATAAGCGTGGTGATTAGGAAAATTGCCCAGACAAGGGTGATGTGGACAGAAAGATAATTATCCCCTCCACGTAATATGTCTAAACACACGAGGGCAATCGCCGTTGGGGGATGTGTGAAGGCTGTCAGCCACAGTCGTCCTTAGTACCGACAGACGGCCAGTGACGCATGCTCTGCCTAGCATTTGTTCATGATGGGACATTTAGCCCTAAAAAAGTGGACCTAGATTGAACGCATAAACACTAGTAGCAAGGTCAATTGGGCTTTTATGCAAAGTATTTTCGATGTAAAAAAACTTTCGCGATGGAGCAAGAGTAACGTGCCTTCACTGTTACAAGTAATTCATCATCCGACACTGACCTCGAAAACTTAAGGTGCTCGTCAGGTCGAAGCTAACTTGGCTTTGAGTAACTGAACGTAGATAACACCGGGTTGAGCTCAAATTGGAAGACAGGTGGCGAGCTTTATACCAAAATGGTTCTTTTCGTACCTCGACCGGCTTCTTAGTCATGCCCCTTAAATAATAAGATAATAAACACTCATTCAGCGCTTACACCCCTTTGGGTGTAGAGCTGCCATGCTACCCGGAGGAATCACAAGGACTTTTATACTGCTAGGATGCCCAAGCCTAGACAGGAGCAGTCGAGATGCCGAGGTTGGATCCGAACGTCCGTTCAGTAAATCTGTACCTTAAGCACTGAACTGTCTCGAGCTTGTACCTCTTCGGGTTCTAGCAAACCGTTATTTGGTAGCTATGACTTCAAAAAAGCTGCTGAAAGTTCAGTTGAAAGTAGATTTCAATACAATTTGTTGTTCGTTCACACTTGTGCTCGTCCTAGTGGCAGAGGTAAGACAGTGAAACGATATATGGGCAAACGGACCGACTCTGTGTTTAATTAGTCAGAACGGTTCGAGTGCTTCTTGGAGGGTCTCAACTTGTACACCTCCAATATGTTCAGATAGTCAGAAGGGGAGATTCGGATCACTTTGGCATGGTTTCCGGATGAGGTCAGAAGATACTGATAGGAATAACATCCAGTTTGACAATGAGATAGGTCTCCCGACTTCCAAGAAATTTCATTTATTTGATCTATGATTACATACCACAATTCCAAACTAGTAACCAAAATACTAGCAGTTAACAGTGGTTTTATCTTTTGGTAGGTGTAACCTGTGGAGCCCCATGTGACTTTTCGATTAGCATTGGTTTAATCCGGCCAGCGTTTTGCGATCGGAAGGGGAAAACTTGACGCAACGTTGAATTGGAAGTTCCTTTCTCCGGTACCCTACTATTTATTTTCTAAATGGATACATGATCGTTGGTCGTGTACAAGCTGTTACTCAGTTGTGAAACGAGAAGGATGCGGAGAAACGAAAGCATTGCTTATTAAATGAGTCAGCTGAAGGGTAGGAGAAACGTTTCAACTAAGAATTAGCCGAAGCTACAGAACATGCGAACATGAATACTAAGGGATAGCAAGCAAAACCAGACAAGTCGTGTCGTGCGCCGTAGGTGGCTAAAAGCTGGTTCATCCAAGTCGATCACAGGATAGTTGAAGGAAAAACTGATAGTCAAAAGAAGCGAATTAGATTAAGCAGTGGCGTCGAAGTAAGCGCGTAAAAGCAATGTTTCACGGAATTGGTTAGATAGTGACCCTATAGAATAAAGTGAGAGGAGGAATAATTTCCTCTTACTATACCATACTAAGTATACTGCTACATTAATATTTACTTCAGTAAACAAGGGTTTAAAGATTCGTGTCCCGAAAGGTCAGACGAACCGACAACAGTCGCACGTGTAAACGATCGGATTAATAAGAAGTGTTCTTCCACAATCAATCATAAGCGTAAAATAAAGACGCTACCTGAACAGAAAGATACTACCGTAAATAAGCAAAAAAAGCCTGATTCTCTGCTACGTAATCAGTCTCGTCTTACCTTGACGCAGTTGATATGAGAAAAAGAACTCAACCGCCACAAAGAACAACAAGAAACAGCAGTTCATGAAGAGTGAACTCCTGGGCTGCTCAATCTTATAGCTGGTTAGAGGCAGCAACTGGAGATGCTGTCAGCGTCCTCCAGGAATGACTGAAAGCATAGCCATGTAGCTTCCATTTTCGCGACAGCGCTCCGTATCAGAGGATGAAGACAAAGTATTGCATATACTAATAATTTACGCTTGAACCCGTATGCGGCATGATTGTTGAACCGTAACCACTCATAAGCTAGTGCTTGCCGGAAGCTAGGAACAGGCCTTATTGGCACGCAGACAAAACATAACACAGCACAAAACACATGTTACTGATGGGTGCAATAAAGTTCTCGATATTACCTACTACAGACAAATAAGAACTTGTTTTACAACTAAAACGAATGAGGTTGACGAGTTTATTTCTTAATCGAAAAACTTGCAAAGAAGTGACAATGACCAATAACAGTTTAGGAATGTGAACATCGCATTCCGACTAGAAGGTACTGGCCAGCATTTACCTAGGACTGACTTTTTTGAGTAGGAAAGTGTCAATACTAACTGAAATTATCGTTTTTTATAATAATCGGTTGGTTTTATGACACCTCAATAACGCACACGGACTTGTTCGATTTTGCCTATAGACATGAAAAATTCCGAACGACGTACGGAACATAGTTCGACTAAACCACTCAAGATCCACAACGGTCTTCGTACACGGACACAGAAAGGTGTACGAATTTGGCAAACATTCGGCTGGATCTGGAAATCTCCATCACAAGAAGCTATTCGTCCTTACTGGGATCCTTTAGATGGGCGTGGGGGGAGATAGAATGCCCATGACTTTCACTCAGACTTCATCTCATACGGCAGCCCATCCCTCGAAAAAATGCTTGTCGGTAATGGGCTTCCTTGGGTACAAAATTTTCCTTTTTGCACCATGCCTTCGTCCAGATTACTCCTAAAAAGGTAGCACTACAAAAAATACCCCACACGACTGACCAAAAGTTATTGGTCAGCTATCAGTTTAAACAGTTAATGATATAAATCTCGCAGACCATCAGACTCGTATTGACTGGACCAGACTTGGCCTGGTCCATGAGTGGACTGAAGGATAGCGCACAGCGACGTTCACTGAAATATATTACAGTCTCAATACAGAAGGAACGTGATGGAGCCATAAAGTGGAAAAACAACACATGAGATCCGAATGGGATTCGAGTTCTAAACAGCTATCCTTGTTGTTGGTTGTCCTAAGGTTGTTTTGAGGAGAGAGACTATCATTTGGCACCAACCAAAACTGATCCCTTCGCGCGCTAACCTCCTTGGAAAGGGACTTTACCATGGATATCCGGTTTAAGAAGTAATAATTAGCAATCTCTAGGCCATAAGAACCTTCCGGTGCCTAGCTGCCATGCCACTCAGAGGAAGCGCAATGGTTGAGATATGAGCGGTAGAGAAGCCCGCGTAGGCTTTGAACCACGGACTTTCCGGTCAGAAAGTTCGCCCCTTAAGCACTGAGCTATTCCGAGCTCCATACATACAGGGTGAAGTTAAAAGCCGTCTCTCCTGAGGGTAGCTTCTCTAGATGGAGATAACTATATCAGAATACGTGTTCGTGATGAATCGTTTCGTTTTTTGCCTCTCATGGGAGTTTGGCTGGGTGGCACAAAAACTACGCATTCGTGGTGGTCTAAACAAGGGAGCCGAAAACCACTATACAGGTTCAGCGCACTACATAAGTATGTCTAAGTCGCAGATACGTAAAAAAAAATCGACCGCATTCGCTCAGGGTGTAGTAGAAAAATTCGGTACATTATCACAGAACAGCAGGACACATTAAAATTCTATTACCTCAGTGAAGAAATGACAATCGAGACAAGACTTCCTGTTCAAATGTAATACGACTGAGCACTTCTATGTTGAGAAGACACTTTGGTACGCTGTTTGAAAAATAATGTACAAAACGGGATAAAACCATGGAAACGACCGGGCGAAAAAGCCTGTGTTGGATCTAAATGGTTGTGTACAGTTGCCTGTTGAGTTTGTGGTTCAAATATATGAAATGCAAAACACTTGAAACGCTGCAAACCACTCTTGGTATAAAAATATGCTTTCCATATTCCAGTGGCAATAAATTCGTTGTAGCAGTAACGTACCCAGTAAACACATGGCCACCGGTGGCCAAAGGTGGCTAAATTTTGCAACGTTATTACCACTGACTGCCGTCATGCATACAATCCTAACACAGTAATTTTTGCATAGATGCCTTCTAAAATTCAGGAAAACAGAATGAATGGGATAATGGATCCCTATGTAAAAAGTCATCTCTGGAACCGTTTTGTTTTAATGCACGGTCGATTAAACATGTCGTTTATTGCGCTAAGTCCGGTTCTCGCTAGCTGAGTCAGTCTCCGCTCGCTCGTTGCTGTATTTGGTCGAATTTTTGGACCGTCGTCAATAAGTGTAACCGAAATGTACCGCAGTCAGGTAACCGTTTCTGATTAATTAAATTATTCTTAGAATTATGGACGCAGTGCAGCTGAGAGGCAAAGGCGCTATCGTTTCAGAAAGCGTGAACTTTCTTCTCGAGTCTGTTTACTGTGTGAACGCGGCAATATATGGGAGCACCGATACGGGTGTAATCTTTCGGGAAATGCAGGAAGTATAAGCTCTCCTCCAATGCAGTATGGTAAATTAAAATTAATAGTGGGTTGACAATATGCTCGCACTCTTGAAACATTTTAGATGTTACTGCACTTTCCACAGCAATGGAACCTACGCTGTCGGCCGCAGATCTGGCCTCAGAGAACCCCAACCCAACACCACGTAGGTAGTAATTTGGAGGGTATCTAGCTATATATCTCCTTTTAAGGCGCAGTGATTCCGTTCTGGGAGCAACATTACCAAACACCTCGTACACTTTCTATCGTGGAGGACATGCGCTATGCCCTGGCGCATCTGCCGGTGTCCCTCAAGTACAAGCGTATGTTGCTGTTCGTTCTGCGTCGGCACCATCCTGATTTGCCGAAGGACCCAAGAACTCTGCTGTGCACACCAAGAATGACGACATCTAAAGATATTGCCGGAGGTGTTTACGTCCACGTTGGATTGCAAAAGGGTTTGCGCAAAGCCTGGTTGACAGCTAACATGCGTGGTGAGTTAAGACGGCTCAACGTTGTGCTTAACATCGATGGCGTCAGTTTACACGGGTCGTCGCGGAAACAGATTTGGCCAATTCTCGCAACTGCATCGGAATTAGCGGGAACGAGGCCATTCGTAGTTGGTGTCTTTTGGGGTGTTTCGAAACCGCTGGACGTCGAAGCTTATCTGCAAGACACGATAAGTGAACTGCAGTTGGTTTTGGATAGTGGTTTTACCCCTCCAAATGATGTACAATGTGTGCCTGTTCATCTGTCACGTATCGTTTGCGACAAACCAGCCAGGTCGTTCGTCAAGCAAATCAAAGGGCACGCCGGTTATTACGGATGTGATAGGTGTGTCGTTCATGGAGTCCGGCTTGAAAGAAGGATGACTTTTCCACAACTGGACGCCCGTTTGAGGACAGACGCCGACTTCCGTTCAAGATCCAATGCTAGACACCATATCGGTGTCTCCCCATTTGAGCGGCTACCAATAGACATGATCAAGTCATTCCCCCTTGATTACATGCACTTGGTTTGCCTAGGCGTCACAAAGAATTTGCTGGATTTTTGGGTTGGGGGACAAGCGCGTCGTCCTTACAGATTGTCGCAAACGCTTAGGACGGAAATTAACCGGCGCATTTCATGTGTACACAGTCACACCCCCAGCGAGTTCCAACGTCATTGCCGTCCTCTCGAGGACAGTGGGCTGTGGAAAGCCACGGAGTTTCGACAGTTTTTACTCTACTTAGGGCCTGTTGTACTTGCGGGTTTGATTGATACCGATGTTTACAGAAATTTTCTCGATTTGTTTATTGCTGTGTATTTATTTTCCCACCCAATTTTCCACGTTGATTATGCTGACTTTGCTCAGAGCGTAACCCGCGTATTTGTACAGAACTTTTCCGATATATATGGGCCGCGGGCTGTCACGTACAACGTACATAGCTTGGTCCATTTGGCGGATGATGTGAGGGTACATGGACCCTTGGATCGGTTTTCCGCGTTTCCCTTTGAATCATTTTTAGGTAAACTGAGGAAGGATGTTTCCGGGCCGCGTAATCCTGCCGTTCAAATACAACGACGTATTGCTGAACGGTCAGCATCAGCTTCTGCTGACACCCTGGACTGTTTGCTGACAGATGACTGTGGGGGAGGTGCACCCGTTCCATCCGACGGTTTACTTTTCCGATCGTTTTTTATCTCTTGCTCTACACGAGACAATGCAGTTCTTGTTGACAACCACCCGTGTGTTGTTGTAAGACTTACAGCCCTGCATTTCCACTTTAGAAGGTTTGATCTTGTTCGTCCTTTTTTTACATGTCCCTTACAGTCTCCTGAAATTCTTATTTTCCGTGCTAGTCGTCTGAATGAACGTGTCTTCATTCAGCCTTTAAGTCGCATTACTTGTAAGTGTTTCGCGCTTCCTGCTAATGATGAATTTATTTATATCCCACTGTTACATTCCTTTGAAAAATAAAACTTACCTTGACCAGCGGTTCTAAGCAGCAAAAAATTGTTGTGGATATAAGTTTACTCTTGCAACTGCCTCCCTTATAGATGTACGTACTTTTCAAGTTCTTGGATGATGGACAATTTGGGATTGGATGTGAAGAGTGGTTTCTTGATGAAAGAACCATTTGTTGGCGCACTTTTGATGACTACGACGCACTGGAATGCGCCCTAATAAACAAAGAGGGCATGCCGTCAAACAGCATCAAGCGCTCCGTTGTAGTCATTAAGAAGTTTGGTACGCTCCACCCAAAAAATCTAATTGAGCCTTAACACGTCTTCAGGTGCTTACTCTGAGGCAGTCCGGTTCCGTGCAGTGCTAAACTCCAGCGACGGCACTTCAGACACGGAGCCACAAACCTACTTTCGGCTGCATTATGGTGTCCGTGAGAGGTAATTTTTGGTAATCACCGGTCCATTTTTCAGAAAACGCAATCCGAAGTACTCGTCACCTGGTGAAGCGGTTGAGGAACACCCACCCCGGAGACCTTCGAAAAAGTTCACCTACTTGACCCCTCCGCGGATCTTATCATCACCTGTTGAGTAAGTGCGGCCATAATTTTAGTTTCTTATATATTTTAAATGTAGTTCGACTTATGGCCATCGGTCATCTGCTATATCGCCACCACCTCTGCGGACCATTGAACACACCAATGACTCCGACGAGGAAACAAGCGATTCCGATAGGTCACCTGTGCCTAACTACCCTAAGAAAAAAATAACGCGCATGCTGGCTGTGTTTCGAGGTAAGCTTCCATCATTTTCATCCATTCATATCTAGATGAAATGCTTGACGAGTGTGTGAAAGCAGAGGCCTTCCGAAGTGAGTTGATGTCACTCTATTGCTTATTCGAATATTAGAAGAAACCTCTGATCGCTTGGAAAAGCTGGATGTGCGTCTGAGGTATTTAGAGCAACACCTCAGTTCTGGTGCGTCCACACCACAAATAAGGAAGGGCAATCTTGAAGAGATAAAGAGAATGACCAAAATGGAGGATTTCGATGCCTTCCTGGTCAGATTGTTGGACGCGGAATTTCGCGAACAGTCAGTGAGTACTTTCACCCTGGTCCACACTTTATTAATATAGATCCTTTCTCTTTCAAGACTGGTCTGCTCTGACCCCCGTCTGTCAGTGAGTAACATGCTGCGTGCCCTGTTTGCTCCGGAGTTCGCAGAGCAACTGACATGGTTAAAGGGAGAAGACAAAAGACCTATATCAGGCACTCAGTTACCAAGGCTCATAAAGGGTGAGGTAACTGTTTTACATTGACACTTGTCACTTTAGATGCAATCTACTCTGTTGCCACACACTCGAGTGTCGCAGTGGATTTCATTGAGAAATCCATCCAGGCTTGGTTCAAGGGAGCCTTTGATCGAATCCCTGGAAACCGGAAACTGCGACGCGAGAGGGCCGCCTTGCGGCGCATCGAAGACAATCAATGATGAACTTACATTATTTCTAATACATTTATATTTTTGCACTTATCTCGTTATCCTTTGACCATGCAGCGTGATTTTGAAAGCACAACGCGGTTGGTAATCAGCTATGGCATCCGGTTATAATACGCATGCGATGAGGTTACGTGGTCAGCTCTAATACTCTGGGAAGCAGTCATTTAGCCGGCGAATATGCCTCAACAAATTTATGGCTGCAACCGTTAGCTTCGTCCGACTGCATGGGGTTTTAAAAATGTTTTGAAAAAAACAAGAAAAAGTTAGGCGGAATTTTTTTCGGGGTGCCACCTTTGGCCACCCTTAGCCACCGGTGGCAAGCGTAACGTGCCACCCCTATTTGCCACCCTTGGCCACTGATGGTACCACCGGTGGCGTGTTTACTGGGGTACATACTAGTGGTATTGATGACATACCTGCTACACTAAGGAAATTGATTTCAACACCGAAGGAAAAGACCGACGAGTCCAAAAAACAGTACAGTGTACCGGATCGACTGTATGGACTGTCGCAATTACTAATTTGGATAAACCGGACGAAGAAGCTGCTTGAAGAAGAAATATAACGCAGCTATCAACGAACACGACCCACTATGACTGGTTTCCATATACGAAGATCAGGGACGAAATTCGATAAAGGAAACCTGAAGGATTCGCCAGGCGGGAACAAGAGACCAGTAACAGAGTTCCTGAGAGCATGGTAGTCCATTAGGAAATCAGTAAAGCAACATGGAAATCGACATAATCTATGCACTACTACTGCTTCCTGCATCCTTCTGCCACTGCTACGCGCAAAGGAGTGCCGACGTTATCGAGGAGCTCAAAGAGAACCGAATTCTAGACGGGCGAATTGACTGATAACACCACCATACATGACCACCCTAATTTTCAAACAACCTCCGGACCTATGGTCCTAGATCACCGAAGCTGTGCAGATAAATAAATGTAGCAAAAGCACACCTGTCCGCATTTTTTGGTTTTAAACATTGGGGAGTTCGTTTGGAAAGAAAAATGCAAAAATGGCTGTGATAAAATTACTTGACCATCCCGACTGCGGATTGAGCGAAGGCGACTAACTAATGGGTAAAGTAAATAATAATAATCGTTCAGCTGTAACACTCTTTCGGCGCCTAGCTACCATGCCAGGCGAAGAAAGCACGAGGGCTGAGATTCTGTCAGGCTGCCCAAGCCTACACAGGAGCAATCGAGATGCAGCGGTTGGGTTCGAACTACGGACCTTCCAATAAGTTCGCGCCTTAACCACTGAGCTGTATCAGTTCTGATGGATGGACAACACATATAAAGATAGTAAGTGAATGGAAGTCAAGAACAAAGCTCTATTTTGATAGTGTGTCTGTCGCTCATCACCTATTCTTGATATATTCTCCTAACAGCCACATATCATTTGTGTTGCAAAAAGACAGATTGATGTATGGGACACACGTTTGGCTGTCTGGTTTTTTTTATCTTTTCTTGCGTTCCATCATCCCACGCTACAAGAACCCGAAAAAGCCGTGTTTTTCTATTCATCCGGACAGTCCACCGATATGAGGATGGAGGAATGCAAGCAATTCATGCAGATCGAAAACCGGTAAAACGCTGCACATTGAAGACTAATCAGCGCTTCGAACGGACGGGAGCTGCCGTGGACGGCGAACCTCCGGAGAGTAAACCAGACAACAACCAATGAGTACCAATGTGCGCAAGATGATAAACCACGCTGGAATTATTCAATCAAGGATCTGTCATATCAAAAAGTTCTGTGCATCGAATCCGAAAAAGCAAGGACTAGGACCAATAAGCGTTGGCTAATCTCAAAGCATTTCAGACACCCAGCCTTTGATGTACCGAAGAGGGTGCACTGCACTTAGTGAGGCTACGTTGCACCTGCATGATCATGACAACACAGCACACTGGTCACTTGAGATTGTCGTATTTAAGGTGAACTATGAATGTACAAAACTATGAGTAGGTTTTTTATTGTCTCCTAATACACAGAGCATGGAATGTGACTATTGAGCTCGAGATAGCTCAGTGATTAAGGCGCCAACTCACTGACCGGAAGGTCCGTGGTTCGAACGCAGTCTCAGCATCTCGACTGCTCCTGCCTAGGCTTGGGCAATGTGGCAGTGCCTCAGCCCTCGAGGATCCTTCAGGTGGCACGGCAGCTGGGCCCCGAAAGGTGTTAAAACTGAACGATTGTCTTTTATGTTGTGACTACTGACGCTGTCCCGGAGGAGGCCCCTGTGCCTTTTAATTGCTTTGGATGTATCAATATCGTACAAAGATGACATTTAAGTGGGCTTAAGTAGAAAGCGGTGACAAAAAAAATCGTTCAGCTGTAACACCCTTTCGGTGCCTAACTGCCATGGCACCCGAAGGAAGCACGAAGCCCTGGGATACTGCCAGGTCGCCCAAGCCTAGACAGGAGAAGTCGAGAGGCAGAGGTCGGGTTCGAACCACGGACCTTCCGGTCAGTAAATTCGCGCTGAAGCCACTGGTAACAACTAACAAGTGGAGCTCAATCGGAAGATCAGCTCACCTTCTAAGCCGAATGATAGATAGGCGCCTGGTACTAGTGCTGAATAAGATAGTATATGCTCGAAAAAGTCAATCATGCCCCGAAATGAATGGACGCGGCTGACAAAATAGGGAAATGCATGGAAAGCGAAACCTCCCCCGCTCGTGTGTTGCTGATACACTCCCAAGATTTTCATCAACATCCATGCATGACATCTGAGAGAAAACTCACCACAACCGGAAAATCCGCGGAACAACTAAGCCGAAGCCCCCGTTCTCGCCATTTGCCGCCATTCGCTCGCCTGCCAGCACCACGTGTCGCCTGATGCGGCCGATCGATGGCAGTCAACTCCACCAATGAGTGTCACGATAAACGCGGAGGCTGTGGCCAGTCTGACAAAGCTGCATGCCTGGGCCAATCAAAATCAAACCAATTAAAACACAGTCTGCGTTGCCTTGCTCACCAGCCCCAACCAGCTGCCAGACCTGGTCTGCCTATCTCCCCCCCTTGTGCACACTCACAGCAAAGTGGGCGGCTGTCGTGAAAGCCTGTACTGACAAGTGGGACGACTGAGCCCTGTTCTCTGGATTGAGGAATTTTGCCAGAAATCTGCCCCGACAGTCAGCTTTTCCAAAGTGTTGCAATCAATACCGTCTGTGTGAGGATGCAATCGACCGTACACTTTTCGCTGACACTAGCTTCATCGATTCCGGTTTTCATCCCAGTAGCTTGTTTTGCCCCTCGGCGCAATCCCCCTTATTCCGTTAACCGTGCTGGTATACTAGTCAGACCGTATTTGAGATGACAATAATTTAAGCAACAGTCGTTTTTCTTCAGCATCACATTAAACTCTGCGTCGTCATTCATGTTGTCTTATCAATCCAACAAAACTCCTATCAGGACGTTAAACCTGGGGAAAAAATCGGCACTCACATAACCGACTGTGCGTCGCCCAACTGGCCTATTAGAATTCGGAGCGCCAACTGAAGCTCAAAACATAGGATGAAAGTCTAAGAAAAGCAAATGTCATGCAGCCAAGATTTCTAAAGGGAAAATAATTGCCTTGCTACAAAATCAGTCAGAGCAAAAATGACATTCTATGTGGTCCGAAATTTTGTGACAAGCTAAATCCCACAACGCCATTTCAGGTAGAACTTTTCAATGGTCTCGTTGCCTGCATATTCACATATTTGGCTCTCACTTGACACAGGCGGTGCAAACTACAGAAAATGGGGAAGCTGTCTGTCAGGACAATGCCGTTATTGTGGACCAGGGGAAGAATAGCCCCACACAGAGCCATCTGTGTCAGGCCTCAGTAATAACTTACGTCTGCTTTGACCAACAGACTGAAAGACTTGGGGTGCAAGTTGTTTGATCGTTTAGTTTTCTTCGACTTAGAATACGATTTAGTTCGGTATGGATGCATTTTTAGACTCACTTCAGTTCATGAATGTCAGGTGACCTGAAAGGATAAGTTTGTTCACAAAAGCTACTTGTAACATTGAAGCTAGGGTGGCCTTGTTTAAGAGGCTACCGCATGTAACGTTTTCGAGTTTGAGCCTAATGACACTCAGTTGGGATTGGGTACGGAAGAAATGGCAAACCTTTTATCAGTATGGTAACAAACTTCACCACGGTCTGTTATCTCCTACTCGGCCTTATTTAAACGTGTGCTGTATACGCACTCAATTTGACCACAGAAAATAACTAGTTAACTGTGGGGGAAATACAGGACTGTGTGACCGCATGGGAGCAGAAGCAACGTGAGCCGTCAAAAATAATCGTGCCGGGGAAAACGGACACAGGTTCTGACAGGGGCTCGACACAGATGGCTCTGTGTGGGGATTATTCCCCTGCTCCACAATAATGGCACCCTTATGACAGACATTTCCTTATTTCTTATAGTTCGGATCGCTTGTATCAGGTAAGGGTATGGGAATATGCAGCCCACGAGGCAGTTTTGTCTGGTGAGACCACTGGAAGGGCCGACCGAAAGTGGTGTCGAAAAAAAGCAGCTAGCCATTATGCAATCCAAAAATGGTTACAAAACTCTTATCAGGTAGGCATTAACAGTATATTCTACTGGAACCTAAACTGTACGAAGTCAGCGAAATACACTTATTTACACACCAGCCTGGTTCTAAAATATCATAAACAATAGATTCAGCTTGTATTCAGTTGAGACTCCCGTTAATGTTATTTTCAGATAAGGCGTATTTCATACTTACTCAGAGGTGGGGTAGAGGACAAGAAAACTTCTATAACCGAAACCCAATTGGAACAAACAAATCGGATAGAGTCGTGGTCAGCTTACTTTGTTTTCCGGTTGGGTTCTGTGACCTCAGGTCTGGGAACCCATGTGGATCACCAATCTTGGATGCGTTGCTGGATTGCCCTTGTCAACCACAGCTCTCGGGTGTCTTTTCGCTCTTACCAAATGTACTCGAACCTTTCATTTCAAAGTATATTCAACCTCCTGCTACTTTCTAACGGTCAAATTTGGATTGTAACCTTCAGGAAGGTCAGATTCCTGAAGACTATCCTAGAATACCCGAAACCTACTAAGACCCTCAAACTCCACTAAACGCCGATCAGACCGCCTTGGATCAAAGTCAGACAGTGCCCCCTGAATATATAGCACGAGGCTGTTGTAGTTTTCGCACTCACTCGCTTGTTCGCAAAAAAAGTTTTTGTATTCCTTGTCAGCGAGTCTTTTTCCGGCACTAGGCACTGGAGCGGGGATAGCAGTCAGATATAAGAGTAACGAGAAGTAGAGCTGCTGTCTCTTGCTACTAGTTAGATAGGAATCGGTTTGAATTTAGACGGAATTTTCATCCACTTAGCTACCACTACTGACACGTTATTGCTTTGCATTTCATTCTTTGAGTGTCAGGATCTGCTGCTCACATTGCGATATATGCATATTCGTTTTACTGCTCTAACATCCCCTATCCGTTGGACGGAAAGATGTCTCAGTGCAACTCGGAGAAGGAGACTCCGAACCAGCACTCGCCTGGTTCACACGTTCTCCTGTGCATAATCTCGACAGTGTTGCCTCCTTCCGAATAGGCCAACTGACCTGCAATCAACGGATGCCGTTAGTTGGCTCGTTCATGGAACTTCAGCCCTATCACAAAATGATTTTCTCCGACTTTGTCCTCTCAGCTACCATGAGCTATCTTTTTGAGCAAGCTTCCTGGCAAAGTTGTTTGGCGAAATTTAACAGCATCAAAAACGATCAACTTTTCAAGTAAGTACCACTTGGTGATTAAATTAGTGAATTAAAGCGGTGAATAGCCAGTCACCTGCTGAACACTGATTGTTCTACATTCCTCCTGTTCGCAGCAAAACCTACTAGTTTTCGTGATTTGTTCTGCATTGACATTTTGCACAGATAAAACCGGCTTCAGTCCATTAAATCGGTGGGCTTTTTGATCATTCGGCACTTCTTCCGTTGCGGTTTTGTCCAAGCAGTTTTTGCCGATGTCCTAAAAGTTCCACAGTCACGTGCCCATTATGACAGATTAGAGGAATGAGTTACTTGCACTGCGATACGACATTGTTTATCTTGGGGCGTCAGTAAAGTGTACCTGGGTGCGGGTTAATTGATACTTTACTATCTACCATCGCCTAAGACACTTTCATAAGTGAAAGAACCTAACATACCTGGAAAACACTCGACGATTGTCGAGCGTGTGCCGGTGTATTCTGTTACCTGCAGACTTGTGCAAACTACTTCACTGTTACCCTTTGCAAGCTGAAATTAATGTACTTGTACCTAATTTCCCTGTTTCTGTTAGAACCTTAGAGTAACTGACGGCTTGGTGACCTGAGAAGATTACTTTTCTACAGGGTTTTCACTTTCGATGTTTGGAATTGCGTCGTTTCAGGCGAGTTTTGGGGAAAACATTCTGATCACACTCCAAATGAGAAATCAAGTGGTCCACTAAATAGTTAGGTTTGCCAAAAATGAAGTTGCAGTCGCGGTTAACGGTGCAAAACTAAACAGATTGTCCATTCGATCCCGATACAACAACAGGAATGCCAAAGTGTGTCGTTGATTGACTAACCACATCCTGCCTGGTTGGATTCCGTTCTTAAAACCAAGGTGGTGCTGAGAGGTCAACCGCCAATTCGTACCATTGATCACAACATATAACGATCACCCCCTAAGTCAGGTCACACCTACTTAATACAACTTGGATTCTCGAACTGGTAATTTGGTCGCGAAGTAGCGACCTTGACGGTCAGCGGAATTAGTAGGTCAGAGCTTCTAGAAATGGATAAAGGAAAAAACTCAACAACCCTAAGCCAGAACAGCACAGTTTCAAAGTTTTGCGTATATTTGTCCTGTTTGGACCTCGCTACGAGGATTTTTCTTCGAGGTTGATGAGAAGAATGGATTCTTGAAACTAGAAGAATCAAGGTTACTAATCCCATCGGTTAGCAGCATAACTATGGACAAAGTAGAAGGTCAAGTGGGTGGGGGACTGTGGTATATATGGCAACTCATGGTCACTCATTTTTCTTGTGAGTTGCTCCAGTAGATAGAGTACCCATTGGTGGAAAAGTCATCCCTTGATCGTTGATCAGGTGGCTATTGGTCCGTTCGCCGAGCTTGGCAGCTAACTTGGAAACATTTCGTCACCAAACGAGAAGTGCGCAAGTTGGTAAATACTTCATCCTTATCTACGTGCGTTTACATAGCACTTACAGAATATCTGTAATCTCTTAACGTAATTAGCTAATTGGAAGATAGCGTTCCTGTGGGTTCATTGATCAGTTTGTGTTCTGTGTTGAGTTGTGGCCTTCTTTCTTCCACTTCAATTTCACAAATGGACTGTGTTCAAACATGGAAAATTTCTTCATCGTCGTGTATTCTTACCGATTGGAGTGTCTGTTGAACTCGCTTGACGCCTATTTTGCTATTGATGTTTTTTTTCGACTTCTCTGTGCTCGTTATCTTTTTCACACCTTCCAAGACAATATCTTGATTCTTTCAGGTAATTTCAAACAGTATCGAATTACACTGTCATGAAATGTACCAGCTAACTTTTTTATCCGTCCAAGTTGGGTCCGATACAAATGTTTTGTGCGCCAATATTCCCCCTGGCGAAATACACTCATTTGTACATTGATTTGGTTGCATGGAGAGACTAAAATGAATATTAGCTTAATCTCTTGTTTATGATATTCTTCAACTGAATGCGCTGCATAAAGGCTGCCCCATATGTCAGTTGGTACAATATTTGAGATATCGCAGTATATTTTCTTGAATGAAACGACTCACGAGGTTGCTGAGATCCCTTCGACTCAGATTTAGTCGCGTACTATTTGGGTAGGATATAAAGTTGACGAAAACTGAGCGACAGCGTCTACCTGATCAGCCTCAAGAAGGGCGAAACCAGTCATGGGCAGTCGAAGAGTTTTCAGCAACCTCGTGAGTAGCTTCATTCAAGAAAATATTCCTCCTTTTTAAAACTTCAACAGTGATGGACCACATGTAATCTAAGTGGATCAGAAGAGCCACCATTCATCTCAGCTCGGAAGTATATCCAGATAGTAGATGTTAATTACAAGTTATAATACCAGAGGCAAAAATCTGCGCAAATTGGAACATTCTGTGAAACTTATCTGCAGCTATTCAATAGTCCACGGAATAAGCCGCATTGATGCTCTTATTTCAAGTTTCTTGGTCGTACGAACGTTTTGCATGCTCACAGTCTGTTGGAGAAAATGTATACCAATATTAGCATTTAGCGTGTATTCATTTTTTCTGTTGAACAGAAAATCCAGTCGAGTGGAGATTCCTCTCTGTGCTGCGCTCTTAACAAAAAGTTATGGTGTCTCTTGTTTTGGATATATATCGTGACATGAGAGTTTTTAACGATGCAAATCTTTAATACAGAGGTCCTTAACGCGCAACCTTTCAGTTGTAGAACTGTCCGCTCTTCAAAACTCATTTTCCCCCTTATGAGTGACACACTCACTGTGTCCTGACAGTGATACAGAGGTGCTGACTTCAAGGTAGAGTAAAACATACCCTAGCGAAATAAACATTATTGTCATAGTCTGTGCGATGCGCCTGGACTCCTAACATACGTCTGAAGAAAATAGCTCTGGGATATAGGACATACACAGCATTTGAAATGGATGAGGAAAATTGGAGCCCGGCGAAATATCAACATTTGATGAGCATCACATCTAAGGGACGGCGGGGTTAGGTCGTCGGCATGCTAGCCACACTGCTCGGTCGGTAGAATAAATGTGCAAAATCAAACTCGATCGATCAACAGGCTTGTTGGGGAGGTCATATCGAGTAAAGTACCAACTTATGTGTTCTAAAACAGAGATTGCCAAAGGAAGTGACCCTTACACCGAATCGGTCTTTGTATCCAGAGCGAAGTGTCGCTCAAACATCACCAACAAAATGCGTTACTGTAATGTTAGAAAATCGTGGTTGGTCCAGACAGGATGACTGGCACCCTCCAGCAGAGTCCCCCGACGAAATTGTTGTTTCTATTCAGGACAGAAAGTTCGATCAGATTTAGGCCAAGTACCCGGCTGTCACGCTAGTGAATAAACAGGTTACTATATCTTCTCCTCCAATGCATCTTAGGCAAAACATAGGAAGATCTGGTTGTGTGTATACAACTCTCTTCAGGTGACGTATATACTAGTACATGCGTCATCCCCTTTGGCGTGCACTACGTTACTCGAAACTTTGTTGCGGTTTCCACATATTTGATTGATAACGGAGAACAAGGCATAAACCTTGATAACCTCATAAAAACAAAACGATTGTCACAACAAGACCGAGCAATAAACAACATATTCTAATCTAAAGAAGTTCCTTTCGACGTCAGCTTCTTCATGATCGAATCGACCCGTCTTACAAATCCCGGAAAGTTGGGGTCACTTAAACAGAGACGTACGAGTCCCTCGAGGCTTTGAGTTGGCCATTCGGTGTTCCAAGCGTGTGGAAGTGGAGCTGGTGTTGATAAAATGTCCTCTACTCGTTCAGAGACGGGATCTGTTTGGGCTACAGGTGAACCGTTCTCTTTGCATTTGGCAAAGCGACCGAGAGTGGCGAAGAAAGTCTTGGCGTCGTCTGAATTTCGGAAGCTGAGGCGAAGTCGAGCAGTTTTGGAGATTTTCTTTGCCATGATCATTACTTCATCGTCTGTAACAATAAGTAAAACTATTGTGAAAATCGAATACCAGTAAACAGCGGGGTGCATTCACATATGCAAAGAGTTGGATAAACAGCTCACTATTTTCCAGTAGCTCAAGAGATGCGTTGAGTTAACTAGAGCTAAGTTACCGTACTGAGAACGCGGAAGTCACAAGAACGGTCTTCACAAGGAAAGGGGGCATTTGGCTTCTTTTAGGGGACCAAGTGGCTTGTGTTCAGAAAGGCTGGGGATGATCGTACATGAGTTCTTGTCTGACAGAAGCGATGTAACAGAAATTCTATAGTAGTGGTTCCCCTTGTATTACTTTCTTTTTGAGAACTACAATATAACACAAGTACCTAATGGTGATACCCACAAATCAGTCTATTATTTCAGTATAGGATCTGATGAAAAGTACACCCAACTAGGAAGACAAGTTTGGCTTCCAAATTCGCCTACCCACAGGATACTCATATATATATATAT